>JAMPIV010018609.1:0-97498 GCA_024509875.1 Oreohelix idahoensis | reverse complement strand
TTTAGTTTTGGGATTTAGGGGGAGATAGGTTAGATTTGAATAGGTTTATGTTTGGGGGGTGGATAGTTAATTTGGGTAGTGGTAAGGATATTTGGTGGGAGGGGGATATGGGTTGGGGGGTATTGGGGATAGGTAGGGGGTATGTATATAGGGAAGAATATTGGTTGTAGGGTTGAGATAGTAAGTGTTTTGGAGGGGGGTGGTTGGTTTAGGGTTATTAAAGATGGTAGGTGGTTATTGTGGTTAAAGAATTATTTTAGTGGATGGGTTGGGAATAGGTGATTTGGAAGTGTGGGATAGGATGGTATGGGAGGGGGATTAAGGGGGGTGGTAAGTGTGAGGGAAGGGGGTGAATTTTAGGGGATTGGGGTGTTGGTGAGAGGGGGGGGTTTAGGAGGGAAAAGGGGGGTGAGGTGTAAATATGTGATGTTGGGGTTGGGGGTAGGGAAGGAGGGGGGTTAGGGAGAGTATTTTAGGGTGTATGATGTATGGGTTATGAATTAATGGTTGGGTTTGGGAGGGTGAATGTTTGGATTATTGTTGGGATTTGGAGAGAGAGGGGAGGGGTTTAAATATGTGAGGGGAATGATGTTTGGGTTGGGGGGAGTGGAATATGGGGAGTATTGTTTGGGTGATTTTGTGAAATAGTTAGGGAATAATGTTTGGGTTTAGGGAGGGGGGGAGGGGGTGGGGTGATAGGAAATTGTATGGTTTACATGTTTGTGGGGTGTGTGAGTGAGGCGTATGATGAGTTTGTGTTGGTGTGGGGAGTGTGGGTGCGAATGAAGACGCGAATTTGTTTAGGCTCGTATAGATGTAGATCCTGCAACCCATACTCTCACATGCAGTAATCAAGGATGCTTTGACACTGCAGGCATGTTTCAAGACATTTATTGACGGGTACACACATAATATCAACAGGAACAGTCAGTGTAACAAGGTCATGCTGACCTGACATCGATAGGTATACATTTGGCATTCAAAAAGGTAAACATCAGAATAGACGTGCATGGTCAATAGCAAAGTTCTTCAATAATGACAGTTCGTAGCGTCGCCCTTGGCGTCTCTGACTAAACGCGTCAGATGCCTTAGTTACCTTGACACACAGGTGCAACTTGGCACTCCCTGCCAATTGCACATATCAGGCTGTAGTATAATAGCCGGAAGCACAGGCCTCGTCCTAACGTCGGCCGTGTACTTCTGTTAAATAGGTTATCATCAACCCTGCAGTAATACTTATTGTAGATAGAAGTTCCGCCAATCTGCGGCTCCCACAATATATCTTCGTCACTGGATTTCTGGACAATATAAGACTAACAGTCTTGGATGGCTACCTCGAGCACAAATATATAAGTTCTGAAATGGCGGATCCGTGAACTGCTGTTCACCCTAGGTAATCCTTTACATGTTCTGCCACCGAAAAGCGTAATAATGCATAAAGGTCGGTATTACCTGGTAAATGAATCCTCAGAACTACACAAGGAATTCTGTCGTCATCCCGACGCACAGAGATTCACTGGGAAAAACTGCCATAGCAGTTACTTCGAAGATTCTCCCCGAAAAACAATGGACTCTTGGTCCCTTCAGAAAAACAGGACCTCCCGGCTTCCCGGAAGTATATCTCACTCCCGCTTAAAAAACCTTCCCATAGGCCCACGCCGAACACAATTATACTCATGATACAAACATAAGCAAATAACTTGACAGATGACTCCGTCGAAAATGACAGCAACACACAGTATCTACTTGTTATTATTCCAACTTATCCGTCATCCAGGAAGAAGAATCTTCTTTTCCTGAGGTACAGTTACCGTTACCGGTACCAGTAGTTCAACCTACTGAATCTTGGCGGGATGTAACCATCTCTTTAACGGTTACACCGCAACAGCGTCTACAGATTGCTAATCTATTACAATCTTATCTAGATGTGTTGACCGACGTCCCGGGTCGCACATCGGCTATCAGTCATGACATTACTCTTAATGATGATACACCTATTCGTGTACATCCCTATTCGGTTCCTTTACATTTCCTTGCTAAAACTACTAAGGAACTTGAACAGATGTTGTCTCTGGGAATCATTGAGACTAGTAATTCGCCATTCTCTTCTCCATTAGTGATTGTCCGGAAGAAGGACAATAACATCAGACTATGTGTTGACTATAGAAAATTAAATGCTAAGACTATAGTTGACAGCGAACCACATCCACTTATCGACGACTTACTGCCACGTCTATCCAACGCAACTATATTTAGTAAGATAGACTTAACTAAAGGTTATTGACAGATACCACTGACCGAAAAGGCTAAGTACTACACCGCATTTTCCACTCCACAAGGTCTATACCAGTGGAATGTGATGCCTTTTGGGCTTGTTAATGCGCCAGCTACCTTCATTCGCCTGATGCGACAAATTTTATCAGGTAGACCAGACGTTATTACATATATTGACGACATATGCTTGTTTAGTTCGTCGTTTGAGGAACATGTTTCGGGACTTAGATATGTTTTCGACACTCTAAGGAATTATCATCTAACTGCTAAACCTACAAAGGTTCAAATCGCGTGTAATGAGATAACCTTTTTGGGACATATCATTGGATCGGGATATATCCGAACGTTACCTAGTACAGTCTCCAAAATTCTAAACATAGCAGTTCCTCAGACGAAGAAACAGGTCAGGAGTTTGTTAGGACTTGTTCAATATTACAGTAGATTCATACCAAACTTGTCATCCATCACGGCTGTATTGTCTTCATTGTTAAAAAAAGACATGCCGGTGAAGGTGACATGGACTGGTATATGCAATGAAACTTTCAACAAAATAATAAATTTGTTCTCGCATGAACCAATTTTAAGACTTCCCGATGCTTCCAAAAGATTTTTCTTACGAACAGATGCTAGTAACTACGGCATTGGTGCATGCCTGCTCCAGAACCATGATGGCGTTCTACATCCTACCTTATATATTTCAAGAAAGCTAAAGCCGGCAGAAACAAAGTATTCCACAGTGGACAAGGAACTTTTATCAGTTATATGGGCAATAACTAAACTTGAAAAGTTTTTGCTTGGTGCTCCATTCACCATACAAACTGATCAACGTGCTGTAGCATCTTTACGTCGATCTAACCACAAGAGCCCAAAACTCGCCAGATATGCAATCATCCTACAGCCATTTGAATTCTCCATTGAACATATTCCTGGCACTGAAAATATTGTGGCGGATGCGTTGTCACGTAATCCTATTGACGACGAATGATCAACATTGACATTCCTAAAACACGTCAATCATCACTACATTGCATATAACGAGGTATCAGCTATGGGGGAGCTAGCCTTGCCTTCAATTTAATATTTATAAACACTGTGTGCATCGCGGAATTGAACTGGAGACAATCGGGGTGTGCATGTTGACATTGAAGCTTCGTCTGGCTTCCATACACGGTATGTGAATGTTCGTTGAACAATCGTGGAACGGTGTCTGACGACAAGCCGAACTGATGTTCCTGTGTATACTTGGTTCTTGGATCCTGGGATGAATGACATTTCTTTCCAACGTAGGCGTTTGAACATTTTTGCCTAGGGGAGTTCATCGGGATCAGGACTGCGGATGGATCATCATATCCTATGCTAATTGGTTGGTTGACTTAACTTCTTGATTGAATTGTTGTCAGTGAAGTGAAATGTGAGAAGGGAGTGGGGTGAGGGAACGAGAGAGAGCGAGGTGTAGAAAGAGGAAATTGTGGGGGGGCGGGGGGGGGGAGAAAGTGGATCTCACACAAGTATTGGATTAATGTTTTGTTTGATGTACCTGTACGTTATTTGGTTGGTTAAATTGGATAGTTATTGTTCACTGACACTTGGCACACCCAGTTGGGTTGGACTTGTATTCGAATTTCTTTCTATTTCTTCTCACTTGTTTTGTCTTTTCTTCTCTCGTGGCATCGCGTTGCATTGGAGTCTTGGTGGTTTAACTCTTGGTTTGATTGGTTGATTTGGTTTTGGTTGGTCAAATTGGTTCCTGTGTGACATGCTGGTACGACAGACCTTGCTTTGATTTAATTCTATCATTCACTATTAACATTGAACATTTTATTTAGTTGATATAATAATATGTATAATATTGATATATAATGTGATTAATGTTAGATGACTATGACAAATAGTTAGTTGACATGACCGCGACACGGTTCTACTCAGAACATCGTCGGCCATATGTCACGATTGTGTTAAATTTTTTTTTGAAAAAAATTGTTAAGTCGGATAGATCTTGAAAAAAAATCTATCGATTTTTTTTCCCCGGTCTATCGATTTTTTTTCCCCGGTGTGCAGGGAATTGTTGCGGTGTATGATATTGACGCCGTCTGCTGGGGGTTGGCGGACGTGCAAGTGTAAAGGTTGGGACATTTAATGTATTGCGATAGATGTTTCAATTGTTGAACGCTCCATACACGATCGATTATGACGTGTCTGGCGTTGTTTGGGTCACAGTCGGTGGCTAGGAGACGCTGCCCTTTGTTACTTGACCGCCAAGCTGAATAGCTGCGTTTTGTTAACCTTCCAATTCAATGGCATGATATAGCCATTTATATGTGCATTTATGATGGACCAGGGTCAGTCCTAGAACTCTACATGAGAGGAAACTTATGGAGGTTAGTGATTAACTAAATCCTTGGAAGGAGAAAGATAATCGTCTACTTTATACGAAGTAATTAGACTCACAGTCTCACTGTCGGCAGGTAGCCATTCTATCTGCGCGTGCATATAGCTGTGATGTTCTGACGACAATTACTGCATTGTATCCTTAAACGGACATTGACACGTAAAACAGCAGTCTACGCTATTGATTGATTGATGCATGTACCTCATGTGTGAATTGAACTGTTTATGTATGTGTGTAATCCATATTAAATTGTGAAGGACTCGAACCGGAGGCATTATTCGTTGAATCACGTTACACCATTCAACCTTCTGAATTATGTATTTTATATCAAGTTGCTGAGTTAATAAGATGAACAGTTGTTTACATCTTGATGCCAAGTTCAGGCATTACGACAAACCAAAGGTGAGGTTCACCCCATTCGCGTAAGAATATTAGCACGATCAGAATTCAAGCAACACAACCAGTAACCACACACGAAAGTCCTTCAACAATGTCCACATCTCAGACGTGGAGTAGATCCAGGTTGAAATAGAGTCATACATTCTCTGCAATTACCACTATTTTCCAGATCAAAACTACATGCATTGGCATGAGTATTATTCTCATTATTGGAAATATTATCATTACCAACGTCAAGCTGACAAGCGTGAGCTTGTGATCTTCCTCTACTTTGACTCCTAGAAAAATGTGTTCCTCTCCGATCCACTGGACAGTCAGACCGATAGTAACTCTTTTTGTCCGTGCGAGAAGAATCATCACGAGATGGTGGTGAGACATGATGTTTGTTATTGTAATTACTGTTATTGTAATCATTACGTGAGGGTCCCGAAAAATGATGTTTGTGAGTGTAATTATTATTGGAGTATTGATTATTTCTTTGCCATGACTTTTTATTATTATGGTTAAAGTTGCGTCTCTCTATACCCCGTGAGGGCGAATGATTATGAGGGAAATTATATCTACCTCTATAGGAATTTTGATAGTCATCCCTATACCGTCGGTCCATGCTGTGAGTGCGAGATCTATCATGAGTGACCGCACAAGCTGGCAAAGTTTCTAGGACCTTCGTCTTACCTAAAGGCAAGTTTGGGTGTGCGACCGAAAATTGTTGAGCCAATTTTTTCCATTTCTCCTATATTTGTGGGCTTCCTTTCTTGAAGGAATGAGAAAATTTCAGTATTTACCGAAGATAAAATTTTGTCTCTTAAGAAGAGATCATAAAGACCTTCGAAAGATTTAGTAATATTAGACAGTTCAATCCATCTGTTTAGACACATCTTCACTGAAGACACAAAGTCTTCGACATTCTTACCTTCCACAGGACCCATCGATTTAAATTTTAAACGATATCCTTCCTCATCTAAACAATATTTGCGAAGAAATACTGATTTTATGGATTCATAGTCGTTCCTTTTATCATCGGCAATGTTAAAAAAAGTTTGTAAACTTTCACCAGTAAGTAACCCGACAAAATGTTCAGGCCATGAGGCCTTAGGTAAATTTAAAGCCGTAACTCTTGATTCAAATCTCAAAAGAAAGAATCCTGTATCGTCATGTAATGAAGAAAAATTTGGTAATTTTAAATTAATGATCTTAGACGATCCTGTACCAGACGATTCTCTAGAAGAAGAAGATTGTAAACGCAATTTTTCTAACTCAAAAGTTTTTTCGCTTTCAAATTTCGCTTGTTCTGCAGCAATTTCTGCTAAACGAATTCTTTCCCTTCTCTTTCATGTTCCTCTCTCTTTCTTTCTCTTGTCTTTTTCTCTTTTTTTCTCTTCTCTCTCTTCTCTTTCTTTCTCTTGTCTTTTTTCTTCTCTTTCTTTTTTTCTTCTTTTTTTCTCTCTGTTTCTTTCTCTTGTCTTTTTTTTTCTTTCTTTTTTCTCTTCTTTGTATTCCGCTATTTCTTTATTTACATAGGCTATAAGATTATCACCCGAGAAATTCAAGTCCTTCCCATTCTGTATAAATCCCGCCTTTACCTTCACAAAGTCCGCCATAATGAAATTAAAGAGTAATGGGCTATAGATTCAAAATGTATATCTCTCCCACTTGTTGCCCAATGACTATACTTAGTCGTAAGGTAATTCAAACCTTTTCAAAACCAACTGTATATACAGTACTTCTTCGTTATGTGTGATATACTTGTCTCTGAAGTATATGATACTTATCAACTAATCTCACAGTGTATCCATAATCATCGTATATATTAACATATCAGCAATTAACAATATACTATAATCCAGTACTAACTATCGCCTTTACTACCTATTTAAAAGCATGCCATACTATCACATTAGACAAAAGATTAACTGACAACGCTGGAAACAAATCAGGAAAGAGACAACAATGTAAAAAGTCATAAAATCCTACAATATAATAAAACAGTTGTTTCCACCGTCAATGAACAGTACAGGACGAGATACAATCACATAGAACGGCTGTGTACATATTAAAAAGAAAGTCAGAGAAGAACTACAGGTACGAACATAATCATACTGAACTAAATAAGAATTCCACGACAATATGTTACTCGACAGCACAGCTAAACAAATAAGAAAATATTAATCTCAGTCAGAGCGGAAATACGACAGCACTAAATGCTGAATCCCTGAAAGAGATCAATACAATCAAAATCTATAGAACGACGACAACTAAATTTATTCAAAAGATATAATTGAGTGTCGCCCACAAGAAAACATAAAACATAAAAGATACACAAAAATAAGATGTGCCTGACATTTTTAGGACCGGAGACCATGACCCTACCAACATATATTCACTTATATGATTAAAATCCACGACCGCCAATCCTCGTTGTAGACAAGACGCATCAACCTCGCAAAGTAGCCTTGAATCTATGCAATAAACACGGGTCAAGAAAAGAATGTAAAGTCTGGGTTGCACAACGCGTATAAGTGTCCTGTACAAGACGTTCCCTGTTCCTACTTAGGAAATCCACGTGGTCAGCAAATCTGTTTGGTGACGTACGTAAAAGATTAAATCATCCTTCCTGACCATTGCAGACAACCGAAATGATTTCTCGGACATCAGGGTTGAAAGACTTGTCAGACTTGAAAGACCCAAAAGATTGGTTCTGGATACCGTCATGCTTCTCACGATTCATATTATTGGTATAATAAATGTCCACTGGTAACTTTACTTTAGGATTTACAAGTCCGTTCAGGTGATCTTGATGTAATGGTTCACTACAACGATTCAACGTGAAATGGCCTCGAGGTGACAATATTCTTCATAGTAACCTGTGACCGCAGTATATTGTGTCGAAATTTCATATCTGTTCGTAGGCAGTCAAATGTCTGTTCAGCGACTTTAATAGAATATATGTTGTTTGGTATTAATGTCTTCCCAACAGTCCAAGGTCTTGGCATGACCTCGTACGAAAAAATGCAATTTCTATTGATTCCACAAATTCGTGTGCTTGATATCTTGCGTACTTTCCACAGTACAGCATTGTACATATTCCAAACAATTAATTCCTCTCCAACGGAACGAGCCTCCCATATCTGTGGCGTTAAAAGTTTATATTCTTCAGTTGATTGTTTGTGCTCGTTTTCACACTGTGTCTAGGTTTATATATCATAGGTCCACAAGATTCAGGACAGCCACAATAGTTCATTAACGATACTTTCTATGACTCGAAGATTCCACACAACGATCAATATAACAGCTGGATATTTTAGTAACATTCCATTTATTATTCACGTAGACAATACATCATTACACAGCATGCATAATTAGGTAGATTCAGCAACTCCTATAATCCGTAGGTCCATAAAAATGTTACCTCATTCCTATTCCTACCGTTAGTTGTATTTAATAAACATTAATATGTTTCAAGACACTTCTATTGTAATATTTCCCATATTTCTACCACTGGGTAGAACACACACACAAGCCTCCCATTCAGGGTCAAAACACGCTCTGTCCATTTTTCCTCCACACTGCTCACGTCATGTGCGCAATACACATATCGACAAATTATTATCGTGCTGCGCTCATCAGCACCAAAAGCCTATACATTTTCTAGCGTGTGGCGTGCAATAGCCAGCAATGTGGCGCTGGCTATTGCACGCCACAGTCACAGAGAGCTGAAATTTTGTATAGTGTTTATTCCTTTTCAATATAGCCACCGTCTGAATTGACACACTTCTGCCATCTCTGCTTGACCTTGAAAAGACCTTGGGAGTAGAACACCCTATTTTTCAAACTAAACCAGTCATCACATGCCAGTATAACCTCTTCATCGCTGTCAAAATGATTTCCTTTTAGCTGTTTTTTAAGGTTTGGGAATAGAAAAAAGTCTGATGGAGCCAAATCTGGAGAATATGGTGGGTGTGGAAGAATTTCAATATTCAAATCGTTGGCTGCTAGCTGCACAAGCCGTGTTTTGTGAGAGGGCGCGTTGTCTTGAAGCAAATGAAGATTTTGAGTGCGCGTTATCCCTCGTTTCCTGGTCACAACCTTTCTTGGTTTGGTGAGAAGATCTGCATAGTACTTTCCATTAACTGTGTTGCCACGAGGCAGATAATCTTTCAACAGGACACCTTTGCTGTCCCAAAAAACAGTCAGCAGCACTTTTCCTGCAGATTTCTGCGCTCTCGGCTTGACAGGTGTTAGGGAGCCCAGGGTTTTCCATTGCATGCTGGCAACTTTGGATTCGGGGTCATAAAGGTGTACCCAAGTCTTATCTACAATCACCATGGTCTCCAAAAAATTTTTTAACTGACACTTTTTGAGCAACTGTTGACAGCAATTTACCCTCGTATGCTTCTGTTCACGTGTCAACAGTCGCGGAACCCAGCGTGCACACACTTTTCTCATGTTCAGTCTGTTGTGTAAAATTCTATAAACTGTTCTTTCATTTAGTTTTACTTTACTAGCTATCTCCATAATTGTCAATTTTCGATCCTGGTCAATGATTTTCTTCACTCTTGTTGCATTTTCTTCGTTGCACTCTGAGGCTGGTCTACCAGATCTTGGCAGATCAGCAACATTTGAGCGGCCGCACTTAAACTGTTGACACCAGTTTTTTACCGAAGTATATGAAGGACAAGAATCACGAAACACTGGTTCCATCTCCCTGTGTATTTCTGTAGGTGTTTTTCCCTGAAACATCAGAAATTTTATCACAGCTCTGGCCTCCTTCTTTTCCATTGTTTTGTCAAATCGTTGGAGCAACAGATCCGGTCAATAGGGTACATTGTGCCGTGCACCATAGCGGGAAAACCCATTGAAGAAACAAACGCGTACTTCATACATTCAGTGCAAATATGATGAACTTTAAATGTGCCAAGTTTCATCTTCCTCCTGTGACTCCTTCATGGTCAGGCCCAAGACTTATGTCAATCCCCTTGTATTGAGGTTACATTGGATTTTAAGTGTATGTGTCTTTAAATTACCAGACGTACACTGGATTACCAGTAAGATGACCCGGAAGACAGCTGAAATGACTAATGTGGTTTTGACTCAAAAATGAAACAGCGACAATATGGTCTAGCAGGAAAGAGAAACAGTGACAATATAGTCTAGTAGTGAAGAGAAACAGAGGCAATATAATCTAGTACCAAAGAAAAACAGCGACAATATAGTCTAACAGAAAAGAGAAACAGCGACAATATGGTATAGTAGCAAAGAGAAACAGCGACAATATGGTATAGTAGCAAAGAGAAACAGCGACAGTATAGTCTAGTAGCAAAGAGAAACAGAGACAATATGGTCTAGCAGAAAAGAGAAACAGCAACAATATGGTCTAGTAGCAAAGAGAAACAGTGACAATATTGTCTAGTAGCAAAGAGAAACAGCGACAGTATAGTCTCTTAGCAAAGAGAAACAGAGACAATATGGTCTAGCAGAAAAAAAAACAGCGACAATATGGTCTAGTAGCAAAGAGAAACAGTGACAATATGGTCTAGTAGCAAGAGAAACTGCTCTAAGATTGTCTAGGAGCGAAGAGAAAAGGCACTAAAGATTGTTACAAATAAACGAAGTTAAACAACCCTAGTAGAGCATGGAAGTAACGATATCTTTTTTTTCCTTGGACTTCTTGAGCCCAGAGTAAAAGTAACAGCAATTAAACTGAGGTGAAGTAAAATGGTACAAAACCATTGTGGCGACAGGGTAGAAGAAAGGATAAATAGAAGAAATAAAAGAGAGTACCAATCTCTTCCACAGTGTCTTTTGGCTCGCTGTAGGTGATAGTCCGACACTTGTAAGAAGAAATGTTTCAGGAGACTGAAATTTAAACTCTTCTCTTAAGTTAAAAAGAAAATCCCATCAAGGATCCTGAGAGTAGGTTAGGTCTTCAGCCACACTTCTCCTGAGGTACTGATATGGCTCATGAGACCCCCAGCTGGTAATTAAGACAATGATTAACAAAAACAGTTAACTACCAAGCAATACAGAACATTTAGTGAAAAGAAAGAAACAACAGTGAAATTATTTTCTATGAATATATATTAGACGGAGCTAAATTGGTTACAGATAAACGACAGAGAGATAATACAAATATTTATTTATATGGTTATATGTATACAGCACTGGGTAAAGGGTGATAAAAATAGTCTTACACAAAAGTTATGTTAATTATTAGGGTACCCTTCACGATGACTGAGGTGTATGTCCTAATTCTAATCATTGACTGGTTTGACACAATATCTTTTAATGTTGGTCCTTTCTTAAAAAGCACTTATCATGAATGTTGTTGCTGCTGTATGACTTCACAATATCACTGCAAGTTTTCACCCCCTGGCCAAGTTGCTGGAATAGTTCGTAGCTGTATACTGCAAGGTTTCACTGCACAACTGCGAGTTCACCTGCGTTCGTCACCACCAGGGAGCTAGGAGATACACACAAAGGAACAATCTATTTATCTCCCGGGTTAGAGGCAATAATTGTTCTGAGTGTGGTGTATAAACCAGGCTAAGATATGAGTCGTTACGGGCGCTCTCGGGGAACCCAGTATATTCTGGGTGCTTCGATGACTTCTAGTATTTGTGGATGACCAAGTTATTATATGCGTATTCAGTTTATAGAGTCAAAGTCCCTCGGGTTCTTATCACTTTTGTAGGATTCCGTAATACTGTCCGTTGGTATCGATAATGTCTGCTTTAACCCTTGTGATACATTCTGTGCTGAACATGTTTCATATTAAATATTCGACCCTTGACTGACCTGTATTAGTCTCTTGTCTTATTGATTATATTGGCAGTGTGAGATGCAGCGTGTTAAGACATTAATCATCACTGGTCATGATCAGTTGAAGATAAATAGCATTTAACTCAACTCCGAATACGACAGTTGATAAGACTGTGATTTTGACGACTCAAAATATTTAATTAGTAATTTCATACCATGAGCAGACACCAACTACATGGGAACAAAAGTCACATCACATTCATGTACGATCTGTAAGAGTTCTCATTAGTTCATAAACACATGTTCACAATCTCTATCTAGAGTTCTGGTTAGAGGTCAGTTCCTTTTAACGGCCAATGTCCTTTGGCATAAATTCAGAGGCTAACTAGACTTAACTATCCTGCTAGTTCTGCAATACACTTATTATGCTAGGCTTACGTCTACTGCTAGTCGTTTAATATCCGTTACACTAGGCTTACGCTTGCCGCTAGCTGTACAATATCCATCTATACTAGTCTTACACTATTGCTAGTAACATAATGTTCCTTTGGCATACCACGCCAGGCTAATCTGCCATAATTATGCAAACTGCGTTATTCATACGACGACTTACGTTTGGTTCAAGAAATACACTGCTCAAATGGCTTCCTAGCCACACAATTAAAAAGTGGACAACGCCACACACTTTCCAGTGGTTATACCACACAATATAAGTGGCAATGGCCACACTTCTGAAACACACTGCCCTTCGGGTCAAAACCCACAAGTCGAATTATATAGTGGCAATGGCCACACATGCCATACGCTGCCGTTGGGGCCGAAGCCCACACGTCGAGTGACGTTATAAAGACATACGCGTCATGCATAGTGATATGCATACTACGTCGTTAATATATATTCAGTTGCGATGTTCCACGGTGCAGCAATCCGAATTGGCCAAACTCAAATGCCTGCACACATGCAACAATCATCGACATCGGTCGATGAGATATATCTCTATTCGTTTGAGGTGTTCCATGATACAGTCATTCGGATCGTGCACAAATCCAAATGCCTGTAGACATGAAACAATCATCGACATCAGTCGCGTAGATATAATCATTTGAGGAATGCGCCATGCTGCAGACATGAAGCAATCCTCAACATCATCCCCCTCACTTCCAAACGTGACACTTGTGGCACGGATGATAGTGATGGAGAAGACGCCCTTCTCCCGAACATATCAATATTAGTACTACCTACTTATAACTATGATAATCATTAAGTAGACACATTAAATTTTATAACATTAATAATAGCACTTGTCAACATGGTGACTAAAGAGTTAATTCAATTTCTTCTCAGAGACGTTGCGCGATAAAAGATCTGCCAAGTTATTGTCTGATCCAGCAATAGGCAGGATCGTAAATGAAAATTCTTGAATCAACAAATACCATCGGTGTATTCTAGCGTTACGCATAGTTCTAGCTGTTATGTAAGTAAGAGGACTGTGGTCTGTCATAATGTAAAAGTGCGTGCCGATGAGATATCTTGACAGCTTCTCCAGGCACCAGACCATAGACAGGAGCTCACGTTCACCTGTCGCATACTTCTGTTCAGCCGGAGTCAGTTTCCTCGACACATAGAAACATGGATGGAGTGTTTCCTTGTAACATCAGCAAACAACCACCCATTGAGTAACTCGAGACATCTGATTGAAGTATGAATGGAATACGTATATTCGGTAATAACAAAATAGGTGCATTGCTAAATAATTTCTTAATTGTTACCAAAGCGCTTTCGCAATCTTTGTCCCAACGTACCTTATTAGGACTACCTTTGGTCAACAGTGCGGACAAAGGTGTAGATAGTTGTGCGAAATGCGGGATGAACTTATGGTAATAGTTTATTAGGCCTAAAAGGCTTCTAACTTGTTTCTTAGTAGAAGGGGTAGAAATCTCTAGAATTCTTTTGACTGTATTGTCGTCAGGATACAGTTTGTGGTTACCTATGCGGTGACCAAGAAAAGAAATTTCCTGACAACCAATTTGGACCTTTGAAGGTCGCACAGTCAAACCATGCATACGTAACGTATGTAGAAGGGAAGTTAAACCATCAATATGGTCTTCCCACGAGTCATGAAATAGGCAGATGTCATCGATGTACGTGATACGTGATAACATCTTTACGATCGCCAAGAAGGTGGCGCATCATGCGCACAAACGTCGCTGGCGCATTCACTAACCCAAAACACATATAATTCCATTGGTAGAGCCCAAAAGGAGTTGTGAAAGCTGTGTAAGGTTTGGCATTTTCGGCAAGAGGAATTTGCCAGTAGCCTTTAGAGAGATCTAGTTTGCTAAAGAAGGTAGCATTAGATAATTCTGACAAAAGATCATCTAAAAGTGGCATAGGCTCACCGTCTGTGATTGTAATTTTATTCAATCGCCTAAAATCAATACAAATACGTAAAGAATCATCCTTCTTTTTAACTATCACCATTGGGAATGCATATGGTGATTCCGAAGGAGATATCACACCTAAACGTATCATCTCTTTTAACTCTTTCTCCACCCTATCTTTGTGGTGTAAAGATATAGGATAGGGTCTAAGTTTGATAGGTTTATAATCAGTAAGAGTAATATCATGGGATATAAGCGATGTCTGACCTGGAAGGTCGGTGAGAACATCATTGAAAGAAATAAGAATATCCCGAACTTGATCTTGTTGTGACGAAGATAGTGAAGAAGAAATAGTCACGTCTTTCCAAGACTCCGATGATTGCAAAGAAGGTAGTTGGAATTGTAAAGGGATAGACGAAGTAGTATCTTCTTCATGAACAACTGCAAAAGAAGCAGTATGATGTGAAGAATCATCAATAGAGTTAATAACAGGAATTAATTCCTGTGGTCTTTCAACTGCTAATTTTAGCATGTTGACATGGAAGGTTTTGATTTTACCTCTAACGTTTACCGAGTAGTCAACATCTGTGACTTGTTTGATAATATCAAATGGACCTTGCCATGATATCAGTAATTTGTTATCGTTATGAGGTAGCAACAACCAAACTTTTTCCCCTGGTTTGAATGATCTTAATATTCTCTTTTGATTATGTAATAATCTTGATCGTTGAGTGGCTGATTTTATACTCTGGGATGCATACGTGCACGCATCGATGATTCGTTGTCGGAGATCAATCACTAACTCGTAGCTGTTTCGAGTGGCTGTATCAATTGATGCTCCAATCAACAAATCCTTGAGTATCATCATTGGTCCGCGAGGATTCGAACCATAAACCAATTCGAACGGAGACCATCCCGTGCTCTCGTGGGGCACTTCACGAAAAGCGAAGAGGGCCGCCGGCAGAAGCCGATCCCATTCACGAGGGCATTCTTCAGTTATCTTAGATAACATCTGTTTTAGAGTGCTATTGTAGCGCTCGCACACACCGTTTGATTGAGGCCTATACGCACTACAAAACGAGTGGTGAACAGATAGCATGGATTCTAAATCCCTCATGATGTTGGAAGTAAATTGTGATCCTTGATCTGACAATATATCCTCCGGAAAACCGATTCGACAAAATATCGAAAATAATGCATCAGACACGGATGCAGTTGTGATGGTTTTCAACGGTATGGCCTCTGGCCAACGCGTGCAAAGATCTACGCAAGTTAAAATATAACGAAATCCATTATTTGAAACAATTGATAACGGACCCACTATATCTACTGCAATCTTTTTGAAAGGTCTCTCAGGCACGTCTGTAATCTGTAAGGGTGCCGTATGGAACCTGCCCTTACGTGCTATACCTTGGCATGTTGTACATGATTTGCAGTATAACTTTGTATCTTTATTAACCCCAGGCCAATAAAATTGTGACGTAACACGAAACAATGTTCTTTTGATCCCCATATGCCCTGCCATAGGGGAGTCATGACCTGTTTGTAGGACCAATGGTCTGTATTCTTTAGGTACTATCACTTGATGTATAATTGTTTTGCCATCATCATAATATCTAGTGAGTATTGATTTCTTTATCTTGAACCATTGTTTAGCCCCTCTTGTGTATTTAATAGTTTTTTGTTCTGCTCGGCTAAACAATCCTTGTAAAGTTGGGTCACTCTTCTGTTTTTCTGCAAAAACAGAAGGTGAAACAGTGCCAACTTGAGACATAATTGTATCCATTATAGGAGGAGGTGGTGTAGCCATGTCCGTAGCTAACTGTTGTGCTCTCGTTACAACAGCATTTGCCACCTGTGGGTGAGATTCAACCCACATTGCAATCTCCTCGGGAGTGCAATCTTTAACTCCTGGTATGTTTCCTATTATAATTTCAGTTATGGGTGCTCTCAAGCCGCAGGCATAGACAGTGCCTGTGTAAAAAGGAGTATCAATGTATACTCGTGCCACAGGGAAAGTTTCTATATTCCCTCCAAATGTGACACACTTAACTGATTTGCCTGTAAAAGCAGAGGGCTCGATAAGCGAGTGCTTAATGCCTATCGTTGAAGACCCCGTGTCACGCAAAACTCTTACTATCTTACCATCCAATATTCCGGGATGAAATGTAAGATAACCGACATTTACACATGCCGACATTGTTGGCATACAATGACCACAATCAAGTGTAATTGTAGACTTTAATCTGTTTTTCGACTGACACTCATAACATGTATCATTCATTACCATACATGCGTTCGCATGATCATTATCATCATTACCTTTTTCCTTTTTAACACTGCAACTATTTGCATGTCTCTGTTTATTTTTGTCTCTCGACGGAGATCTGGCATTACCTTTGTTATTATTGACTGACTTTTTATTGCTATAATAAAAATCAGTAGAGTCATCTTTCCTGGCATCTCTACCATAAGATGATCTCTGTTTATAGTATCCTTTTTGATGTGAACCATCATAATCCCTGCCTCTGTGATACCCACGATCATGAGGTGAATATCCTCTATAACCTCGTCGATATGAATTCGAAGGAGAGCGATGACGACGGAAGTTATAAAAACCTCTGTCGGATTGATAATAATCTGAACGACAACGTCCATCAAAGCTCTTCGATCGAGGTCTGTGATCATGTTGTGCAGCGCACACAGGCATAGGATCTCGAATAGTCGATCTATGAAGATCTTTATTCTGATGTGCGGTTTGATACTGTCTTCCGAGTTTTTCATACTCATCGATAGAATTAGGATGTCTTTCCTGTAAAAATGCTTCTAATTCAGTGCTGCATGCGGATAAAACTTTATCTCGCAGCATGAGATCTATAACACCTTCATATGTTTTATTTATACCAGATAGATCAATCCATCTGCTAAGGAAATGTTTAATAGATGCAATGAATTCACCAAAATCTGCATCCTTGCTTGGTTTAGCAGCATGAAAGCGATCTCTGAATCCAGACTCAGTTAACTGGAAACGTCTTAGTAATACCTCTTTTACGACATCGAAATCGCTTCTGCTCTTCTCATCAAGACTCATGAAACATTTAAGTGAGTCACCAGTCAAAAAATCAAGTAAAAGACTGCTCCATCTTTCCTTGGGTATGTTCAGAGCTGTGACCTTGATGATGAATCTAGATATAAAAGAGTCAACACAATCGCGAGTCTGGTCAAAATGTGGCATTTTTAACTTAGGATAAAAAATATTTGTAGCAGCCGCAGTCTTAGTCTGTTCAGACTGCACTTTAGCTAATTCTAAAGCTTTTTCTTTTTCTGCATGAAGTTTTAAAGCTTCCATTTCCATGGCATTTTTATGTGCTTGATCCAGTTGCATAAGTTCCATTCTCCTTAATTCCATTTCTTTATCTCGTTGTGCCATTCTTTCCTTCTCAAATTCTCTGTCTTTTTCTTGTTGAGCCATTTTATCCCTCTCGAATTCTCTGTCTTTTTCTTGTTGAACTAATTCTTTATCACGTTGAGCCATTTCCTTATCTTTCTGCTCTCTGTCTTTTTCTTGTTGAGCTATAGCCAATCGTTCTAATTCCATTTTCATGGATATTTCTTTTTCCTTCAATTCCCTTTCTTGGGTTAATTCAAACCTCCTAAGCTCATCAGCTCGTTTAGTCATTTCGCGCTGTTCCATTCTTTCCAGACGCGATAAATATTCATCATATTTTGTATCTGCAAAACTTTGTAGTTCCGCCCCTGATTTTCCATAACTTTTCCCAATATCAATGAATTCCTGTAGTGTAGACATGATAATAGGTTTCTGAGTACCTTCAATAGTCTATAATATACACCAGGATTATAGAACTCACTATAATATGTACATGAATATATTAATCAAATACAAACAAGTTCCAAGAACATGTGACAAAGACAGTGAAAACAATCAAATGAGTTACAATGAAATGATTTTTCCAGTTATACGACAACACTTTACACTTATAAAGTAAATAAAGGAGACTTCTAAACAGTAATCAGTAAAAGAAAGAAAAGAATTTACATCACAAAAATATAACAAGACAAGTCGTCATAAACGAACGTGTAGACAAAGAAGTTTTAGATCACACACGACAACAATTGTCAACAGTACTGAAATTAGGTTACGTAAATAAAGAGGACGTAATTCAATTGACGAGACTGCTAAGTACACAAAATATGGTTATAATGCTAACTGAAGAAACATTTATTTCCTGACTCAAAAGAAAAAATATAATCAGTCAGATCCTCAGTTAGCAAAATAAGCATGTAAATCTAATAGAAGTTAACATTCACTGAAGCTTTCCTGGGAAAATTCCAGCCAATATTAAACACGACGAGTATACAAATATACAAAAAACATGAATGGGGGAACACAGATGATAGTAAAAAGTAAGCCAAGTGATGATGAACTGTAGACCAAAGCTAATGCAAGGACAATATGATAATGTTCAAGCGCCCAAGTAAAATCAAGAACTTATCTGTTTAGTTGTCCCTCTGAGAAATACATGAATGCATGTAATTCTAATCCAAGTGTCTTCAACAGCTGAGGTCCATTGATGGTAGACCTTGACCTTCGCAGCAGGGAACCGTTTGAAAGTATTGCTTCGGTCTTCAAACGTAGTTTCTTCAATCGATCTGCGTCGCAGCCTCAGATGAATTTGATGAAGAGATACATTCTTCAATGGTTCAGGTTCTCGAGTGGAAGATTACCGTTCTATCTGTGTGAATCAGTCTCTTTGGTGGAAGAAAAATTTCAGATTCTCAAGCAATGTTGTCTGCTAACGTTGACGGCATCGATGTAGTGACGTCACTTTCTGTCCTGCGCATTTCAGTTGCCGGTTAGGATTGAATGAATGATTTTGCATTTAAAACGTTCATCATCAATTTAACTTTCTTCGATACTTGAAGGGGGGAATCCAGTATTCACGAAATCCAGACACTTTCTGACACCAGTATGTTACGGGCGCTCTCGGGGAACCCAGTATATTCTGGGTGCTTCGATGACTTCTAGTATTTGTGGATGACCAAGTTATTATATGCGTATTCAGTTTATAGAGTCAAAGTCCCTCGGGTTCTTATCACTTTTGTAGGATTCCGTAATACTGTCCGTTGGTATCGATAATGTCTGCTTTAACCCTTGTGATACATTCTGTGCTGAACATGTTTCATATTAAATATTCGACCCTTGACTGACCTGTATTAGTCTCTTGTCTTATTGATTATATTGGCAGTGTGAGATGCAGCGTGTTAAGACATTAATCATCACTGGTCATGATCAGTTGAAGATAAATAGCATTTAACTCAACTCCGAATACGACAGTTGATAAGACTGTGATTTTGACGACTCAAAATATTTAATTAGTAATTTCATACCATGAGCAGACACCAACTACATGGGAACAAAAGTCACATCACATTCATGTACGATCTGTAAGAGTTCTCATTAGTTCATAAACACATGTTCACAATCTCTATCTAGAGTTCTGGTTAGAGGTCAGTTCCTTTTAACGGCCAATGTCCTTTGGCATAAATTCAGAGGCTAACTAGACTTAACTATCCTACTAGTTCTGCAATACACTTATTATGCTAGGCTTACGTCTACTGCTAGTCGTTTAATATCCGTTACACTAGGCTTACGCTTGCCGCTAGCTGTACAATATCCATCTATACTAGTCTTACACTATTGCTAGTAACATAATGTTCCTTTGGCATACCACGCCAGGCTAATCTGCCATAATTATGCAAACTGCGTTATTCATACTACGACTTACGTTTGGTTCAAGAAATACACTGCTCAAATGGCTTCCTAGCCACACAATTAAAAAGTGGACAACGCCACACACTTTCCAGTGGTTATACCACACAATATAAGTGGCAATGGCCACACTTCTGAAACACACTGCCCTTCGGGTCAAAACCCACAAGTCGAATTATATAGTGGCAATGGCCACACATGCCATACGCTGCCGTTGGGGCCGAAGCCCACACGTCGAGTGACGTTATAAAGACATACGCGTCATGCATAGTGATATGCATACTACGTCGTTAATATATATTCAATTGCGATGTTCCACGGTGCAGCAATCCGAGTTGGCCAAACTCAAATGCCTGCACACATGCAACAATCATCGACATCGGTCGATGAGATATATCTCTATTCGTTTGAGGTGTTCCATGATACAGTCATTCGGATCGTGCACAAATCCAAATGCCTGTAGACATGAAACAATCATCGACATCAGTCGCGTAGATATAATCATTTGAGGAATGCGCCATGCTGCAGACATGAAGCAATCCTCCACAACATGAATGCCATAAAATATACAACCATTACATGAAAGTATGTGCATAAAAGAAAGAACTGCATTGACTGAAAAGCAGTGCAAACATTAACTAAAGTTAATTGCATATAATGAGATAATAAATGAAAGCAGTTCAAACATTCAATACAAATAATTGCATTTAAGAAGATAATGCATTCAGCTCACCCGCTTTGTTCCAAAATTGCATTTTGGTTTCTCAAAGACGGCATATATATAAGCAATTCTTTTGCCCTCTGGTCTGACAAATTACTCGCTAGAAGTTTTTGGCAACTGGCTTGTCTATTCGGGGCTTTTGCAGATGTGAGTAAAGACACAACTGATATATTCTCATTTATACATTTAAACAACGGCCACTGACCTCATTCAGATCAGGAAATCCCTGGGCCTACTAGGTCATGGGTGAATGCCCTGCCATCCGCTGTACATGAGAAATCCTAGACATTCTGGGTCATTGGGCGGTCCCACCCGGTCATTTGGAGATCCCCGGCTATCTGGGTCATTGGCCTCTCGGGTAAAATACCAACGCGATAAATAACTGGAAAACCCCGGTATCTTGGGTCATTGTTCTACCTGGCATTAGAAATCATGAGAGAGAGAGAGAGAGAGAGAGAGAGAGAGAGAGAGAGAGAGAGAAGAGAGACAGAAGAGTCAGACGAAGAATTTCGCGACAACCATTTAAATGGGTAAATGTAATCTTATAGCAGATACTGCAGTAGGGCAGTGAAGAGTTAGATACTTCACTATACTAAGTCCAGCTTTTCGAGGTAAGGTGACCAGTTCCCTTCCTCGTCCACTTTGTCTTCCCTAACTCAAGAGCAGAGTCAGGTATCTATTTACAGCTGGGTAGACTGGAGCGTGACGCTACCAGGTTTTGCTCCTGGAACCCGATAACTTAACCATGGGTAATACAAGCACTACAAAACTGTTGATGGACTATATATATAAACGACCTGCACTAATTATGGACTACGATAAACAGTGTCAATATGATCTACACGCATTAATTTAAAAAATAAGTAAATGAGATTAAATTAAATGGTACATCCTTGTCATTGGAAATCAGTAAATTAATGGCACTAATTATGGATTGGAAGTGAACTGAAACAACCCTTATTATGGACCAGAAATAAAGTGGGCTGTGCCCGTGTCAGTTGAATGTGCAGGTAGTTCTCTTGATTATTTTCTTTCAAAGCTAATCCTTTCAATGTTATTCAGGTGGCTACAGGCCTTCCGCCTGAGATGGAGATTCTTGACGGTACCTAATTTTCTTTCCAAGTTTGTTCTTACCTTTTTTAGGTTCAGTGAAAAGCAAACAATCAGATAGTGGTTTTTAAATTTTCCAACTGTAACTTTCCAAACAGCAACTTGTATAGAGGAGTGAAATCCAGTAGTTTAAATCAGAAGTTTATTGAACGTAATTCAACAAGAACTGGTATTTACACAATGTCATCATTAATATACTTCTTCTTTCGTTCGCTTGAACTATATTGTCTATATCTGCAATGTTGTTTCTTGTATAAACTTCACTGTCTTTTGTAGTTCATACAGAGGTCCATATAGTTTTGCTTCCAGTGTTGTTTCTCTGGGCCAGTGGGTTTGCCTCAATATATCATATTCGGGGCAATCTTGAAGTACGTGCTCTGCAGTCTGGGGTGCCTGTCCACATGTACACATGGCTGAATTGCCAATCTTGAATTTTGTATACATGTGGCTGCGGAGGCGGTTGTGTCCTGTTCTGAGGCGCAGAATGACTATTTGTTCTGATCTGTTCATAGCTTGGTGGTCATCCTGCGTTGGTGTTGGTGGCTTTCTGATAGATTTGATCATCTTTTTCTTCTGATGGTACGTAACTGGTACATCCGGTTGCTCCTCTGCAGCACATTCTTTAGTCAGTCCGTCTGCTCTCTCGTTTCCTGGTATTCCACAATGAGACGGTATCCACTGCATGGCGACCCTGCGCTGGTTGCACAGTTCAGAAAGTAGGGCTTGTATGCCTGGCAATTTTCTGGACTGAAGTGCTTGGAGTGCTGATCTTGCATCTGTCAGGAATACTACAGGCTGTGGACCAAGATTGGTGTTCAGTAGTTTCTCAGTTGCCACCTTGATTGCCTGAATTTCTGCATCATAGTTGTTACAGAATTTCCCCGTTGGTACTCTGACCGTATCCCTAGTGTTGTTTGGGTATTCTATGTACACCCCTGCTCCTCCATTCTTTACTGCATTTTGTGCTGATCCGTTAGTATATACTCGGACCCAGAGGTCCTGTGGGTATTCATCATCCAGGAAACTGAGAGTGACTGTCCTACGTTGCACGCTGTTCTGTTCATCCCTGTCGAATATTCCTTTCACTTTTGTGTGGATGTGTACTGGTAGTCCATGCTCCTCTCTCCAAGGGGTTTGTTCTGGCACAGACTTTAGGGGGCTGTTAACTTCAGGCAGGTCTGAGGTTTGTCTACGAAATCGTTTGGCCTGGTGGATAAAGCTGCTTCTTTTCAGTCGCCCCATTGTTAGGTTTTGGAATCTGTCCTTCATTGGATGGCTCGGCATACAGAGGAACTTTTCTGCCTGTGTTAGCACTTTCGTGTCTCTGCGTTCTCTCAGTGCTTGTATCCTCTCCATTTTCTCCATCTCCACTATAGGCGTTGATTTCATTGCCCCCGTGATGACCCTAAGCGCCTGGTTTTGCACCTTATCTAGCTCTTGTAATGTGGTGGTTGATGCTGGACACCACGCAGCTGACCCAAATTCCAGTTGTGGTCGTATGCCCTGCTGGTAAACTTTACTAAGTATTTTCCCGCTGGCTCCCCATGTGGTTCCACTTAGTTTTCTCAGGATGGCTAACTTCCTCCTGGCCTTTGTTGCTGCCTTGTTGATGTGCTGCTTCCATGTCAGCCTATCATCGAATGTACTCCGAGATAGGTAGGTTGTTTATCTTCTCTCAGGAGCTCTTCGTTTATCTTGATGACACCAGCTTTTTGTTTAGGAGAGAGGGTGAAGAGTGTAGTGCTGCACTTGTCTGTGTTGATGCTGACACACCATCTATTTGCCCATGAGGTTAAGGCATTCATAGCTCTTTGTTGCAGTTTGGTGGCCACTGTTGCATGCTCATCTGTGCACCATATTACCAGGTCATCAGCGTACATTGCCACTTTCATTCCATGTGGTAGTTCAGCAACCAGGTCATTGATGTAGACTAGGAAAAGTGTGGGGGACAGATCCCCTCCCTGAGGGACGCCATGACGCAGTAGAATTTTCTTACTCTTGAGGCCATCTAGTTGTACTCGGGCTCTTCTGTTATGCAAGTATGCTTTCACCCATTTGTACATCTTACCATTCACTCTACAATTTCTCAGTTTCTTCAGAAGCCCTTCTTTCCAAACCTTGTCAAATGCTTTCCTTAGATCTATCCATGCTGCTAGTACCAGTTTCTTATCTTAGAACGCATCCTCAATCTCTTGGGAAAGGTAAGTTGCCTGATCTTCGGTGGAATAACACTGCCTAAAGCCCGCCTGCTGTGGTACAAGAAGGTTTTCACTTTCAAGGTACCACTGTAGCCTGAGGTTGATGATACGTTCCATTGTTTTGCAGAGGCAGCTTGTAAGGCTGATTGGTCTGTAGCTGGAGGCAGTGGAACTGCCTTTTCCTGGTTTTAGGAGTGGTATCATGATTGCTTCCCTCCAGGTCTGTGGAACTCCGCCTGAGTTCCAACAGATATTGAAGATCTGCAGCAGCTTTGTTTTTGCTGCGGTTCCCAAGTTCTTAATCATTTCATTGGATACTCCATCAACTCCTGGCGACTTTCTCATTTTCAATTTGGATATTGCAAGCTCCAGTTCTCTGAATGTAATTGGTGCCTCCATAACTTCAGGTATGGTTCCATCTCGTCCTGTGTAATGTTGTTTCTCACGAGTCTCCTGTTGCTTCTCTGGGCTAACTTCGATGTTGTTGTCTTTAGCAAAGGAGTCTGCAAAGTGATCAGCTGCCTGTTTTCCCATGAGGATGTTTCCATCTTTGTACAGAGCAATCCTTGAGTTTCTCCCTGTACCTTCATCGTTAAGTTGTTTTACCAGCTTCCACAGTTTCCTCGTATCTCTTTCGAAGTTCAAGGACTCTGTTTTCTCCTTCCAGCTTCTTCGCCTGGCCTGCAACTTGGCCCTTTGAAATTTGGCCTTAGCTTGCTGGTAGTTATTGGGGTGTTCTTGGCATGGACTGGTCTCTGCCTGCTTTCGAGATGTTTCCACGTCGTTGTGCAGCTGCTCTAGTTCACTATTCCAATATGGTTTGTAGTGCTTACGAGCCCCTCTAGGTATTGTTTCACGAGCAGCCTGTAATATGCATCTGCTGAATTCATCGACTAGCTTATTGATGTCTTTGTCTACAGTCAGATCTCTAGCCAGTATACTAGTACGGTGCTGGTACATTGTCCAGTCTGCCTTCTTGTAGTTCCACCTAGAGAGAGTGCTGCTCTCCTTGACAAGTTCATTTTCCACAATTAGGAAGACTGGCCGGTGGTCGCTGCCTCCAAGTTGTTTCCCTACAACGCGTGTGGTGTTCCACTCCAGGCCGGGTGAGTGGAATGCCAGGTCTGGTGTAGATGTGTTGTGCCATGATCTCGAGTAGAAGGTTGGTGGGTCGATTGGCTAGTTAATCAGGATAAGCCCATTGTCATCTTGCCAGTTTTCAAGTTCCTCACCTCTCCTGTCCATGTGATCATAGCCCCAGCTCTGTGAGTGGCTGTTGAAGTCTCCGCATACAATCAGTCTTTCTTTTGCTGGGATTGTATCTAGTGCCAGTGGGCGGTCACTCGGACATTAGTAGTTGAGCAGGTGGAATTCTGAACTTTCTGTCCTGAGATGAAGCATCTGGTATTCCGCCCGCTCCATATATGTTTCAAGCTGACATGCACTGATGTTATTCCTCACGAGTGTCAGTATTCCACCCTTTCGCCTGTCTATTCGGTCAGATCGGTAGCACTGGTAGCCTCTGATTTTGAAGGCTATGTCCTTGTTGAGGTGGGTTTCTTGCAAGCAACATACATTTACTTGCTCTTCATTCAAGATATTTTCGAGCTCTAATTTTTTGCTGTAGCCGTCTTTTTTACTATTGACGCCTTCAGCATTCCAGTGCATTATTTTAAATGGTCTTTTCTTTGCTTGGCCAGTAGCTCTATTCTCATGCCCCCTGGCTCCACGGGGCAATTGAGAAGGACCCCCAGTAGTAGGGTTGGGCCCTTCCGAGGCAGAGGGTCCGGCACTGCACCTGCCTGGGTGTCCGTCACAGGGCGAAGGCCATAACGTTTTGCAGATATCGGTATACTTCCATAGCGCATGTGCGTGGCATCCTGATTGCTGTGGTGCGCCTCTTGGCTGGTTGCCTCCGTCTTCAGTACCTTGACTTGCTAGGGCAGACTGTGGTCTTGCTCGAGTGTAGGAGGGCCTGGCCAGTCTTGGTTTTTCAGCCGCTGATGGCTGTACTTGAGCCCCATCTCCACGTCAAGGAGCTGGCCCCGATGGGGATCATTAATATACAACAAAGCTTCCGGTTACAACTTCAATCCATACAGGAAAAAAAGTGATTTTTCATTTTCAATTCCAATTTTAAAATTGTTCAAGGTTTCCTTCACTTCTATGCAAGGCAAAATCAGAGGAGGAGCCTCTACATTAATCTTCTCAACTTTTACTGTAGAACTGTTACTTGCTAGCTTATCGATTTCTGCCTGCATGTAGTTTTGACGTCTACACTTCATAAAATCATTTCTAGCTTCTAACGAGGCATACGATAGGCATGATCGTGTACTTACGCTTAAACGAAATCTCAGTAAGTTATATCCAAAAGAAAAAACTGATCTTGATAATCTCAAGGATGAAACTCGAGCCAGGGGACATGCTACAGACAGAGCGCCACCATGGTCAGGCATCACTCAGTTAAAATAGCGTCCGTGCATTCTGGCTTGCCTAAAAACACTGAATGTCTAGCAAATCTCTACCTTTTCTCGCATATGTCCTCCTTTTATACACCTCCCTCTTTTCCCCGCCATTTTACACACGTCTCGCTCTTTTACACACGTCTCTTTTTTCGACATTTTACACACGTCTCTCTTTTTCGACATTTTTCACACGTCTCTCTTTTCCACCTAAACAATGGAAAAACCCAAGAATCACAACTCTCACTTCACACTTCCTACGCATAACACCCATTCATTATTATTTTCTGGGACTGCTCTACGATGCCCGCTCACAGCTGTGACTGCTAACTGTAACTTTCCTCATTCTGTATAGTATAATAGTACGTACAATGCTAGTGTAGGCCAGCCGGTCACACATGTCCCGGGGCCACAAAAATGTATTCCATGGGGAGACATTTTCGTCCTCTCAACTAAAAATATCAAGTCCTTAACAAACATACTGGAGCAAAATATCGAATGGGGGCATATACTTATGAGCCAACTGGCAATGGACAATGGTTGAGACAAATTTATGTTACTTGTACAAGTCATTGAGTAGGGGCATACTCATGTGAGCCAACTGAATAAATTGTACAAGATCTCAGTATACATGTGAGCCAACTAAAAATAATTTTACAAGATATCGTCTGGGGTGTACACATGTGATCCATTGACAGGTATATAATAAAATCATGGTATGTTACAATCTTTATTTTAACATTTACAATGTGACTAAGTTAAGAGTATCGTCTAACACGTCCCACCCGGATACCATCACATAATTATCACGAAAAACCAGCGACACAACCAACAAGTGCGTACCCAGACAAACACTCAGGGAAACAAACCTTCAATAAATCAACGAAAGCTAAATCTAGAGTATCGCCGTAGTGGTAGAGAGAGCGAAACTAACATTCAACGGAACAAACCACGATACGTCCAGAGTGCAGGAAAGATCGAGAGTAATAAGCAACACCTCACCACCCAACCACAGCAAGAAAGCAGTTCTCAAGGAACATCCAGTGCAACTGATGCGCAAAAGAATAGGGAAGACAGGCTGACAAAATTACTTGAAACCTTGCATGTAGAGGGGAACTTCATGTCAATAGGTTACAACAGTTTGTCACCAAACACCAACATATGTTTGCCATCAATGACATGGAACTGGAGCGCACATCTACAGTCCAAATGGATATAAACACCACAACTAATGTTCCAGTACACCTCAAACCCTACCACACTCCCCTTAAGAACCGTGAGTTAGTGGAAAAATCTATAAATAAAATGCTTGAAGCTGATATTACAGAAAGATCAAGATCTCAATGGTCATCCTCCATTGTCATCGTCTCAAAGAAAGACGGCAGCCACCTTTTCTGTTGCAATTATCGTGCACTAAACAAGATAACGAAGACGAAATCATACCCACTCCCCAGGATGGATGATATACTGGCGACGCTTGGCAATTCCAAATGGTTTACAACACTCGATGCACGCTCCGGCTTCTGGTGCATCCCAATGTCACCAGAGGCAAAGGAAAAATATACTTTTCAACTGCATGTCTGTAGCTTTGCATGGAATGTGATGCCGTTCGGACTTAAAGGAAGCCCCGCTACTTATATGTCCCTCATGGATGAGGTCTTGAAAGGATTCCAACCCTTTGCCTTGGCATACATAGATGATATCTTAATCCATACGCTAGGTACAATAGAAGAACATCTGAAAAGGGTAGAATAAATCTTTGATCGTCTGAAATATCATCACATAAAGTTGAAACTCTCGAAATGTGAATTTCTAAAACAGGAAACCAAATACCTAAGTTTCATTATTAATGGATGGCAGTAGAATATGCCCTGACGACGAGAAAGTTCGAGCGATCAGGGAGATGCCACATCCTACAACTGTCAGACATGTGCGTGGTTTCCTAGGATGTTGTAGTTATTACAGACGCCACATCGTTGACTTCTCCAAGGCGGCGGCGCCATTAATAGCACAAACTAAGAAATATGCCAGATTTAGATGGACGGATCAATATCAACCAGCATTCGATTACCTTAAAAATGCACTCACAACCATTCCATTGTTGGCATACCCTGATACCACCAAACCAATGTTCCTCTACACAGACGCCTCTGATAGCGCTGCTGGAGCTTGTGTTGTCCAACCCAACAATTCTGATGAAACCCTTATTATCACAAATGTGCCAAATGAAAAGCCAATCGCCTTCCTGTCACATGCAAAAAGGAAGCATTTGCCATCCATTATGCTATGCAGAAACTGGATTTTTACATCCGCGGAACAAAGGTTATCATTAGAATGAATCACCAACCGCTTGTTAGTTGGTTGACGAAGACATCCGAACAGCCAAAAAAGCTTCAAACTTGGGCGATAAACTTGCAGATCTATGACACTACCATAGAATACATTGCCGGAACCCTCAATACATGTGCTGACCTGCTTTCTAGAACCACATATCCTGGTCACGGCACCAAATTGGCAAGCTATGTGCCCGTGTCCGTTGAATGTGCAATTAGTTCTCTTGATTATTTTCTTTCAAAGCTAATCCTTTCAATGTCATTCAGGTGGCTACAGGCCTTCCGCCTGAGATGGAGATTCTTGACGGTACCTAATTTTCTTTCCAGGTTCGTTCTTACCCTTTTTAGGTTCAGTTAGAAGCAAACAGTCATATAGTGAATTTTAAATTATCCAACTGTAACTTTCCAATTAGCAACTTATATAGAGGAGTGAAATGCAGTAGTTTCAATCAGAAGTTTATTGAACGTAGTTCAACAAGAACTGGTATTTACACAATGTCAGCATTTAAATACAACAAAGCTTCCGGTTACAACTTCAATCCATTCAGGGAAAATGTGTTTTTCCATTTTCAATTCCAATTTTAAAATTCTTCAGGGTTTCCTTCACTTCTAAGCAAGGCGAAATTTACATTAACCTTCTCAACTTTTATTTTCTGGGACTGCTCTGCGATGCTCGCTCACAGCCGTGACTGTTTGCTGTAATTTTCCTCATTCTGTATAGTATTATAGCACGTATAATGCTAGTGTAGTCCAGCCGGTCACAGGGCGAATACCAAATATGGACTATATTTTTTTTTTTAAATTCATGACAAAAAGCAATATTTGTAATTATAACTTTTAAAAAAAAATAGCACTGACAATTTCAAATCCGCTTTGCAAATTCTGGATGAGCAAATTAAAATACAACTGTTCGGAACATGAAATAGACTAGAAGAATAAATATTAGTGGAAAACGGCAGAATAGAACTAGCTAGACTAGATTTGTATAAAATGTTTTATACCGTGATGTTAGAGACTAAGTCAGCTAAAGAAAACCTTACAATTTGTTAGGTGATGTGTGTTGTCCATTGTGTATAGGCAGGAGACTAGAATTCTATACATCGGAACTTCAACACTCGCAGAATATTGATCATCCTACACGAATATGTTGCCAGCTGCATGCACAACCTCATCTTAGTACCATTGAACACATTGCTTGAAGGTGCAGTGGTTCTAATCTTTGTTTCTTCAGAAACCACTTCGAAGTACACGGAACTCACAAAATATTAACAGAAATAAATTGTGCGCACCATCACAAACACCTCCAGACAAATGCCCCCACCCCAAAAACAAACAAACAAACAAAAAATTCAAAAGGAAAACAAACAAACAATAAACACAACGGAGAAAAGTCAGTGATACGTGAAGTTAGGAGACAGAAAATAGAAAGAAATATGACAAAAATTGTTGCAGGATTTATTATTTAAGATATCTTAATTCCTAAAACATTGAGTGACGACGCAGACACAGTTAAGCAATTTAAACAAGCCACCAACACTTACATTTTCCGGAACTTTTGTTTTCCAATTTCATAAAATAACTTAACAAGATGAGACGCGATATGAACTACCTGGGAAAAGGTTGAAGGAAAGTTGTTAAGAACAGGGTGGGAATGTTGACATAATTGATGGTGTTAGACCTAGCGACGGAGCAGTATTTTTTGTTGTTTGAATTCCGCGCGTGCCTAGAACCCTGCTGGCATCCGTTCTGTGTTGTGTTTAAAACCCACTAAAGATACAGTGTGAGAGGTAGCAGATGCAGGGAAACCACAGTTACGGCAAATAGACACTGGTTAAACAAACATAACACACTTCTTTTTCTTCACCTACCTTACCTGCGGGCGTAGATGAGTATGTCTCTTTGCAATTTCATCTCCTCTGTCCTGTTTATCTAGTGTTATTGACATCTTTACATGCCACCGTGTTAATCTGTCAAGTACCAGCTCTATTTGTGGTCTGCTGACTCGTTTTCCTTCAGTATTTCCTGTTCACACAATATACAGTGCAGTCCGCTAAAGCGGAACTCGCTGAAGTCGAATTTCGCTTATGTAAAAGCATTTCTGAAGGTCCCGCCCAAATGTCTTCTTTAGCTTTGTTAAAAAACTCCGGTTTAGTCGACTGCTGAGGACTAGAATTTTCGGATAATTGGAGGTAATTTGTCCCAACTCCAATTTGGACTCGCATAAGTAGCAATTTTACCTTCATCTTCGATGTTACAGTACTACGTGGCCGTTCATAATATATATATATATATATATATATATATATATATATATTTTTTTTTTTTTTTTTTTTCATATATGGTGAACAGTCGATACCAGGTTAATAAACAGAGCTTTTGTCAGTAGATTACAACGCTAACACTCATTCAACCAGCAATCTCGTAATCGTCAGGCCGACTTAGCGAACACTGGTTCAACTTTAGTTTCCGAGAAAAGGGCTTGAGCTAACCCTGACAACAACAGGACTAAGAGCTGAAGATCCGAAGATGAACAAAGAGTCAAACCTGAGGCCTAAAAACAGTAAATAATAAACATAAACAGTAATTTGGCAGGCACTCGTAAGAAAGAATGAAGGAAAACAGTAGACAACAGGTAACTCTTACATCGGCTTACTTGTCCTGCAATAGTTATCTCTCTTGGAATCCGTGTAGGAATCGCTAAAAGAGCACGCAATAATACTAAGCTGAAACGGGAGTCGAACGTTTTACAACTGCTACTAAGCTGCTATTAACTTGATATTACATTTTAGGCTTCGCTAAATTGCATTTGAAAATTTTACGGAATGCAGAAATGAAAATTTAAAATCAGAATACTTGTTTCTGAATGGTTTAAACAATTGCTTCTAGCGTTTTCTTTAATTCTAGTGTTAATTTCTTTGAGCAGAATTCTAATGAGCAGAATTCTAATGAGAAGAATTTTCGTATACGTAAAAAGTACTTTAGATGGTCCAAGCGACGTCTACTTATCCGGATTGCACTGTATTCAACTTTCTTGCTCTCAAAACTCGTCCTCAGAAAGTGGATTGTTTCCGTCTAGGTTTTCAGGCTTGTTTACTGATTGCTTTTCACTCGCTTCTATAGGGCAATGACTACAACTCACAAAAGCCAGATCCAAACCTGAGAAATGAGGTATTTTAGGAAGGTGGTGGAAATAATAAGAAGAGATATGGTTGGCAACCAGACGATACAGCAAGGCCTCAAAACCCAGTCACTGCAAACTCAAGTAGAAGAGTCCCAACTACGATGGTTTGACCATGTCTGCAGGATAGAAGAAGATCGGCTAGCACTACAAGTATGGGAAACTAAGAGCCAGGGATCCAGACCTCCAGGACGGCCCAGAGTCCGCTGGGAGGACAACATTAGGCAATCTCTGAAGGCCCGAGGAGTAGACTGCAACCAGGCAGAAGGAAGACAGCCGAAATGAGAGTATGGCGCGCCCTCCTCCAAATCTCTACACCTCACGGTAGAAGAGAGATGACTAAGTGAGTAAGTTCTATATGGCTGGACTAACTACGTGTTTATTGCTTCTATATTGCAGGACTAACTAGTGTTTATTTCTTGCTTCTACCTTGTACAGGGTGTTTATAAAGTCGCTGTGCAGTGAATTTGAAAAATATTTTAGAAATTACGTCACGAATGATGCAAATTTACGTCATCATATCCCGTGTGCAGCATTACACAACAAGCCCCAATTGAAAACCACATTTCTGGTGACGTAGTCTCGCCCGGGCGTAAATTTCACTGCACAGCGACTTTATAAACACCCTGTATATTGCAGGACTAACTACGTGTTTATGACTTGCTTCTGTAATGCAAGACTAACTACGTGTTTATGACTTGCTTCTTTATGGCAGGACTGATTACTTGTTTTTTTTTTTTTTGGCTCACTTTCAAGTGGCAGTACTAACTTAATGACTCGCTTCTATATGGGAGGACTGACTTTGTGTTTATGACTCGCTTCTATGTGGCAGGACTGACTACGAGTTTATGACTCGCTTCTACTGTACATGACAGAACTGACTACGTGTCTATGACTCGCTTCTATATGACCGGACTAACTTCGTGTTATGGTTCGCTTCCATATGGCAGGGCTGACTTCGTGTTTATGACTCGCTTCTATCTGACAGAACTGACTACGTGTTTATGACTCGCTTCTATATGACAGAACTGACTACGTGTCTATGACTCGCTTCTATATGGCTGAACTGACTACGTGTTTATGACTCGCTTCTATATGGCAGGACTGACTTCGTGTTTATAACTCGCTTCTATATGACAGAACTGATTACGTGTTTATGACTCGCTTTTATGTAACAGAACTTACTACGTGTTTATGTCTCGCTTTCACAAGGTAAGACTAACTTCGTGTTTATGATTCGCTTCTATATGACAGGACTGACTACGTGTTTATGACTCGCTTCTGTATGACAGAACTGACTACGTGTTTATGTCTCGCTTTCACAAGGTAAGACTAACTTCGTGTTTATGACTCGCTTCTGTATGACAGAACTGACTACGTGTTTATGACTCGCTTCTATATGACAGAACTGACTACGTGTTTATGTCTCGCTTTCACAAGGTAAGACTAACTTCGTGTTTATGATTCGCTTCTATATGACAGGACTGACTACGTGTTTATGACTCGCTTCTGTATGACAGGACTGACTACGTGTTTATGACTCGCTTCTCTATGGCAGGGCTGGCTTCATAATAAGACTGAAGAACTCTTTTACTTCCATTAACAACGAGTTGTTCCATGAAACACGTTTCATAATTTGGAAAATTCCTTTTTGTTGGGCTATTCTGCTCTTCGCCTCTAAGGTGCATCTCTCTTTTGAAGTTATCAACATGCCCTTGAATCTGAACCCACTGACGTGTTTAACAACTGTTCAATTTAATTTCATGGTGCACCCTGAAGAAATAATTTTCATCAAGATGACCATTACTATTTGATAATGAGCTTAAGGCTTTGTTTTCTTCACGTGGCGCATGGCGTGCCCATTTTCTGCCACAAGTTTTGGTGGTCCCTCGCAGTTGTCATGAAATGTAATTGTGGTGTTTTGTCTTCATGCTGATCCATTGTGTATTCTGTACGTCGTTCTATTGCGTTCTCTAGTCCCATTAATAATGTTCCTTATTTGATTTCACATGGGCTGTTTATGTTCTTCTGCCGGTTAACAAAGTTATTTGTTTTTACATAGATTGTATGTATTTTCTTTGCTGCACTTCAATCTCTTTGCATCTTGGGTAGCACTCAATCTCCGTACTCTCCTTGTCTCAGACCTAACTGCTATGAACAACCGCCTCCCCCTTTCCCCCCATCAAGCGCTCCCATCTCCTCCTGCATCTGGCCACGACAATGAGACAGAAGATGTTGTAGTCCAGCGAACCAGTGTTCGTTGGCCGACGTCGTTATTTCCTAATTCAGTTAATTGCTAGCAAGGAAGTAAAATGGAGACAAAAGGCAACCCTGCCGCACTCAATTTTGTAACCCATATTGCCCTGTAAGTTGCCCTTTGCGTGAGCATGCATAATAAGTTTTAATTTCTCACTTTCCCCTTCATTATTATTGCCCTTGAAGTCTCGTGTCTAAAAGAAGATTATCCTAGACATTCTATGAATGCGTTCACTTATGGAAGCAGTCAGTATAGTAGCAGTTAACAAGGAGCCTACTGTGATAGATCTTTCATGCCGGCGGTATAATGCTGATATCGCTAAATAAAACAGCTCACATCTCCTTACTACGCCAAAAACTGAACAGCTGAGGGGTAATGATAATGATTCTGCGGTTTTAAGCGTTTTGTCTTTGATCTTAATTCAATATCCTCTCTGAGTAGAACTACTGTGTTACACCGATTTTTGAAAATGTGAAGGTACATATTGTGCCGCGATTGTCTCCCCTGCACCGTAGTAGTGGTCAACAATGTCCAACCTTAGAGTAGAAAGATGAAAGTATTCAAAGGCATCAATCTTCGCTCAAGATTACTCTTGACAGAGATATAAATAGAAGAACGATGCTTCTAATTCACGGATCCTCACAGGAATTTTTAAAACAATCAAACACACCAACTGAGATCATCTAATTCTAAACTGTCATGAATTTTTTTTATCGTCTCGCCCCTTCTGTGAGGAAAAAAAAAAATTTTTGCTCGTATTATTTGAGCCCCCAACTGAAGTGATTCCGTAAAATCTTTATCTAATAGATCTGTATGTGTGTATATTTAAAACAAAATGAGTCATACGGGTAAAGACATACAATTCACTCAATAATGATTAATTCAACCATAGCTTTAAAGTTACAGATAAACAAGTTTAATAATCAATTTGAGTTGAACACGATTTAAGATAAATAACGTTGTTTAGAATAATGAAGCGATGATATTTATCATCATCAGGTGATTTCTATTCATGAAAACTTATGAAATGTTCATTGATTTCGCTTGTTTGCTACTTAGCTTCTAGTGTGGAGTAGGTTGGCGTCTGCTTTAGCCGCTGTTGGCTCCCACCGGTGCTTTGGACTGTACTTCTTGTTAATAGTCAAAAATTGTAGCAGCAGCACGTCTCTTGTACAAGGTAAAGCTAACTGCTTAGGTTGTCAAGTCAAGCGTCTTCAAGGCCCGTCTGATGAGGTGTCTAGCGTCGACTGCTGGCAACTTGTGCTACAAAGTTGATGTTGGGTTCCGTCACTGCTGGTAGCTTGAACCACAGACTAAAATGAGACAAATGTCTCTGCTAAGTATTGGGTCTTCTGATATGAGCACCAGGTGACCTCCGCTTCCATCCACCACTTCCATCTTCCTCAGAATATTTTACCCTCGCTGAGTGTTAAGTTTTAACCCCAGTGAGTCGGATGATATATACATATCTGAAATTTATTAAAGTGCTTGTAAAATACATATGAACACCATGATATCATCATCCACTCCCTGTTTTCTGTGGATCATTGTGCCACCTCTGCTGTTGGTTCCTTGTGATGAGGGTTGCACGAAGCAGTCACTGCTCTCGCAGTGGTGGTTCATGTGTCACGTTATTTACAGTGATGAGGGTTCCAGTCTCATTTACCACTGCACATCCACAAGAGAATTTTACATTTTCAAAATGCAAAATATGAAATGATAAAATCTACATATTACAACTTCCCCCGCTACCGGGCGAAGTAATACACAGGCTTGATGCACAATATGGCCGTAATTTACTACAACTAATTTAATATGAAGTAATCTCTCAGATAGATGAAGTTACAGTGTACTGAATCCTTCTACTGTTTCCACATGAGAAGTTTTCTAATGATTGGGCTTTCAATATTATTATGGGAGTTTTACGCGCTCGCATGTTAGAAGCTGCTCCTAAATCCTGGGCCGGGCCTATAGGATGTCCTGGCTACGATCTCTTGTTTTGGCTGTCTGTGATCTCTCCTTTACAAAACTGGAAGTAAGTGAAGTAGTCTTGCAAAGCGCTAGGTTATAACGAATATTTTTGCATACACACCCAGGTTTCTATGCTGAGGAGAATTCCAATCAGGAGCAGCCTATCGTGGCAAATTGATGCCAAACTAACAATCATTCTGGCGCCTGATACTGGTGGGGGTTTATCTCCCATCTCTCTAATGTAGAACATTCTAAATGACACCATAAGATATTGTTTTCAAATTCCTTTACCGTGTAAGATCTTGCTACTTCCGTGAGTAAATATCATGTTCACAACTCACTACTTCATAGATCTATCACTGATAATATTTATCAAGATGTTACTTTCTTGTAATTATTTATTACAACAAGGTCGGGGTGGAAGCGATTACGAAGCTTACTGTGCTACAAAATCACATTTTTTATCTTACTGTCCGTGCCTTAATCTTTAACCAGATTGTCCGAACTGGCAACTTATCTCCCAATACCGTTTGTCCAATTATATTGGAATCTGTGAACAACATGGTTTGTATATCTTCCCAGACAAAAAGTCTGAGTTAACAATAGGAATGTCGCTCAATGCAGACTCTTACTCCTTCTGGAGCTGCAATAACCGAAAAGTCAATGTGGCAAGTTCGCTTTGCACAAAATGTTGCTTCAAAAATAGGACAAGCCATCAGGTAACATTTAAAAAGTGACAAATTAGAACAAGATGTGGTAATAAAACTGTGAACTATGAAAGCGAAAATAACGCCAAGGAGCTGGTGAGAAAAAGGAAAACGAAAGGCACGGAAAAAAGGTGAAGGATGGCTCAGGAAAATGTAAAGATCGAAGAATGACTCATGATACATGTGACTACGAACACCGAAATAATAAATGTAGTCTTTATACTACTAGAAAGAAAGAAAGAAGTACGGACGGACGGTCAGACAGACTAAAAGAAAGAAAGAAAGAAAGAAAGAAAGAAAGAAAGAAAATGAATAAAAAAAATAGAAAGAAAGAAAAATAGAAAGAACAAAGAAATAAAGAATGAATGAAATATACATTTAGTTTAGATGCATGCTGAGTACAGATCTACATTCATTCATGCATCAACAAACATATAACAGATGTTTGGCAGAAGCTAGAACGTTGCACTTACTCGAGGTCTCGAAGTTTCCGCCAACCTCATCTGCATTCTCCAGTGGGCACGAATTAAGGAACTTTTCTCTCAAGTTATCGCTCGTTATGGAAGACTTCTGAAAGTACTTGAGGCAGATGTAGTTCTTCGGTCTTGCTCTAAGCCAAGGGTTTGGTCGTGTTTTGTAACTTGTATAGAAAAGACAAGATATTCTTAATTGACAAGCCTACCATCTTTTCTTGAACCATCTGGGCTTAGGCGCTATTGTCTTCATTCAATCTCTGCATTTAACTACAAGATTTATTTATTTACCTTCTTTCAATTCTTCTTGTATTATTTTTCCTTCCGCTCCTTACAAAGCATGGAGTCACCTCTGCAACGCGCCCCCTCGCAGAAAGCCTGCACCAAGCATCCACATACTCCTACAGTGGCAATATTTTACATGAAAGGTTGCCAGTTCTATGCACAACCTCATTTTATTGGCCTTGTACGACATGCCTGAGGGTATAGTATTCCTATTCCTTCATTGTTTCATCACAGACCCTCGGGCACTACATGTAGCAAATGAAAGCATATTTCTCCTTTTTCCCTAACTGTGTTAGTTCGTCCTAACAAAGACCTTATTCTCGTAACGTGAGCCGTGTTTTCCTTTGTCATATTAAGACACTCCTAAACTTCGTACATGTTATATCTTTTATTCAATCAGAGTGACTGCAGTCTCCCTCATGTTCAAACAGTGAACACGCGTTGGCATTCTGTATTGTTCCTGTCTCTCTTCATGAGTACACTAAACAGCGCTGTTCGCTGGGTCTGACGAGCAAACTATTGGCAACAAATTATATTCACATAACTGTTTTCATAATTCTGTTTTCACCGTGGCAAAATCGATATTGGTTTAGGATCGATACAGTCACGTTTTTTTAGCCATTAAGAAGGCTTAGTTATTGATCACAGGCAGGCTGACAACATATCTTAAGAACACTGAAATGAAAGAGTAAATCTGGACAAATTAACTACCAGTTTATTAAAATTTTCAATAGCCAGTAACCCCTAACACCTGCTGATCTGCCCACTAGCGCCTGTATGAAAAACAATTTTTGCAGCAATTGTGCAGGGGCTGTTTTGCTGCAAGCACGCCGTGTACGGTTTCAAGTCATCGTTGTTAAATTACCAGATTTTTCCCCTTGCACATTTTAACGATTTTTTAATACAATGCACAGATCATCCTCTCATAACGAACGCTATCCTTTATAAGAGCTCTAGTTACATGAATGGCGTGCTTGTTACACGGGAACATAATGCTTGGGGCCATAATATCTTCTTAAATGAATCGCTATTATAGAATATTGTTGAAGACCTATGAAAGGCTGTTCATTACCTGAAATCGCGCTAAGTGAGTCAGTCGTCACAATGGGGTAATCGTGTCCCACAAACAGGAGGAAATATCCTCGGTTCATTAAATACTCAAACGTCTTCAGATTACTTTAAGACAGTGTTTGTGAAGCCAATAATGTGTTTTCATATTTTCAAAATTTTTTCTTATCTTTTTGTGATAAATAAGACATTACTTCAGAATCAGACATGATAATGCATTGGACATCATGACAAACTTGGCGTCTTGTACAGCATATAGTAGCCAGGGCATTGTCCACAGTGCCGAACTTTTCAGAAGGGGTCAACATCGAAGAATTTCCCACATTAATGGAAGTACAAGTATTAGGGGCACCATAAGTCAGTGGTATTAATTTTTAAAATTGATAGATGTATATATTACGCGTTCAAATACCCTGCTTAGAAAATTTAACATGCACAGGCGTTCTTCTGAAATCCGGGGCAGAAATTTGAAAGATATCCACATTTTGTGTTTAAGCCCTGCCAGAAAATTGAAAATTGCAAGTGCATATACGTTGTTCTGAAACACAAGCCAGAAAATTGAAAGAAGCATACATGTGGTAACAAAACCCTTTTTTTCTTCTTCTTCTTTTTCTTTTTTTTTTTTGGAGGGGGGGGGGGGAAGAGGAGGGAAATTGAAAGATGCACCAGCGAACAATTAAATAAATGTGAGTGGCAAAATGGATTCCCCAAGGATCTATCTCAAGCAATTTTGTACTTTAAGCGGTAGAGATTGAACTAAAGATCTTAAATACGCAAAAAATGAACATTTGCGTTTTGCAGATGATGTTAACAATTAACAGTATTACATTCTACAACCACCATTATTAGCATCATTATGTTCGCCAATATCACCATTATCATTATTTTTACCCATGCCACCATGACCATTATTATAATATTCACCCATACCAACACCACCAACAGCGTCATTATGGTCACTCATACAACCACAACCAGCATAGGTATGCATCTATACTATCACCACTGCAACATAATATTCAACCATTCCACAACCCCCAGTGTCATTACGTTCGCACATATCACACCACTCGCATCATTATGTCTACCCATACCACTACCACCAGCATCATTATGTTCATCAATATCCCTACAACCAACATTATTGTTACCATAGCCTTGCTATAGTTCTTATAGTGTCAGTAGTTAGCAAGAGTTAAAAAAAGTCACTAGCCCGCAATAATTATCATACCCGTCAGCACTACCATCAACACAAACTTATCAGTATTATCATACCCGTCAGCACTACCATCAACACAAACTTATCAGTATTATCATACCCGTCAGCACTACCATCAACACAAACTTATCAATATTATCATACCCGTCAGCACTACCATCAACACAAACATGTCAGTATTATCATACCCGTCAGCACTACCATCAACACAAACTTATCAGTATTATCATACCCATCAGCACTACCATCAACACAAACTTATCAGTATTATCATACCCGTCAGCACTACCATCAACACAAACTTATCAGTATTATCATACCCGTCAGCACTACCATCAACACAAACTTATCAGTATTATCATACCCGTCAGCACTACCATCAACACAAACTTATCAATATTATCATACCCGTCAGCACTACCATCAACACAAACATGTCAGTATTATCATACCCGTCAGCACTACCATCAACACAAACTTATCAGTATTATCATACCCATCAGCACTACCATCAACACAAACTTATCAGTATTATCATACCCGTCAGCACTACCATCAACACAAACTTATCAGTATTATCATACCCGTCAGCACTACCATCAACACAAACTTATCAGTATTATCATACCTGTCAGCACTACCATCAACACAAACTTATCAGTATTATCATACCCGTCAGCACTACCATCAACACAAACTTATCAGTATTATCATACCCGTCAGCACTACCATCAACACAAACTTATCAATATTATCATACCCGTCAGCACTTCCATCAACACAAACTTGTCAGTATTATCATACCCGTCAGCACTACCATCAAAACAAACTTATCAGTATTATCATACACATCAGCACTACCATCAACACAAACTTATCAGTATTATCATTCCCGTCAGCACTACCATCAACACAAACTTATCAGTATTATCATACCCGTCAGCACTACCATCAACACAAACTTATCAGTATTATCATACCCGTCAGCACTACCATCAACACAAACTTATCAGTATTATCATACCCGTCAGCACTACCATCAACACAAACTTATCAGTATTATCATACCCGTCAGCAGTACCATCAACACAAACTTATCAGTATTATCATACCCGTCAGCAGTACCATCAATACAAACTTATCAGTATTATCATACCCGTCAGCACTACCATCAACACAAACTTATCAGTATTATCATACCCGTCAGCACTACCATTGACACAAACTTACCAGTATTATCATACCAGTCAGCACTACCATCAACACAAACTTATCGGTATTATCATACCCGTCAGCACTACCATCAACACAAACTTATCAGTATTATCATACCCGTCAGCACTACCATCAACACAAACTTATCAGTATTATCATACCCGTCAGCAGTACCATCAACACAAACTTATCAGTATTATCATACCCGTCAGCACTACCATCAACACAAACTTATCAGTATTATCATACCCATCAGCACTACCATCAACACAAACTTATCAGTATTATCATACCCGTCAGCACTACCATCAACACAAACTTATCAGTATTATCATACCCGTCAGCACTACCATCAACACAAACTTATCAGTATTATCATACCCGTCAGCACTACCATCAACACAAACTTATCAGTATTATCATACCTGTCAGCACTACCATCAACACAAACTTATCAGTATTATCATACCCGTCAGCACTACCATCAACACAAACTTATCAGTATTATCATACCCGTCAGCACTACCATCAACACAAACTTATCAGTATTATCATACCTGTCAGCACTACCATCAACACAAACTTATCAGTATTATCATACCCGACAGCACTACCATCAACACAAACTTATCAGTATTATCATACCCGTCAGCACTACCATCAACACAAACTTATCAATATTATCATACCCGTCAGCACTTCCATCAACACAAACTTGTCAGTATTATCATACCCGTCAGCACTACCATCAACACAAACTTATCACTATTATCATACCCATCAGCACTACCATCAACACAAACTTATCAGTATTATCATACCCGTCAACACTACCATCAACACAAACTTATCAGTATTATCATACCCGTCAGCACTACCATCAACACAAACTTATCAGTATTATCATACCCGTCAGCACTACCGTCGACACAAACTTATCAGTATTATCATACCCGTCAGCACTACCATCAACACAATTTTATCAGTATTATCATACCCGTCAGCAGTACCATCAACACAAACTTATCAGTATTATCATACCCGTCAGCAGTACCATCAACACAAACTTATCAGTATTATCATACCCGTCAGCACTACCATCAACACAAACTTATCAGTATTATCATACCCGTCAGCACTACCATCAACACAAACTTATCAGTATTATCATTCCCGTCAGCACTACCATCAACACAAACTTATCAGTATTATCATACCCGTCAGCACTACCATCAACACAAACTTATCAGTATTATCATACCCGTCAGCACTACCATCAACACAAACTTATCAGTATTATCATACCCGTCAGCACTACCATCAACACAAACTTATCAGTATTATCATACCCGTCAGCAGTACCATCAACACAAACTTATCAGTATTATCATACCCGTCAGCACCATCAATACAAACTCATACCCGTCAGCACTACCATCAACACAAACTTATCAGTATTATCATACCCGTCAGCACTACCATTGACACAAACTTACCAGTATTATCATACCAGTCAGCACTACCATCAACACAAACTTATCGGTATTATCATACCCGTCAGCACTACCATCAACACAAACTTATCAGTATTATCATACCCGTCAGCACTACCATCAACACAAACTTATCAGTATTATCATACCCGTCAGCAGTACCATCAACACAAACTTATCAGTATTATCATACCCGTCAGCACTACCATCAACACAAACTTATCAGTATTATCATACCCATCAGCACTACCATCAACACAAACTTATCAGTATTATCATACCCGTCAGCACTACCATCAACACAAACTTATCAGTATTATCATACCCGTCAGCACTACCATCAACACAAACTTATCAGTATTATCATACCCGTCAGCACTACCATCAACACAAACTTATCAGTATTATCATACCTGTCAGCACTACCATCAACACAAACTTATCAGTATTATCATACCCGTCAGCACTACCATCAACACAAACTTATCAGTATTATCATACCCGTCAGCACTACCATCAACACAAACTTATCAGTATTATCATACCTGTCAGCACTACCATCAACACAAACTTATCAGTATTATCATACCCGACAGCACTACCATCAACACAAACTTATCAGTATTATCATACCCGTCAGCACTACCATCAACACAAACTTATCAATATTATCATACCCGTCAGCACTTCCATCAACACAAACTTGTCAGTATTATCATACCCGTCAGCACTACCATCAACACAAACTTATCACTATTATCATACCCATCAGCACTACCATCAACACAAACTTATCAGTATTATCATACCCGTCAACACTACCATCAACACAAACTTATCAGTATTATCATACCCGTCAGCACTACCATCAACACAAACTTATCAGTATTATCATACCCGTCAGCACTACCGTCGACACAAACTTATCAGTATTATCATACCCGTCAGCACTACCATCAACACAATTTTATCAGTATTATCATACCCGTCAGCAGTACCATCAACACAAACTTATCAGTATTATCATACCCGTCAGCAGTACCATCAACACAAACTTATCAGTATTATCATACCCGTCAGCACTACCATCAACACAAACTTATCAGTATTATCATACCCGTCAGCACTACCATTAACACAAACTTATCAGTATTATCATACCCGTCAGCACTACCATCAACACAAACTTATCAGTATTATCATACCCGTCAGCACTACCATCAACACAAACTTATCAGTATTATCATACCCGTCAGCACTACCATCAACACAAACTTATCAGTATTATCATACCCGTCAGCAGTACCATCAATACAAACTTATCAGTATTATCATACCCGTCAGCACTACCATCAACACAAACTTATCAGTATTATCATACCCGTCAGCACTACCATCAACACAAACTTATCAGTATTATCATACCCGTCAGCACTACCATCAACACAAACTTATCAGTATTATCATACCCGTCAGCAGTACCATCAACACAAACTTATCAGTATTATCATACCCGTCAGCAGTACCATCAACACAAACTTATCAGTATTATCATACCCGTCAGCACTACCATCAACACAAACTTATCAGTATTATCATACCCGACAGCACTACCATCAACACAAACTTATCACTATTATCATACCCGACAGCACTACCATCAACACAAACTTATCAGTATTAACAAACCTGTCAGCACTACCATCAACACAAACTTATCAGTATTATCATACCCGTCAGCACTACCATCAACACAAACTTATCAGTATTATCATACCCGTCAGCACTTCCATCAACACAAACTTGTCAATATTAACATACCCGTCAGCACTTCCATCAACACAAACTTGTCAGTATTATCATACCCGTCAGCACTACCATCAACACAAACTTATCAGTATTATCATACCCATCAGCACTACCATCAACACAAACTTATCAGTATTATCATACCCGTCAGGACTACCATCAACACAAACTTATCAGTATTATCATACCCGTCAGCACTACCATCAACACAAACTTATCAATATTATCATACCCGTCAGCAATACCATCAACACAAACTTGTCAGTATTATCATACCCGTCAGCACTACCATCAACACAAACTTATCAGTATTATCATACCCGTCAGCACTACCATCAACACAAACTTATCAGTATTATCATACCCGTCAGCACTACCATCAACACAAACTTATCAGTATTATCATACCCGTCAGCACTACCATCAACACAAACTTATCAGTATTATCATACCCGTCAGCACTACCATCAACACAAACTTATCAGTATTATCATACCCGTCAGCACTACCATCAACACAAACTTATCAGTATTATCATACCCGTCAGCACTACCATCAACACAAACTTATCAGTATTATCATACCCGTCATACCCGTCAGCAGTACCATCAACACAAACTTATCAGTATTATCATACCCGTCAGCACTACCATCAACACAAACTTATCAGTATTATCATACCCGTCAGCACTACCATTAACACAAACTTATCAGTATTATCATACCCGTCAGCACTACCATCAACACAAACTTATCAGTATTATCATACCCGTCAGCACTACCATCAACACAAACTTATCAGTATTATCATACCCGTCAGCACTACCATCAACACAAACTTATCAGTATTATCATACCCGTCAGCAGTACCATCAACACAAACTTATCAGTATTATCATACCCGTCAGCACTACCATCAACACAAACTTATCAGTATTATCATACCCGTCAGCACTACCATCAACACAAACTTATCAGTATTATCATACCCGTCAGCAGTACCATCAACACAAACTTATCAGTATTATCATACCCGTCAGCACTACCATCAACACAAACTTATCAGTATTATCATACCCGTCAGCACTACCATCAACACAAACTTATCAGTATTATCATACCCGTCAGCACTACCATCAACACAAACTTATCAGTATTATCATACCCGTCAGCACTACCATCAACACAAACTTATCAGTATTATCATACCCGTCAGCACTACCATCAACACAAACTTATCAGTATTATCATACCCGTCAGCACTACCATCAACACAAACTTATCAGTATTATCATACCCGTCAGCAGCACTACCATCAACACAAACTTATCAGTATTATCGTACCCGTCAGCACTACCATCAACACAAACTTATCAGTATTATCATACCCGTCAGCAGTACCATCAACACAAACTTATCAGTATTATCATACCCGTCAGCACTACCATCAACACAAACTTATCAGTATTATCATACCCGTCAGCACTACCATCAACACAAACTTATCAGTATTATCATACCCGTCAGCACTACCATCAACACAAACTTATCAGTATTATCATACCCGTCAGCACTACCATCAACACAAACTTATCAGTATTATCATACCCGTCAGCACTACCATCAACACAAACTTATCAGTATTATCATACCCGTCAGCACTACCATCAACACAAACTTATCAGTATTATCATACCCGTCAGCACTACCATCAACACAAACTTATCAGTATTATCATACCCGTCAGCAGTACCATCAACACAAACTTATCAGTATTATCATACCCGTCAGCACTACCATCAACACAAACTTATCAGTATTATCATACCCGTCAGCACTACCATCAACACAAACTTATCAGTATTATCATACCCGTCAGCACTACCATCAACACAAACTTATCAGTATTATCATACCCGTCAGCACTACCATCAACACAAACTTATCAGTATTATCATACCCGTCAGCAGTACCATCAACACAAACTTATCAGTATTATCATACCCGTCAGCACTACCATCAACACAAACTTATCAGTATTATCATACCCGTCAGCACTACCATCAACACAAACTTATCAGTATTATCATACCCGTCAGCACTACCATCAACACAAACTTATCAGTATTATCATACCCGTCAGCACTACCATCAACACAAACTTATCAGTATTATCATACCCGTCAGCAGTACCATCAACACAAACTTATCAGTATTATCATACCCGTCAGCAGTACCATCAACACAAACTTATCAGTATTATCATACCCGTCAGCAGTACCATCAACACAAACTTATCAGTATTATCATACCCGTCAGCACTACCATCAACACAAACTTATCAGTATTATCATACCCGTCAGCACTACCATCAACACAAACTTATCAGTATTATCATACCCGTCAGCACTACCATCAACACAAACTTATCAGTATTATCATACCCGTCAGCACTACCATCAACACAAACTTATCAGTATTATCATACCCGTCAGCACTACCATCAACACAAACTTATCAGTATTATCATACCCGTCAGCACTACCATCAACACAAACTTATCAGTATTATCATACCTGTCAGCACTACCATCAACACAAACTTATCAGTATTATCATACCCGTCAGCACTACCATCAACACAAACTTATCAGTATTATCATACCCGTCAGCACTACCATCAACACAAACTTATCAGTATTATCATACCCGTCAGCACTACCATCAACACAAACTTATCAGTATTATCATACCCGTCAGCACTACCATCAACACAAACTTATCAGTATTATCATACCCATCAGCACTACCATCAACACAAACTTATCAGTATTATCATACCCGTCAGCACTACCATCAACACAAACTTATCAGTATTATCATACCCGTCAGCACTACCATCAACACAAACTTATCAGTATTATCATACCCGTCAGCACTACCATCAACACAAACTTATCAGTATTATCATACCCGTCAGCACTACCATCAACACAAACTTATCAGTATTATCATACCCGTCAGCAGTACCATCAACACAAACTTATCAGTATTATCATACCCGTCAGCAGTACCATCAACACAAACTTATCAGTATTATCATACCCGTCAGCACTACCATCAACACAAACTTATCAGTATTATCATACCCGTCAGCACTACCATCAACACAAACTTATCAGTATTATCATACCCGTCAGCACTACCATCAACATATCATACCTGTCAGCACTACCATCAACACAAAACTTATCAGTATTATCATACCCGTCAGCACTACCATCAACACAAATTTATCAGTATTATCATACCCGTCAGCACTACCATCAACACAAACTTATCAGTATTATCATACCCGTCAGCACTACCATCAACACAAACTTATCAGTATTATCATACCCGTCAGCAGTACCATCAACACAAACTTATCATACCCGTCAGCACTACCATCAACACAAACTTATCAGTATTATCATACCCGACAGTACTACCATCAACACAAACTTATCAGTATTATCATACCCGTCAGCAGTACCATCAACACAAACTTATCAGTATTATCATACCCGTCAGCAGTACCATCAACACAAACTTATCAGTATTATCATACCCGTCAGCACTACCATCAACACAAACTTATCAGTATTATCATACCCGTCAGCACTACCATCAACACAAACTTATCAGTATTATCATACCCGTCAGCACTACCATCAACACAAACTTATCAGTATTATCATACCCGTCAGCACTACCATCAACACAAACTTATCAGTATTATCATACCCGTCAGCAGTACCATCAACACAAACTTATCAGTATTATCATACCCGTCAGCACTACCATCAACACAAACTTATCAGTATTATCATACCCGTCAGCACTACCATCAACACAAACTTATCAATATTATCATACCCGTCAGCACTACCATCAACACAAACATGTCAGTATTATCATACCCGTCAGCACTACCATCAACACAAACTTATCAGTATTATCATACCCGTCAGCACTACCATCAACACAAACTTATCAGTATTATCATACCCGTCAGCACTACCATCAACACAAACTTATCAGTATTATCATACCCGTCAGCACTGCCATCAACACAAACTTATCAGTATTATCATACCCGTCAGCACTACCATCAAAACAAACTTATCAGTATTATCATACCCATCAGCACTACCATCAACACAAACTTATCAGTATTATCATACCCGTCAGCACTACCATCAACACAAACTTATCAGTATTATCATACCCGTCAGCAGTACCATCAACACAAACTTATCAGTATTATCATACCCGTCAGCAGTACCATCAACACAAACTTATCAGTATTATCATACCCGTCAGCACTACCATCAACACAAACTTATCAGTATTATCATACCCGTCAGCACTACCATTAACACAAACTTATCAGTATTATCATACCTGTCAGCACTACCATCAACACAAACTTATCAGTATTATCATACCCGTCAGCACTACCATCAACACAAACTTATCAGTATTATCATACCCGTCAGCACTACCATCAACACAAACTTATCAGTATTATTATACCCGTCAGCAGTACCATCAACACAAACTTATCAGTATTATCATACCCGTCAGCAGTACCATCAACACAAACTTATCAGTATTATCATACCCGTCAGCACTACCATCAACACAAACTTATCAGTATTATCATACCCGTCAGCACTACCATCAACACAAACTTATCAGTATTATCATACCCGTCAGCACTACCATCAACACAAACTTTTCAGTATTATCATACCCGTCAGCAGTACCATAAGCACAAACTTATCAGTATTATCATACCCGTCAGCAGTACCATCAACACAAACTTATCAGTATTATCATACCCGTCAGCACTACCATCAACACAAACTTATCAGTATTATCATACCCATCAGCACTACCATCAACACAAACTTATCAGTATTATCATACCCGTCAGCAGTACCATCAACACAAACTTATCAGTATTATCATACCTGTCAGCAGTACCATCAACACAAACTTATCAGTATTATCATACCCGTCAGCACTACCATCAACACAAACTTATCAGTATTATCATACCCGTCAGCACTACCATCAACACAAACTTATCAGTATTATCATACCCGTTAGCACTACATTCAACACAAACTTATCAGTATTATCATACCCGTCAGCACTACCATCAACACAAACTTATCAGTATTATCATACCCGTCAGCAGTACCATCAACACAAACTTATCAGTATTATCATACCCGTCAGCACTACCATCAACACAAACTTATCAGTATTATCATACCCGTCAGCACTACCATCAACACAAACTTATCAGTATTATCATACCCGTCAGCACTACCATCAACACAAACTTATCAATATTATCATACCCATCAGCACTACCATCAACACAAACTTATCAGTATTATCATACCCGTCAGCACTACCATCAACACAAACTTATCAGTATTATCATACCCGTCAGCAGTACCATCAACACAAACTTATCAGTATTATCATACCCGTCAGCAGTACCATCAACACAAACTTATCAGTATTATCATACCCATCAGCAGTACCATCAACACAAACTTATCAGTATTATCATACCCGTCAGCACTACCATCAACACAAACTTATCAGTATTATCATACCCGTCAGCACTACCATCAACACAAACTTATCAGTATTATCATACCCGTCAGCACTACCATCAACACAAACTTATCAGTATTATCATACCCGTCAGCACTACCATCAACACAAACTTATCAGTATTATCATACCCGTCAGCAGTACCATCAACACAAACTTATCAGTATTATCATACCCGTCAGCACTACCATCAACACAAACTTATCAGTATTATCATACCCGTCAGCACTACCATCAACACAAACTTATCAGTATTATCATACCCGTCAGCACTACCATCAACACAAACTTATCAGTATTATCATACCCGTCAGCACTACCATCAACACAAACTTATCAGTATTATCATACCCGTCAGCAGTACCATCAACACAAACTTATCAGTATTATCATACCCGTCAGCACTACCATCAACACAAACTTATCAGTATTATCATACCCGTCAGCAGTACCATCAACACAAACTTATCAGTATTATCATACCCGTCAGCACTACCATCAACACAAACTTATCAGTATTATCATACCCGTCAGCACTACCATCAACACAAACTTATCAGTATTATCATACCCGTCAGCACTACCATCAACACAAACTTATCAGTATTATCATACCCGTCAGCACTACTATCAACACAAACTTATCAGTATTATCATACCCGTCAGCAGTACCATCAACACAAACTTATCAGTATTATCATACCCGTCAGCACTACCATCAACACAAACTTATCAGTATTATCATACCCGTCAGCACTACCATCAACACAAACTTATCAGTATTATCATACCCGTCAGCAGTACCATCAACACAAACTTATCAGTATTATCATACCCGTCAGCAGCAGTACCATCAACACAAACTTATCAGTATTATCATACCCGTCAGCACTACCATCAACACAAACTTATCAGTATTATCATACCCGTCAGCACTACCATCAACACAAACTTATCAGTATTATCATACCCGTCAGCACTACCATCAACACAAACTTATCAGTATTATCATACCCGTCAGCACTACCATCAACACAAACTTATCAGTATCATCATACCCGTCAGCAGTACCATCAACACAAACTTATCAGTATTATCATACTCATCAGCACTACCATCAACACAAACTTACCAGTATTATCATACCCGTCAGCACTACCATCAACACAAACTTATCAGTATTATCATACCCGTCAGCACTACCATCAACACAAACTTATCAGTATTATCATACCCGTCAGCACTACCATCAACACAAACTTATCAGTATTATCATACCCGTCAGCAGTACCATCAACACAAACTTATCAGTATTATCATACCCGTCAGCACTACCATCAACACAAACTTATCAGTATTATCATACCCGTCAGCAGTACCATCAACACAAACTTATCAGTATTATCATACCCGTCAGCACTACCATCAACACAAACTTATCAGTATTATCATACCCGTCAGCACTACCATCAACACAAACTTATCAGTATTATCATACCCGTCAGCACTACCATCAACACAAACTTATCAGTATTATCATACCCGTCAGCACTACCATCAACACAAACTTATCAGTATTATCATACCCGTCAGCACTACCATCAACACAAACTTATCAGTATTATCATACCCGTCAGCACTACCATCAACACAAACTTATCAGTATTATCATACCCGTCAGCAGTACCATCAACACAAACTTATCAGTATTATCATACCCGTCAGCACTACCATCAACACAAACTTATCAGTATTATCATACCCGTCAGCACTACCATCAACACAAACTTATCAGTATTATCATACCCGTCAGCAGTACCATCAACACAAACTTATCAGTATTATCATACCCGTCAGCACTACCATCAACACAAACTTATCAGTATTATCATACCCGTCAGCACTACCATCAACACAAACTTATCAGTATTATCATAGCCACTTACAGTAGCAATAACATTCTTCTTCTTCTTCTTTGCCTTTTCTCTCCATATGTAGAAGGGAGATGTCGTGAATTATTCTAATCCCCATATATAAATTAAAACGTAAATGCAAAGCCTAACAAATAAATTTAATAAAAGGAAAGAAGAATGGTAAAGAACAGTGCTGTCACAATGACTGTACTCGAAATCCCCCTTGTTTTCTACTTCGTCGGCAAATTGTAACGCTTTCACGTTGATAGTAAAAGCCTACTGTGTCGCTGCACGCTTTCTTCAATGAAACGTGTACTGTATTTCTTGGAAAACCTTGAGATACGCAAGCTGATCAATGACCTAAATTTAATATTTCATTCATTCCATTTTATACACGGCGTAACTAAAAGACAGATGGACTAAAGGATAGAGAGAAGGGAGAGGCAGAAAGCAGGGACACGTGCAACACTAAACACGCGTCGCGCGATACACAATTGCTGCCATCACGCGTGTAAGGCCACATGCACTAACTTTATTTCAAATCGACAGTGATAAAATTCACTACCCATACCAGAGTTAGGTTTTAAAATCCTGAAAAACGCTTATTGGGAATTATGACATTATACCGGTTTACGTTTGAAAACATGACAGTACCCAGACACCCTCAAGTTTGGAAGTGAGAAGGTAGTAACAGCACGACTATCCTAGAAGAAAATGCATATTGGCTCCATTAAATTCGTATATTTGGGTTCCTTAGGGTTTGCTGACAAAGAATATGTAAAACGTTACGCAAATAGTCTAGGAATTACCAAGTTATGGCCAAAATAAAATAGTGGGGGTGCCTGACAGCATGAAATCATTTCTGCTCATAAAATTTTTTTTATATAACGTGTTTGAAAAAACATTACGTTACGGAAATAGCCTACCATGTTAACTCCTATTTGATTGGAGCGCAACAAATGAAAGACTAAACACGATTGGTCGGACTATAAATACTATCTTGTGTTGTCAGGGGAAACGTGAGAAAGGGGTACTTTTTTGAAAAGATGTGTAGACATGGTTTGATTGGGTAGAGCTGCGAATATACTCAATTCAGAGCGTCTGTTCATTGCCACATCTTGTAATAAACCTACTAAGAAGCAGTGCGTTGAGCACCAGTGTATATTTTTTATAAAATAAAGCCTGGGACATCGGCAGATCGGAGTTGTGCTATATTCATTGCCAGTCAACGAAACTGTTTATTATTATTTCCATGAATTGTGGTAAGCTTGAAATATTCAATGTTTTTAAATGAAAATTGAATGTTAATTGATAAATTATGTCTGTATATCTGTGTGGTTCAGTAGCGAACATGATGTAAAGCCTATAGTGCTCCAGCCTGAACAGAAGGTGTCGGAGGAAAGTAAAACTGCATGGAATGGCCAAACAGTACACTGACACCTAGATTATTAACTAGAAAGAAATAATGCTGGAATTGCAGAGGCGTAGTAACCATTAGGGAGGGAAATACTGGTATAAAGTATTTCAGATGAAGCTGACAGTTGGCCTAACGCTCTGAAGTCAATGTTTGTGATGTATTGTGCTCAGTGTAGGAATAGAGTATAAATTAGTTCTGACGTAGAAGGTACAACCTTCGTGTTTCAGGGACCGTGGTCTTAAAGTTATTGAGCAGCACCTGGTCAGAGCTTTGCTGAAGCCAGAAGTGGACAGCATACTCCTTGGTCCATATAGCAACCAGTGGGGTGGCTCCAGAACTCATTAAAGTAATCGAGCAGAGGAGTCTTTTACTGAAGTCATCACGCAAGATAAGAGAGTGTGGCCATGGAGCTCAACATTATGTACCCCCATCTTAAAATGACATTATAAACTAAAATTAAGAGGGGAATTTAATTGTTTTAATACCAGGAACTGAAAACATCTCCAATACTAGTTCCATTAGAAACAAACTATTGAAGTCATGATGACAAATACCAACAGAGCTTGAACAAAACAAAACCAGTATTACCTCATATTACCACTACACAACTGACACACATAGGATACCATTTATAATATATGTCACTACAAGAATCATATTAATAAATTCTGTACATATAACTTGTAATTAAAATTGATTGTGATTCCTGGTTCCCTTTGTATTTGAATCAGGACACATATACATTCATGACAGCACTGAATACATATTGTTATTTGAAAAGTTATCAGTGACTCCTTTAAGATATCCTCTTAGAGTGTTATATGTATGTGAGTGTCACAGTGTTGTCAAGTGTGGTGGAATAAATTAAATTGTTTATCTGTCTGTTGTTGTTATGACTTACACTTCATCATACACATACCCTAGACATATAACGTAGTCATCACACTATTCCAGAATAATTCTGACTGAGGTATACATATGTGGCAGCAAGTAAGGTTATCTATAATACACTACTCTTATTAGATATAGATACCTTCACAGCTGATCTCAGTCAGTACACTAAGTCCCCTATAAATATTTATAACATCCCACTTTACCACATATATTGGGATCTCGCTCTCGGGATTTTGAATCTTTCCCTATTAAAAATATTGGGGGTAACTCACTTCAGGGAATAATAAGAATTAAAAGGTATCCTTGGGTGAAAATAAATAAGGTTGAGCTCACAGTGCCTGTGTTGTCTTGAGTTAATTAGTCATAGATAAAATTGTTTAGACATTTATCTGTTAGACAATGGCCGACCTGGCAAAATTTCGATCTGCTGCTGTACAGACTGCGAAAGAGTTAGGAATGGACGGGCAAATTATGATTTCTTATGTCACTGCTGAATGTGACAAATATATTGAACGGGAAGAAAGAAGATTAGAAAAAGAGGCCGAAAGAAAATTAGAGGCTGAGACTAAGAGGTTGCAGATTGAGGCTGAGGCTAAGAGGTTGCAGATTGAGGCTGAGGCTAAGAAATTGGAGGCAGAAAGAGAAGACAAAAGATTAGCTGCAGAAAGGGAAGCCGAAGAAAGAAGATTGACTGCAGAGAGGGAAGCAGAAAAGGAGGAGAAGAGATTACAAAGGGAACATGAGTTACGACTAAGGGAGTTTGAGTTTCAGGGCCATGCTCCTGAAAATGGTGCCAGTCCCTTTGCCTCGGATGCCACTGCTAGCCAAGGAGCCTCAACCTCAGCTATGAATTTTCATTTAGATCATTTTGTTGAGAAAGACGATGATATAGAGAGCTATCTAAATAGGTATGAACTATTAGCTACCACATATGGGTTAGAGAGAGAAAGGTGGAGCTTAAAGTTATCTCAGGGACTTCGTGGGGCAGCTTATGAAGTTTTTGCAAAAATGAGCAGAAGTGATCAGGAAAATTATGACATGCTAAAGCAGGCTCTTTTGATAAGATATGAAAAGAACGCAGAATTTTATAGGAAAAAATTTAGGAATGCAAGACTACTGTCAGGTGAAACATATCACCAGTTCTCTGCACGAATAGAGACATACTTGGAGAAATGGACTTCTCTGGGGAAAACCCAAGATCTTAAGGAAATGGTCCTTATAGAGCAATTAAGAGAGTCCATGGCTCCAGACCTGAGAAAGTTTCTCATGGAACAAGGTGCAGAGAGGCTGGGTGAGTTGCTAAATGTTGCTGAAAGGTATCAAGCAGCTCAAGCAGAGGTAACAGGTAATAAAAAGAAACAAGTGGATAACTTTAGGGCACCACAGAACTTTAATAAATTTGATCCTAGGGATCAAAACAAAGGTAAGCACCAGTTTGATAGGCCACGGTATGAAAATAAAAATAAAACCCCACAATTCGATGAAAGGAAATATGATGAAAGAAAATCTTTCAACCAAGGAAAAAGGTGGTGTAAAAATTGTAAGATGAACAATCATGACACTGACCATTGTAGAAGGAAACCTGTGTACATGGCAACCCTTCAGGTCAGGTCGACCTCAAGACAGGAGGAGGATATTATGTTGAATACCACTCCAGAAGAGATGAGGAAGGCACAGGCTGGGGACAAGACCCTCAAGCCTTGTTTCAGGAAATTGTCAACTTGTCATACAACTCCAGGCAAGGGAGATTTTTACATGAAAAACAAGTTGATGTATAGGAAGACTGGAGCTAGATCCAAAGGTCACGGACAGCTGGTTCTTCCAAAGAGATATAGGACAGAATTAATAAGGAGCCTACATGTGAAACCAGATGGGGACCATGAGAAAATAGGTACCATCATCCAAAAGGTGGCTCACAATTATTATTGGCCCAAAGCAAGATGGGACATTGAGAATTTTGTAGAAAGGTGTAGCATAGCACATGAGGGAACACCCACAAGTGGGAACATTGATCAGGACCTGGACACGCCAAGGGGCAAAATTAGGCCTGACCATAAAAAGAAATATAAATTTGATAAAGTGGACCAAATGAAATGGGAAGCCCCTTTTCACGGACAAGCTTCACTTAACTGTTTTACAATGGCCACTATGCGGAGAGTGCAAAAAGATGTCTTACCCCAGGATAAGCCGAAAATCCCTCAATCGGACTTAAACAAACTGGAGGAAGAGGATGCAGAGAGGAAATCTCTCATCAAGAATTTTAAGTGGGGAGAAAGCCCCAAAAGAAAAATTGGTAGCGGTCGTTTTATGCATGATAATTCTGGGAAGAAAAATCATCACTATAGAGCTTCGAGTGGAAGAGACCATACCGGTGCATGGACAAATAGGTCCACAAAATTAAAGGTCCATATGAAGCTTTGTTAAGAACGTGGACTGATGAAAAGGCAGAGGAAAACATTACATCTTCATACCAATATGTGAATGAGCTGACCACTCGTTTAAAAACTGGCTGGAAACTTGCCAATGAAAATTTGAAACAAGCCAGGAAGAAACATGCTGCCTATTATAACAGGAAGGCGAAAGACAGAGATTTGGCTGTGGGAGAGAAGGTACTGCTTCTTCTCCCCGGGAGTCAGAATAAGTTACAGATTGGATGGCAAGGTCCATATACAGTTTTAGAGAAGGTGTCTAGAACAAATTATAAGATAGATAAGAAGGGGAAAGAAAAAATCTATCATGTGAATCTCCTGAAGAAATATTTGGAAAGAGAACATCAGGAAGAGACACACTTGTTGACCTTGTCCATCGCCATGGAGATGAAAAAGGAACCACTTTCATCATTTGAATATCCATTACACCCCTGTGAGACAGCAGCATAGGTGAAAATCAGTACACATTTAACGAAAACTCAGAAAGAGAGAGTGCAACAGGTTCTAAATAATCATGCAGAGGTGTTAACAGACCGACCAGGGCATACAAACCTATTGGAATATGATATGAAATTGATAGACCCCACACCTGTCTGTATGAAACAATATTCGATTCCGTTTGCTAAGGAGAAAGCTTTGAAGGAAGAGATAGACTATCTGTTGAAGGAAGGAATTATTTCGCACAGTGAATCCTCATATAGTTCCGGTGTTGTACTCTTAAGGAAGCCCTCTGGAGAACATAGACTCTGTATAGATTACAGGAGACTGAATGCTATTACAGAAGGACAGGTGGATCCATTGCCGGATACAAATCAGCTGTTTGCCAGACTAAATAAAGCTAAATATTTCTCAAAAGTGGATCTGAGTAAAGGATACTATCAGATTCCAGTAAAGCCTGAGGTTAGACCATACCTAGCTTTTAGTACCTCAGAAGGACACTATGAGTTTAATAGATTGCCATTTTGGATTGAAGAATGCGCCTAGTGTCTTCTCTAGAATGATGAGAAAATTATTGGACCCTCTGAATAATCCATGTATAACAAATTTCATGGATGATATCCTTATAGCAACAGAAACATTTGAGGAACACATTGACTCTCTGAAGATGCTGTTTGATCGACTTAGGGAAGCAAATTTAACAGCCCGACCAACCAAATGTTGCGTTGGATGTAAAGAATTGGAATTTTTGGGACACACAGTTTATCAGGGAAACATGACCCCTGACCCAAAGAATTTAGAGAAACTAAAGAAAGCCCCGAGACCACAAACCAAGAAGGACGTGAGATCCTTTCTCTCATTATGTGGTTTCTACCAGAAGTATATCAAAAACTTTAATTCCATATGTGCACCGTTAACTGATTTGACACGTAAAGGACATCCAGATCGCATTACATGGACAACACAATGTGAAATGGCTTACCAAGAATTGAAGGAAAAGCTCACAAGTAAACCTATTTTGAAATTACCTGACTTAAGTCAAGAATTCATAGTAAGGACGGATGCCAGTAATATTGGGTTGGGTGCAACTCTACTACAGAAATCAGATGCATTGGATGGGGAATTAAGCCCAGTGGCATATGCTAGCAGAAAATTGAATAAAGCTGAAATCAACTACTCAACTAGCGAAAAAGAATGTCTTGCAGTAATATGGGCAATAAAGAAATTCAATATTTATCTGTATGGGAAGGCATTTAAGTTGCAAACGGATCACAAACCTTTATCGTTTCTAGCCCAGGCTAGGCATGAGAACTCTAGGTTACTCCGATGGTCCTTACTTTTGGCTCCCTATAATTTTAGCATTGAGTATATATCTGGAAAAACAAATTTGGGAGCGGATTTTTTAAGCCGCCATCCGTGTGATGAGAATCACCGTAAACCCCAGAAATAATAATAAATTTCTCTATGTGTATATAGAATAAAGGACTGACATATAATGTCTGTTTTAAGAGGGGAGATGTCGTGAATTATTCTAATCCCCATATATAAATTAAAACGTAAATGCAAAGCCTAACAAATAAATTTAATAAAAGGAAAGAAGAATGGTAAAGAACAGTGCTGTCACAATGACTGTACTCGAAATCCCCCTTGTTTTCTACTTCGTCGGCAAATTGTAACGCTTTCACGTTGATAGTAAAAGCCTACTGTGTCGCTGCACGCTTTCTTCAATGAAACGTGTACTGTATTTCTTGGAAAAACCTTGAGATACGCAAGCTGATCAATGACCTAAATTTAATATTTCATTCATTCCATTTTATACACGGCGTAACTAAAAGACAGATGGACTAAAGGATAGAGAGAAGGGAGAGGCAGAAAGCAGGGACACGTGCAACACTAAACATGCGTCGCGCGATACACAATTGCTGCCATCACGCGTGTAAGGCCACATGCACTAACTTTATTTCAAATCGACAGTGATAAAATTCACTACCCATACCAGAGTTAGGTTTTAAAATCCTGAAAAACGCTTATTGGGAATTATGACATTATACCGGTTTACGTTTGAAAACATGACAGTACCCAGACACCCTCAAGTTTGGAAGTGAGAAGGTAGTAACAGCACGACTATCCTAGAAGAAAATGCATATTGGCTCCATTAAATTCGTATATTTGGGTTCCTTAGGGTTTGCTGACAAAGAATATGTAAAACGTTACGCAAATAGTCTAGGAATTACCAAGTTATGGCCAAAATAAAATAGTGGGGGTGCCTGACAGCATGAAATCATTTCTGCTCATAAAATTTTTTTTATATAACGTGTTTGAAAAAACATTACGTTACGGAAATAGCCTACCATGTTAACTCCTATTTGATTGGAGCGCAACAAATGAAAGACTAAACACGATTGGTCGGACTATAAATACTATCTTGTGTTGTCAGGGGAAACGTGAGAAAGGGGTACTTTTTTGAAAAGATGTGTAGACATGGTTTGATTGGGTAGAGCTGCGAATATACTCAATTCAGAGCGTCTGTTCATTGCCACATCTTGTAATAAACCTACTAAGAAGCAGTGCGTTGAGCACCAGTGTATATTTTTTATAAAATAAAGCCTGGGACATCGGCAGATCGGAGTTGTGCTATATTCATTGCCAGTCAACGAAACTGTTTATTATTATTTCCATGAATTGTGGTAAGCTTGAAATATTCAATATTTTTAAATGAAAATTGAATGTAAATTGATAAATTATGTCTGTATATCTGTGTGGTTCAGTAGCGAACATGATGTAAAGCCTATAGTGCTCCAGCCTGAACAGAAGGTGTCGGAGGAAAGTAAAACTGCATGGAATGGCCAAACAGTACACTGACACCTAGATTATTAACTAGAAAGAAATAATGCTGGAATTGCAGAGGCGTAGTAACCATTAGGGAGGGAAATACTGGTATAAAGTATTTCAGATGAAGCTGACAGTTGGCCTAACGCTCTGAACTCAATGTTTGTGATGTATTGTGCTCAGTGTAGGAATAGAGTATAAATTAGTTCTGACGTAGAAGGTACAACCTTCTTGTTTCAGGGACCGTGGTCTTAAAGTTATTGAGCAGCACCTGGTCAGAGCTTTGCTGAAGCCAGAAGTGGACAGCATACTCCTTGGTCCATATAGCAACCAGTGGGGTGGCTCCAGAACTCATTAAAGTAATCGAGCAGAGGAGTCTTTTACTGAAGTCATCACGCAAGATAAGAGAGTGTGGCCATGGAGCTCAACATTATGTACCCCCATCTTAAAATGACATTATAAACTAAAATTAAGAGGGGAATTTAATTGTTTTAATACCAGGAACTGAGAACATCTCCAATACTAGTTCCATTAGAAACAAACTATTGAAGTCATGATGACAAATACCAACAGAGCTTGAACAAAACAAAACCAGTATTACCTCATATTACCACTACACAACTGACACACATAGGATACCATTTATAATATATGTCACTACAAGAATCATATTAATAAATTCTGTACATATAACTTGTAATTAAAATTGATTGTGATTCCTGGTTCCCTTTGTATTTGAATCAGGACACATATACATTCATGACAGCACTGAATACATATTGTTATTTGAAAAGTTATCAGTGACTCCTTTAAGATATCCTCTTAGAGTGTTATATGTATGTGAGTGTCACAGTGTTGTCAAGTGTGGTGGAATAAATTAAATTGTTTATCTGTTTGTTGTTGTTATGACTTACACTTCATCATACACATACCCTAGACATATAACGTAGTCATCACACTATTCCAGAATAATTCTGACTGAGGTATACATATGTGGCAGCAAGTAAGGTTATCTATAATACACTACTCTTATTAGATATAGATACCTTCACAGCTGATCTCAGTCAGTACACTAAGTCCCCTATAAATATTTATAACATCCCACTTTACCACAGGAGCCTACAACGGATTTGCTTGCGGGAAGCCTGAGTCAACGCAGTTATGTGCTCTTGCGATGGTACTTTATGTAGCTATTTTACACTTCATCATAAGGACGAGGTAGCCCTAGACATCCATAACCGTAGTCATCACACTATTCCAGAATAATTCTGACTGAGGTATACATATGTGGCAATAGATACCTTCACAGCTGATCTCAGTCAGTACACTAAGTCCCCTATAAATATTTATAACATCCCACTTTACCACAGGAGCCTACAACGGATCTGCTTGCGGGAAGCCTGAGTCAACGCAGTCCACCTCTTGCCACAATACTTTTATGTTTTTGAGGTAGCCAGCTCCACGCACAACTTCATATAAGTCACCTCTTGCCACATGTTTGAGAGTCACCTCTTGCCACATGTTTGAGAGTCACCTCTTGCCACATGTTTGAGAATCACCTTTTGCCACGTGTTTGAGAGTCACCTCTTGCCACGTGTTTGAGAGTCACCTCTTGCCACATGTTTGAGAGTCACCTCTTGCCACGTGTTTGAGAGTCACCTCTTGCCACATGTTTGAGAGTCACCTCTTGCCACATGTTTGAGAGAAAAGTATCCCTGCCCCTTCTTTGTCTCTTCCTAGCCCTTCCCCCCCCCCCCCCCCGAACTACACAGGGAGGCAAGAACTTTACATCATCAAAAATAATTCTAAACTTTAAGTCCAACATACAGAAGGCAACCATCTCTTAGCAGAATATGGGAGCCGCGGTAGCGCAGGGGTTAGTGCACTGGCTTCCTAGCTCGGTGGTCCATGGTTCGATCCCCAGTTGAGGTGGGATTTTTTTAGACGGCATAACGGCTCTGGGGTCGATCCAGCCTCATGAATTGGGTACCAGAGTAACTCTGGGAACGTTAAGGCGCCTTCGTGATTCTGACCATATCACCCCTAGTGTGCCGATGGTCAAGGAAATATCACCATTTTCCCAATATGCCTCAATGGGCGTGTAACGGGATACTTTTTTTTATTTTTAGAAAAATATGGAACACAAACTCTTGTTCTTTCTAAATATACTCGTACCATGAACTTTTACATTGAAAAGTTGCAGCTCTAAGTTTTTCTGTTATAAATATTCTATACATTTAAAGTTGAAATGTTTTATCTCTGTTGCCTACAGTTCCGGACAGTGCGTCAGAATGGGTCAACACCGAGGAATCGAACACGTCAATGGAAGTATTAGGTGCACCATCAATCAGCGCCGAGGAAGCACGGCGGCGACTGATGGGCAGTTTTTCTAGAAAGGTTCAGGTACGCTGCTTCTATCAGTATTGTAATCTTATGCAATTTTTAAGTTTAGCGTTGTGTTTTAATTTTAATTAACAGAACAGTGCGAATAATAGTGAAACTGTGGTAGTAAATCAGAGCTCGACTTCCGCTACAAGAGAGAGAGAGAGAGAGAGAGAGAGAGAGAGAGAGAGAGAGAGAGAGAGAGATTTATATAGAGAGATAGATATAGAGCGTGTGTGAGAAAGACAGATAGAGTAGAGAGAGAGAGAGAGAGAGAGAGAGAGAGAGAGAGAGAGAGAGAGAGAGAGCAGATTATCAGTGCTAGGGAACCAAACAACAAACTTATGATCGCAATAACGAATTTAAAAAAAGAGCTAAGAATATCTTCTCCCATCATACTACACAGTGGGTACTCTGTAGCACGCATTTTGGTCTTTTAGATAGTAGGTAGATTGGCCCGGTGTAAACCTATGTTACGGCACGCGAAGATGTCGTTTAGATTGACTAGGTGGATCCCCTGGGTTCTTTACGGTATTTGATTTTAAGTCGTCCACAAGTGTTATCTGTATTCCCAGTTGATGAGAATTTATTTTTCGTGACGATTGTTGTTGTAAAGTTGTTCTCTGTTAAAGATGTACATAGAGCTTTGGCTAGACTAATCCGGATCATGATTAATTTGTTCTCAATTATAGACGTACAAAGGGCTTTTGGTCAGGCTTGTCTTTGACCTGCTTACCTTTTTCTCGGTGATTTGGTTAGGCGTGTCTTTAACCTGCTTACCTTTTTCTCGGTGATTTGGTTAGGCTTGTCTTTAACCTGCTTACTTTGTTCTCAATCATAGACTTAACACGATGTTTTAATTAGACGTCTTCAATCTGATTACTTTGTTCTCTGTTATAGACTTTCACAGTAATTTGGTTAGGCTTGTCTGTAACCTGCTTACTTTGTTCTCAGTCATGGACTTAACACAGTGATTTAATTAGACGTCTTCAATCTGATTACTTTGTTCTCTGTTATAGACGTTCACAGTGACTTGGTTAGGCTTGGCTTATCTCATTACTTTGTTCTCTATTATAGACTTACACAGTGACTTGGTTAGACTTGTCTAATCTGATTACTTTGTTCTCTATTATTGATGCACATAGTGACTGTTGCGCTAAACTTGTCGCAACTTATTCTGACTATATATTCTGACTACGTATTCTGACCATGCATTCTGACTATATATTTAATTTTGTGATGCATGGGAAATAACTCATGTAATTGTAGTCACTTTTTTATTTCTACTAGTTGTCTAATCGTGTGACGATAGTTGCCGATAGTTTGTGTGAACGATTTTGAGTCATGTCCATATACGGAGCGCTCAGGTCGTCAGTTCTTAGAAACAGTTGGCAATCGCAATGTTTCAAGAGTCATTTCCTTTTAAGGTTCGAATCTTTAGTCGAACATCTTAGAACATTCTTCGTTCCGTAAGTTAGCTGAGCTGTATTCGATTCGCGTGTTCTGCGCATGTCCTAGGTTGTGTCATTGTTTGAATGATTTCCACCCAGTTCACTCTTGGCAGATTTTGCTTGTGAGCAGGACGAAGTTTTTTGTGCTGGCGTCCTTGCTGATATTATTCAGGAAAGAGTCCTCATCGTTGTTGTTCCTTTTGAGATGATATATCTCTATGTTATTCCAAGTGCCTGGAGGCCTATGTGATTTATGTGATTTAATTCCTGATGAACAGGTAATTGAATTTTGCTGAGTAACTTTATCGCCATCTTGTGATGTTGACATTTTTGCCTAGCCTGCCTTATTAAAGAGTCTATGATATGACAAGTTTGCTCAGCTCACGATCCACTTATATTGTCATGCATCGATTGATGCCTGTCCTAAGGACCATTTGCTTCCTGAACTTTATTGATGGATCTAGGTTTGATACCTTTGTTGTTTAAGGAACATAGAGGACGATAATGTGACGCTCAAAAGACATGCCTGTCTTGTTGAGGTCGAATATAGGAGACTAGATTTAATCTCCCATTTGATATCTACTAGCTATGATGGAAAGGGAAAGCTTACCACCTGACTACATGCACAGCTGTTTATGATATCCTAAGAAGGCATATAATGTACCATTATTATTGATGATGTCTGCTGTTCCTGCTGTATTGACTACGTCGATGATGTAATGACTATTGTTCTATACCAGTGATGTTACTGCATAATTATCTTCATGTATCTCGTCGTTGTGGCGTATATTATATGTTACCAACAACATCACTTGCTGTTCAACAATTTATTGACTTTATACGTTTATGAATTGATGTGACGTCCCTATCTGATACTTGTCTTCATAAACACGTCACACATAAACCAGACCACGACACCATAAGATCTTGCCTCATCATCCCTGGTGTCCGAGTGCGATAACCCTCCATGTTGAGTGGTGCTACTACCAAGACACATAAACACTTTATAGCTCCACATCAACATATCCAGTAGAGTACTGCTACACACCTCTAAATAGACACTCTACATATATCTGGTGGATTCTAGCACTCTACATATTGGTGGCCAGTCCAAAGGCATTCGATAAGACCACCACATCTCAACATTGATTTGGTGAGCAGATTCGGGGTCCCTTACCCACTACATTCAACACTACAAGTCAACAAACTACAAGACATCAACAAAGAATTTTGAAACTACTCGGCGTTGCCCGGTAAATGTGGAATTACATCTTTTTGCCATAAGCAAGAAATTTGACAGTACCCGGCGTTGTTACATATTGCCGGATATCACAGACTGTTGCTGTCTTTAACTCAAGTGAAGCCAGTCGCTGCTGTCAAGGTGCCAAGTTTTAGTCGTTGTATGAAGGTCAAGTGCCGGTTGTTTCGAGTTCGATTTCAGAAGGCCAGGTACCGAATTCAAACATATTTACTATAGGATTCAGAAGGACAAGTGCCGAAACAACTTACTTACTTACTTACTTAGTCGTTCCCCTTCTACCGTGAGGTGTAGAGGTTTGGAAGAGAGAGCGCCAGACCATTCTATCAGCTGTCTTCTTCCTGGCCTGGTTCCATTCTAGTCCTCGGTCCTTCAAAGATTGTATAATGTTGTCCTCCCAGCGGACTTCCGAAACAACACTACATTCTATATATCAGAAGCTCAAGTACCATCGTCTTGACAGTTTTAGAACAGTTCAGATGTACCATCATCGTTGGATCTTCATTCCTTAGGACGCTGATTGTCATCTGTTTTTTCTGCTGGGCTGACGTTGAATTACCGTAAGTTATGTGGCCTGTTTTGTTTGTGAACTGTGCCCTTATACTTCTACTGAGTCTTCTGTGTTTCATCTCATTCCTTTGTTAGATGTTATATGTTTATATGTTATTTGTATATTTTATATTTATATGTGTCTGCGGGTTTCGGTTGGGCGGTGTCTCCCTTAGATCATACCACGTCATAGAGGTTGTCTATCGTGAGCGTTTTCTATAGGGTGTGCAAATTTCCGATACTGGAATTTGCAAAGCGACTTCTGTTGCTATTTTTTGTTAGTTATGATGACAGGTGTTAGTATTGTTTTCGTTATTTTTCTGCATTCTTTAGTTTTGTTTTGATTTGTTTGTATTTGCTAGCCTACTCTTTCCTATTGTTTAGTTTCATACACCGATATTGTTTATACACTGTTGTGTCTTGTATTTGTAATATCTTGTCGCAGATATCATCACATTTTTTGTGATATTTCTTTAATTTTCGCTTTATTTTTTGTTGATTTCTGCGAATGTTTTCGTATAGTTGCTAAATCTTTGTTATTGTTTACATTGTATTGTTTACAGTGTAATATTTACATTGTTATTGTTTACATTGTGATTGTGTTTACATAGTCATTGGTTACACTTATAGTAGTTAATTCACATTTGATAGTGGGTTATGCTTATGCATTACTACTACACTGATGATTAATAAATGATGAATAATATTACTTACGGTAATTAATTCAGATTGGATAATGGATTATGCTGATGCACCACTACTATACTGATGATAAATAAATGATGAATAGTATTGTGCACTATTGAATGGGAAGTGCACTTATGATCAAGAGTTGATTGATGATATTTCAACAAGGTCTATACACAAGTTCTTTGATATAAGACTTGTTTCCCATAGAGATTGGGATGATAATATAGTGTTGTGAGTAAGCAAGTACTTCATTTAAGACTTGTTATAATTAAATTTGAAATAAGATAATTAATTATTTCAGGTTGTGGACTCATATTATTACTCAACATGTCTACACTTGAATACTTTATTGAGCAGGGTAAATCACTTGGGAAGACTGGTGATAAGTTAGAAGAATTTGCAACTACTCAATATGATAAAGCATTAAAAATGGAAGCTGAACAAAAGAAACTGCAGATGCAAGTTGATGAAAAGAGATACCAAATGGAAATGGAAAAACAAAAAAGAGAAGCAGAAGCTGAAGAGAAGAGACTACAGATTGAGTCTGAAAATAAAAGACTTGAAAAAGAAGCTGACAATAAAAGACTTGAAAAAGAGATTGAAAATAAAAAACTTGAAAGGGAAGCTGAAGAAAGGAAGTTACAAAGAGAGGCTGATGAGAGAAAAGCAAAAATGGAGCATGAAGAAAAACTTTTAGCTTTGGAAGTTGAGAAATTAAAGGTGATGAACATGAGTAATGCTAATGATGCAAATAAGGTCTCAGATAAGACTAATGCAAGCACTTTCAAGCTTAATCTACCACCATTCAATGCTTCCATCGACGATATAACATTCTATCTGGACAGATTTGAAACTTCATGTAAAGTACATAACATAGATAAATCACTGCAGGTTTATCATTTGTCCAAAATACTTAGAGGTGATGCTTTGAGTATGTTAAGTATGGTAGATGAGCCTGACAAGAACAACTATGAGGTTGTCAGGGCTATATTGTTAAAGAAATACCAACTTGACGAAGACGGCTATCGTCTTCAATTTAAAAATATGTTGCCAGAAACTGGAATGCAATTCTCTGAATTCATTTCAAAGATACGTCTTACTTTTTCACGTTGGGTGGAGCTGTCTAAGACAGAAAAAACTTATGAAGGACTTATGGACTTAATACTTAGAGACAAAGTCATGTCTTCTGTCAATGAGTCTTTCCTTGCTTTCCTTCATGAACGTAAACCTAAAACAATAAAAGAAATGGAAGATTTCTGTTGCCAGTATATAACTGCGCATCCTCACGTAACCATTGGTAACGCTAAAGTAAAAGAAGGTCTGCCAGTTGCTTCGGCAGCACCTTATGGTCAAAACTATAGTCATAGATTCCAACAAAATTTTGATAGGAAAAGTAACCGTAGTTACGGTCAAAATTATGGAAATCAATTTCAGGGTGATTCTTCTTCGAAGAATTGGAGACGAGCTGACAGTCCTCGTTACTTCCAACCTAATAATTTTAGGCATTTCAGAAGAGGATATGGTAACAGAGGCTTTTCCTCGCGTAGACCTCAAAACCAAACAAATAGATGTTCACATCAATGTGGACATGATAATAATCATGGAAAATGTAGTTCAAAACAGGATAACGGTTATAATAGAGATTCTAATAACTTCAGAGATAATAATAACTCTGATAACTTCAGAGGTAATAACAGTCGCGGTAGATCACAATACAAAAAAAAAGAGATATCAGCAGGAAAACTCTGTTCAACAAGAATCTTAGGGAGCTTGTAATCAGGTTTCTGATAATAAAACCTCTGACGCTGTCACTTGCTCCGCTTTTGACTTTGGGAGAGCAAACAAATGCCCCCCATGCAGTACTCTGTTCGAACCGACTACAATATCGACTTTGAGTTGTGGTCACCCTCTCCCCGCTCTTCCTGCTTCGGTTGCGCATGACGGGAGAGGCTATCTAATGCTACATAAGGGTCTTCTTAATAATACTCCGGTCTCACTACTTTTCGATTCCGGATGCACCACTATTGGTGTTAGACAATCGCTTGTAGAACCATCCTGTGCGACAGGAAGGGTTATCAAATGTGTCACATTTGGCGGCACTCTAGAGAAATATCCTACTGCTGTAATTCACATTGCCACTCCTTTCTTTACGGGAGATGTGCATGCCTGTCTCTTACCTAATCCTATTGCGGACCTTATTATTGGTCGTATCCACGGAGTTAGGGAATGTACCCCACAGCAGATTGCTGCTTGGGAAGATGATAATATGCAAGCTACCAATGCAGTGGTTACAAGAGCACAAGCTCTACAAACACCACAAACTTCGTTGAATAATGATAATGAAGTTCATAGCCAAGATAGTACCTTGGTTATTTCTCGTGACTCGTTCATAAAATTACAAGAAGAAGATCCTACGCTAAAAAAATTCTTCATTCTTGCGAAGAAAGGTGATCCAAATAAGGATACACAAAGAAAATCTTGGATAGCAATGAAAAAACGGCGTACTTGTACGTATGGTACAAGACTCGGCTACGTCAGCACATTCGCAAATTCTTGTTCCCAAGAGTATGAGAGTGCAAATATTGCAACATGCTCATGACTCGCAATGTGCTAGACACATGAGATTTTCCCGTACAAAGTCGAGAGTCCTTGCGGCTTTCTTTTGGCCTTTTGTCAACAAAGACATTCGTATATACTGCCGATCATGTCAGGTATGTCAGGAGGTCAAATCTAGAGGACCACGACATGCTGCGCCTATCCAGGCTGCTGACATCGCTATTCGGCCATTTCAGAAAATGGCCATAGATATTATTGGCCCTTTTAAGATAAAGTGGGCCAGAGGACATCAGTTTATCCTTACATGTGTCGATATGTGCACACGTTGGCCAGAGGCTATCCCTCTAAAGAGCATATCTACTACAGATATCGCAGATGCTCTTTGGCTGATATTTTCTCGCTTGGGGTTCCCCAGAGAAATACTGTCAGACCATGGCACTCAACTCATATCTGATACTATGTCTCAAGTAATGTCTACCTTACACATTAAAAGATCTCTCAGTAGCATCTATCATCCTATGTCTAATGGGTTAGTTGAGCGTCTGAATAGAACGCTCAAGACTTTACTTGGTAAGATAACTGAAGATCATCCTCAAGATTGGGACAGGGTTTTACCCGCGGCTCTCTTTGCCTATAGAGAGGTCCCAAACGAGCACACAGGATTTTCTCCCTTTGAACTTGTCTTTGGCGCGCGTCCGCGCGGCCCTATGTCTTTGTTACACGATCTCATCACTGCCGATGATATTAGTGATGACACTCAATCCTCATATGAGTATGTCATTTCTCTTAGGCAAAAGATCATTGAGGCATGCAAACTAGCAACTGCTTCGTCAAAAATTTCTAAAGAAAAAGCAAGGCAGTTTGCTAACAAGAACAGATGTCTACGACAACTTTGTCCAGGTGACAAAGCATTCGTCCTACTCCCCAGTAGGGAAAATAGACTTCTGATCGCATGGAAAGGTCCATATGCAATAGTCTCACGAATTTCCGATGTTGACTATGTGGTCGATATAGATGGAAAGCATAAAACTTTCCATATCAACATGCTGACGAAATTTCATGAGCGTCCAGACTATTTGCTGCCTATTTTCCAGGCAACGGACGATTCTTCTGTACCTCATGGTCATTACTCATCCCTGTCTGTCATAAAGGATGAGGAATCTGTTTTTTCTGATGTGAATCTCCCTCTTCCAGTGGTTCCACTACATTCCGTGGAATCTTGGAAAGATGTCTCTATTTCTCCTAATCTTTCTGTTGATGAACATCGTCAAGTCTCGTCGATGTTACAGACATTTAAAGATGTTCTAACCGACATCCCTGGTCACACGCATGTCATAGAACATGACATAATTCTTACCGACAATAATCCTATTAGGGTTAGACCATATCCTATCCCTATACACTTTCAGTCACAAGTGGAAAAGGAATTGGATGAAATGATTCAATTAAACATAATTGGACCATCGACTTCTCCATATTCTTCTTCCATGGTTATTGTTCGGAAGAAAGATAAGAACATACGAATTTGCGTTGATTATCGCAAATTAAATCAAGTCACAAAGTTCGATGCTGAACCTATGCCTTTACTAGAAGATCTACTTATTAGACTTTCTAATTCTAGATTCTTCACTAATCTTGACTTGTCTAAAGGTTATTGGCAAGTGCCTTTAGCAGATCATGCCAAACCTCTTACTGCTTTCTCAACACCTAGGGGTCTATTTCAATGTAATGTGATGCCTTTCGGTCTTATGAACGCCCCTGCTACTTTCGTTCGCATGATGCGTCGAATTCTTTCTCATCGTCCAGACGTCATCGCATACTTAGATGATATCTGTCTCTTCAGTGATTCCTGGGAAGATCACTATTTGGGTTTATATGACCTACTGTCCACTCTACGTGAGTTTAATTTGACAGCAAATCCCTCTAAAGCCTATATTGGTTTTGGTGAAATCTCTTTCCTGGGTCATCGTGTTGGTCATGGTCTCTTGAAGACAGAAGACCACAATACTTCGAAAATATTGAACATCTCTGTACCTAAAACGAAGAAACAAGTCCGTAGTCTCTTGGGTTTAATTCAATTCTATGGGAGATTCATCCCGAATCTATCTTCGATCATGGCACCTCTCTCAACTTTGTTGAAGAAAGGGTCGCCTAATCTGGTTCGTTGGTCTCAGGAATGTCAATCTTCCTTAGACCAGATCAAGAAAATATTTTCTTCTCCTCCCATCCTAAGATTACCTACTCTTGATAGGACTTTTGTTCTTCGAAGTGATGCTTCATCCACTGGGATCGGAGTAGCACTTATGCAGGAATATGCTGAAACTCTGCATCCTGTTATGTACATTTCTAGAAAACTAAATGCGGCAGAGAGGAACTACTCGGTTTTAGACCGTGAGTTGTTGGCTATGGTTTGGTCAATTCTCAAACTACAAAGATTCCTCCTGGGCGCACATTTCATTCTAGAAACTAATCAAAAAGCTCTTACAGCTATTCAGACTAAGAACTTGAAGAGTTCGAGATCCACTCGATATGCTATTGCTCTTCAACCTTTTCACTTCACGGTACGAGCTATCCGTGGGTCGGATAATGTGATGGCTGACATTCTGTCTAGATGCCCACATGATTCCAACTAATACTTCTGTCCTATTTCTAGATATACGACAGAGTCATAACACACCTATATTACTACAATACATTAGCACATCTGTCCTCACTTTAGGTGAACACATACTATTGTGCTTTGTTATCATCTTCTTCTGTTCCCATCTTTAATATAAGAGGAAGATTGAGTAGTTAATATAAGGGCCGAAAGTTTACTCGGTCACAATTATTAATAATAATGTATTGTATAGTATGAAACATAATGGCTATTAAATAGAATTATATTGGTTGTTTTTTCTCAGCATGTCATTGATGATCTGAGAAGCTACCTTTCTGTTGTCAAACATGGAGAGTTCCACATTGTGTATTTACCCTTGGAACTACAGGAGATGTGTCCTGGATCGTCATTTATGTTTAATTTCATTATGTAATGATATTATTAAACGTTTAGATAATATACTATTTAATATTCACTATCAGATGTGTACATCCATTTTAAAGCGGTAGTGGTTAGTGTGATGTCACACTGTAATTATGTCTTTCAACCGGCCCGATTCTGTCGTCTATTTTGTATTTCCGGCCCGATTCTGTGGTTCTACTTTGAATTTTCACCATTTTATTTCTTCTCATTTGAATATATATCGTGTTTGGTATTTTTGAGTAGGAAAATTAAATGGGTTCGTTTTATGACGGTAGATTTATTTTACACTCGACCAGTTTTATTTTCTTCTGATCACGCGATTTTCCGTTGTTTACGGAAATCGCTATTTTCGGGCACGCCGGTATGACGCGTCAGAAACGCACGTGGACGTGATGTCATTTTGGACACGCGGTCGGGTTGTTTTCAAATCTGATTGGCGTAGCTCATAGTTATGTTTATTTTTCTGAGCGTTTCCATTGGTCGAGGGAAAGCTAGGGTATGCTCAGGAGAGAACACGCGGGGTTGGTCCCGGTGTGTATAAATAGTCAGTTAAACGGCGGCCTAGTTCTCTATCGTAAGAAATACTCGTCAGCCGTCAGACTTCGCATTATCGTTTTCCACGGTGGGAAAAACCAGCGATAATAGGTATGTAGGATTTTATTATCGTTTATTTATTAGTGGTTCTTTTAGAATTTCGTCCGTAGTTAATTTCTTCGGGGGACATTAACTTTTCAGTTTTAAAATAAACGATAGTGCCATCCATTATCATTTTTTGAAGAACGACGTAAATGCAACAGTGTGCTTATTCTTTCTATGATTTTGGCAGTAGATAAGAGTGTGTGAAGTTGTGAGAAACACGTGTGCCCATATTTGTAGAATGTTATGTAAAACCACCATTTATTTCTGTGTATTTACTAATGTAATTTTATGGGGAAATCCCTGGTGTGTTCGTTAATTTTACTGAGCCTTAAATGGGAGAAATATTGTCGGAGGGTTCAGATTTACGTTGTAAGTGAATTTTACTGCTTAGAGGAGTAAACTATTCCTATAGCGATATTTCATTTTTGGGCTTAAGTAGGAAACCTCATGGGTAATGTTAAAAAAAGGAGACCCCGGAATTTCGGACAAAAGAAGTTCCCGAGTTGAAAATGTTGACACGTGGGTAGCCATGTGTGACGGCCAAGTGGCCCGTCAGACAGGTTTGGTTTATTTGGCTGGCGGATTTTAGTTGAGAGAGAGAAGGGGGGAGAGAGATTTAAGTGCCACGTGGGTAATATTAATTTTTGTATTGTTGTACATGACGAGTGAGCCACGTGGGCAATATTATTTTATGTATTGTTGTAAATGACGAGTGAAGGGGAGTTAGGTCAGAGATGCATTAGGTTGGAATTGTTATACAATAGACGCATCTTCTTTTAATTTCAGCGAGTCGCGGCAAGAATAGTGGGGGAGCGTAAATTTGCCCATGTGCAAAATTACCCACGGCAACAGGACCTATTTTAAGGGTCAGACCTATGGTCTCTGGCAGTGAAGTCCCTATGCTTCAGCTGGACTGTGGTTTATTTATCATACAGCCGAGAGCATCGCTATTATAGTCTCTAGCAACGGCAGGTGGCCGTGAGACTGGTTTCAATTGCGTACAGCCGGAAATCAAGGCTGTGGTTTTTTTCCTCTAACTCCGGAGCGGGTTAAAAGAGGGAAGCTATTCAGCAGCAGAGAAGTTTTGTCGACAGTTCATCAAGTACCTCATGCTTGACGCCAGAACTTCATCATCATCATCGCAGAATTCAGGAACAGGTGACAGGGTTACCATACCTAGGTCCTTGTAACTGTATTTTTTTTTCTTGTTGAGGTGATCACTGGCCCAAGACAGTTTACATGTTGTTAGATGTGTAGTGCGAGCGTATGATGAGTTGAGTGTGGGTGCGAATGAAGACGCGAATGTGTTTAGGCTCGTATAGATGTAGATCCTGCAACCCATACTCTCACATGCAGTAATCAAGGATGCTTTGACACTGCAGGCATGTTTCAAGACATTTATTGACGGGAACACACATAATATCAACAGGAACAGTCAGTGTAACAAGGTCATGCTGACCTGACATCGATAGGTATACATTTGGCATTCAAAAAGGTAAACATCAGAATAGACGTGCATGGTCAATAGCAAAGTTCTTCAATAATGACAGTTCGTAGCGTCGCCCTTGGCGTCTCTGACTAAACGCGTCAGATGCCTTAGTTACCTTGACACACAGGTGCAACTTGGCACTCCCTGCCAATTGCACATATCAGGCTGTAGTATAATAGCCGGAAGCACAGGCCTCGTCCTAACGTCGGCCGTGTACTTCTGTTAAATAGGTTATCACCAACCCTGCAGTAATACTTATTGTAGATAGAAGTTCCGCCAATCTGCGGCTCCCACAATATATCTTCGTCACTGGATTTCTGGACAATATAAGACTAACAGTCTTGGATGGCTACCTCGAGCACAAATATATAAGTTCTGAAATGGCGGATCAGTGAGCTGCTGTTCACCCTAGGTAATCCTTTACATGTTCTGCCACCGAAAAGCGTAATAATGCATAAAGGTCGGTATTACCTGGAAAATGAATCCTCAGAACTACACAAGGAATTCTGTCGTCATCCCGACGCACAGAGATTCACTGGGGAAAACTGCCATAGCAGTTACTTCGAAGATTCTCCCCGAAAAACAATGGACTCTTGGTCCCTTCAGAAAAACAGGACCTCCCGGCTTCCCGGAAGTATATCTCACTCCCGCTTAAAAAACCTTCCCATAGGCCCACGCCGAACTGTCAACCTCTGACCCTAAAGGTCAAACACAATGAATGAATAAACAAGGGAAGACAACCCCTAATCAACCTGACATCGCAGGTAAAGACACAATTATACTTATGATACAAACATAAGCAAATAACTTGACAGATGACTCCGTCGAAAATGACAGCAACATTACTACCACCCCCCTGTAAAAAAAAAAAAAAAAATGCAATTTTTTTTTTTTTTAATATGTTCATGAGCAAGATAGCACCAGTATCACTTCTGTGCTCATGCAAACAATGAACCTAATATCAGGTACAATAGAAGAGGGTACAAATCATCTCCCAACATAGGAGAAAATATTTCCTTTAAGCCAAACAAACTAAGGGATACCATTCAAGAAACCTAAGTTGCTGGCAATACCAATCATATATCAAACATTACTAAATAATATAATCATAGCAATATACAAATGTCAATGCTATTTTAGCAACATATCACTGATGGATGGACAAAATGAAATTTGTTAAATTATCTAAACATCATCCAAATACATTTGTATTACAACATATTATGATATTAAGGACAGACCTAAGTCTGAAAATATATCAGGAAAAACTAGGACACAAGATTTAACTGGAATCATGTGGGCATCTAGACAATATGTCCGCCATCACATTATCCGAACCACGGATAGCTCGCACCGTGAAATGGAAAGGCTGAAGAGCAATAGCATAACGAGTAGATCTCGAGCTCTTCAAATCCTTACTTTGCATAGCCGTAAGAGCTTTTTGGTCGGTTTCCATAAAGAAATGCGCGCCCAGAAGGAACCTTTGTAGCTTAAGAATGGACCAAACCATAGCCAACAATTCACGGTCCAAAACCGAGTAATTCCTTTCTGCCGCATTCAGCTTCCTAGAAATATACATTACAGGATGCAGAGTTCCTGAATATTCCTGCATTAGTGCCGCTCCAATGCCAGTGGAAGAGGCATCACTACGAAGGACAAAAGTCTTATCAATCGTCGGTAGTCTTAAGATAGGATGAGATGAGAACAAATTCTTAACCTGATCCAATGAAGATTGGCATTCTTGGGACCAACGCACCATATTAGGAGAACCTTTTTTCAATAACGTTGAAAGTGGTGCCATAATGGAGGACAGATTCTCAATGAATCTTCCATAGAATTGTATCAATCCCAAGAGACTACGCACTTGCTTTTTTGTCTTCGGAACCGAGATATTTAATATCTTTGAAATGTTTTGGTCCTCTGTCTTCAACAGACCATGACCAACTCGATGACCTAGGAAGGAAATTTCACTAAACCCAACAAAAGCTTTAGAGGGTTTAGCAGTCAAACTATGCTCACGTAGAGTAGATAGCAATTCCTTCAGACCCACATAGTGTTCTTCCCAAGTATCGCTGAAAAGACAGATGTCGTCTAAATATGCAATGACATCTGCACGATCTGATAGAATTCGTCGCATCATGCGCACGAAAGTCGCTGGGGCGTTCATAAGCCCGAAAGGCATAAAATTCCATTGAAACAGACCCCTAGGTGTCGAAAAAGCAGTGAGAGGTTTGGCGTGTTCCGTCAATGGGACTTGCCAATAACCTTTCGACAAGTCTAGTTTAGTAAAGAATTTAGCTTTAGAAAGTCTAATAAGTAGATCATCTAATAACGGCATAGGTTCAGCATCGAACTTCGTAACTTGATTTAATTTGCGATAATCAACGCAAAGACGTATGTTATTGTCTTTCTTTCGAACAATAACTATCGACGAAGAATAAGCTGAAGTGGATGGTTCAATTATTTGTAGTTGAATCATTTCATCCAATTCTTTCTCGACTTGTGCTTGAAAATGAATAGGTATTGGGTATGGTCTTACTCTGATCGGATTACGATCAGTAAGTATGATGTCATGTTCTATGACATCTGTGTGTCCAGGAATGTCGGTAAGGACATCCTGATATGATTGTAACGTAGAGGATACTTGACGTTGTTCCTCAAAAGACAAGTTAGAAGAGACTGTAACGTCTCTCCACGATTCCGTTGAAATAAGTGGAATCGTAGGAAGAGGTAAGTTCACGTCAGAAAAAAATAGTTTCCTCATCCTGTATAACGGACAGGGATGAGATGTGACCATGTTGAACTGGAGAGTCGTCCGTCGCCTGGAAAATAGGCTGTAAATAGTCTGGACGTTCAATAAACTCTGTTAACATATTTATATGGAAGGTTTTATGCCTTCCATCCACATCGACAATATAGTCGACATCAGAAATTTTCGAGACTATAGTGTATGGACCCTTCCAAGAAATGAGAAGTCTATTCTCTCTTGAGGGCAGTAAGACATATGCTTTGTCTCCAGGACAAAGTTGACGTAGGCGTCTTTTCTTATTAGCAAATCGCCTAGCTTTTTCTTTCGCAAATTCGGAAGATGAAGTTGCTAACCTGCACGATTCGATAATCTTTTCTCTAAGAGCTATAACATATTCATATGACGATTGTGTATCATCGTCAATATTATCGGAAGTTATCAAATCGTGTAACAAGGACATTGGCCCGCGCGGTTGCGCGCCAAAGACAAGTTCGAAAGGAGAAAACCCTGTATGCTCGTTGGGAACCTCTCTATAGGCAAAGAGGACTGCAGGTAAAACCCTGTCCCAATCTTCAGGATGATCCTCCGTTATCTTGCCAAGTAAGTTCTTTAGTGTCCTGTTAAGACGTTCTACCAATCCATTGGACATTGGATGATAAATACTACTGAGAGACCTTTTAATGTCTAGCGTAGCCATTACCTGAGACATAACGTCCGAAATTAACTGAGTGCCGTGATCCGACAGTATTTCTCCGGGGAATCCCAGACGAGAAAATACGAGCCAAAGAGCATCAGCGATATCGACAGTTGATATGCTCTTCAGAGGAATAGCCTCTGGCCAACGCGTGCACATGTCCACGCAAGTGAGGATAAATTGGTGTCCTCTGGCTGACTTAATTTTGAACGGACCAATGATGTCTATAGCCATTTTCTGAAACGGCCGAATCGGAATATCTGCAGCCTGAATAGGAGCAGCATGTCTCGGACCCCTAGACTTGACCTCTTGACAAATTTTGCAAGATCGGCAATAAATTCGGATGTCTTTATTCACGAATGGCCAAAAGAATGACGCAAGGACTCTAGTTTTAGTTCTGGAAAAACCCATGTGTCCCGCACACTGAGAATCGTGTGCATGCCGAAGAATTAAGGCTCTCATACACTTAGGCACAAGAATTTGCGAGTGCATAGACTTGTCCGAGTGTTGTACCATTCGTACCAATATACCATTCTTCATAGTGATATACGATTTGTGATTCGTATTTTGATTGGGATCCCCTTTCTTTGCAAGAAGGAAGTATTTCTTCAAAGAAGGATCCTCTTCTTGACGTTTAACAAACGAGTCATGGGAAATCACCAAGTGCTCGTCTTGGCTATCAACTTCATTACTATTATAAGATGAAGTTGGGGGATTAAGAGCTTGAGCTCTTGTCACCACTGCATTGACCGTTTGAATGTTTTTTTCTCCCAACTAGAAATTTGTTGCGGGGTGCATTCCTTAACCCCATGAATACGACCGATTATAAGATCCGCAATAGGATTAGGAAGAAGACATGCATGGACATCTCCTGTGAAGAAAGGAGTGTCAATCCTAATAATAGCAGTAGGATAGCTTTCCATAGTACCACCAAATGTAACACATTTGATTGTTTTTCCCGTGGCACAGCAAGGATCTATCAGAGACTCCTTAACCCCGACGGTAGTACATCCCGAATCGAAAAGTACTGAGACTAGCCTATCATTTATTAGACCTTTATGTAAGATGAGAGATCCTCTCCCATCATGCGCAACTGTAGCAGGTAGAGCAGGAAGAGGGTGACCACAACTTAGCGTAGATACAGTTGATGAGTCAAACAATGTTAAGCATTGGGGGCATTCAGTTGCTCTCCCAAAATCGAAAGCACAACCAGTGATAGCCCTAGAGTTACCACTATCATTTACTGTATTACAGACTCCATCAAACTCTTGTTGCGCAGAGTTTGCCTGTTGGTAAGGTCTTTTTTTGTTAAACCTAGGTCTACCTCGATTATCATTTCCCCTGTAATTATTTCGACTATCATTTCCCCTGTAATTGTTATCATATTGCCTATTGTAATCATCATTCCGGTTTGAATCCCGGTTTCTAAATTCACCATCGTCATAATCTTGACGTCGAGAATGATTACCTCGAAAATTTGAATAGTTATTATTTGGATAGCCTTTACGAAAGTGTCTCAAATTATTACCACTAAAATTACGAGAACTACCATCTTGTCTCCACTGCATAGACGAAGAACCATCATGTGTTGGATTACTCCGCTTCTGAGTGTAATTTTGATTACTTCCCCTATTCCAATTTTGTTGAGCACCCTGAAATTTTTTTTCTGAAATTAGGGCCATATGGTGTTGCCGAAGCAGCTGGCAACCCTTCTTTCACTTTAGAATTGCTAACTGTAGCATGGGGATGTGCTGTGGCATACTGACAACAGTATTCCTCCATTTCTTTTAAGTTTTTAGGCTTACGCTCATGAAGGAATGCAAGAAAAGAATCATTAACAGATGACAAAACCTTATCTCGCAATAATAAGTCCATTAGACCTTCATATGTTTTCTCAATCTGAGACAACTCAACCCATCGTGTAAATGTACGACGTATCTTTGTAACAAAATCAGAGAAATCTACTCCATTTTCTGGCAACATTGTCCTAAAACGAAGACGATAGTCTTCTTGTTTTAATTGGTATTTCTTTAGTAATGCTGCCCTGACAACATCATAATTAGTCCTCTCATGTTCGTCTATTGTCATAAGAGTAGTCACTGTGTCACCTGTAAAAAATGGCATCAGTTGTTCAACATATTTTTCCTTTTTTATGTTATGCGTATCGCACAAAAATTGGAATCTATCTAGATAATCTGCTACGTCATCCTTTAAAGGATTGAAATGAGGCAATTTAATCCTACTAACAAACTCCTTTGTCGTACTCGAAGTTGTTTGCTGAGCACCCGTACTCGCCAATTTCAATTTCTCTAACTCCAAAATTGCGAGTTTTTCATCAAGTTCCATCTTCTGTTTTCTTTCCTCATGTTCCATTTTCCTAATTTCAGCCTCAGCAGCAGCTTGAAGTTTTTTTTTCCTCTGCAGCAGCTTGAAGTTTTTTTTCCTCTGCAGCAGCTTGAAGTTTTTTGTCTTCCATTTCCATCTGGAATTTTCTTTCATCAGCTGCAGCTTGAGCTTTCCTCTCCTCAGCAGCAGCTTGAGCTTTTCTCTCCTCAGCCTCTCTTTGATACCTTCTTTCTTCAAGTTCTAATCTTCTATTCTCAGCTTCTAGCTTCTTTAGTTCAGCTTCTGCTTTCAATTTAATTTCCTCTTTTTGTTTCTTTTCTTCTGACTTTAATGCAATGGCGAATTGAGCAGATGAATATTCTTCCAATTCTTTACCAGACTTACCAAGGGTCAACCCTTGCTGGATGAAGAAATCCAATGTAGACATTCTGTCTAATGAGATCAGAAACCTGAAAAAAAATTAAATAAATTACCTTATCCCACTTCAATGGGAGACAAGTCTGAAATGCTAGACTTGTATACTCACTTCACTTTATTTTACTGTCTTAATCTTTGTAGATAACAAGTCTTTTATCAAAGAACTTGTATAAATATCTTATATAATATTATTTAACAAACTCTATATGAAGAGTCTACCTTATCAATAATATCAAAACATGACCAAGTATGTGTATGTAGACTGTGCATGACAGTAATGTAGTACAACCAAAAAAAAAATACAAAGACAAAAATACAAAACAATACAAATGGCAACACTGTTTTAACCAAAAATGTGTAGAGAAATACACAAGAAAGGAGAGACCTACAGAATACAAACAAAACAAATCGACAATCAAAACTGAAAAACAGACAAAATATTACAAAAACAACGTTAAGTACAATTACATCACAGCTAACATCAATAGCGACCAATTGTCACTAGCAAATTTCCAAATTAAGAAAATTTGCACCTACAGACCGCTTACAGTAAGCCTCGATCAAGTGGCATATTTACCGTAAGACCCACCAACCGAAAAACCCGCAGAAAAATACACAAAACAGTAGAAGTGACATAAACATATAGCAATCAATTTCAATGTGTTGCAGAACAAGTTCAGTCACAGCTGAAACTAAAATAAATTTCTTGCTCCTTGCGAACACAGAAACGAAATGTCAAACGCGCACTGAACGTCAAATCCACTGTAACATAAAGTGGTATTCACGAACCAAAGTTACTATGACCTTCTCAAATTAGGGCTTGCACATTGAATGTTTACAATTTCACGTACTGTTTACAGACACTTGACCTCCAACAATGTAGCTTGAATACTCTGACCTAGAAAAGTCTGTTGTTGAATGAAACGTGTAACAACCCGCAGTACTGTTTACAATAGGAACCCGCCTTCTATGCAGTTATGGTCCACGTAGCAAATGCCTAGTAGTTCACTTCAGTACTTGTCTTGTTATGCTTTATGTAGCATTATAATATAAATGCTCGTACTGTTTATTTGTGTCAACCGTTGATGACCTATATCTGTCCTGTTGTAGCCAAAACTTGCAAATGTAGAATTAGCACTGTGTGTTACGGCTGTCCCGTGTGTAGCTTAGACCCACAGATCAGAAGTGTAATGTGTACTTGTCCTTCTTGTAACTTTCTCGACAAAACTGGAGACATCATACATGTAACAGCCAACCAGGAATGTAAATTTCTGGATCCATAAATGTCAACAATAATGTCAAATGCTCGCTCTGTTCTTTTTAAACCCACAGATCTGGTCCATCAGAAATGTAAGTTTCTAGGCCACATTGGCGACAAGAAATGTATCATAAGAGCCCACGTAACTGGTCCACCAGAAATGTAACTGTATTTTTTTTCTTGTTGAGGTGATCACTGGCCCAAGACAGTTTACATGTTGTTAGATGTGTAGTGCGAGCGTATGATGAGTTGAGTGTGGGTGCGAATGAAGACGCGAATGTGTTTAGGCTCGTATAGATGTAGATCCTGCAACCCATACTCTCACATGCAGTAATCAAGGATGCTTTGACACTGCAGGCATGTTTCAAGACATTTATTGACGGGAACACACATAATATCAACAGGAACAGTCAGTGTAACAAGGTCATGCTGACCTGACATCGATAGGTATACATTTGGCATTCAAAAAGGTAAACATCAGAATAGACGTGCATGGTCAATAGCAAAGTTCTTCAATAATGACAGTTCGTAGCGTCGCCCTTGGCGTCTCTGACTAAACGCGTCAGATGCCTTAGTTACCTTGACACACAGGTGCAACTTGGCACTCCCTGCCAATTGCACATATCAGGCTGTAGTATAATAGCCGGAAGCACAGGCCTCGTCCTAACGTCGGCCGTGTACTTCTGTTAAATAGGTTATCACCAACCCTGCAGTAATACTTATTGTAGATAGAAGTTCCGCCAATCTGCGGCTCCCACAATATATCTTCGTCACTGGATTTCTGGACAATATAAGACTAACAGTCTTGGATGGCTACCTCGAGCACAAATATATAAGTTCTGAAATGGCGGATCCGTGAACTGCTGTTCACCCTAGGTAATCCTTTACATGTTCTGCCACCGAAAAGCGTAATAATGCATAAAGGTCGGTATTACCTGGTAAATGAATCCTCAGAACTACACAAGGAATTCTGTCGTCATCCCGACGCACAGAGATTCACTGGGGAAAACTGCCATAGCAGTTACTTCGAAGATTCTCCCCGAAAAACAATGGACTCTTGGTCCCTTCAGAAAAACAGGACCTCCCGGCTTCCCGGAAGTATATCTCACTCCCGCTTAAAAAACCTTCCCATAGGTAGACAGCCCCACCAGATCAGAGTACTTTAAAGCACTAACCATTTTTATTGTTCCTCAGCAGGGTGACAGGAAGAGTGAATGTGATTGAGGTTTGTTTTTTTTTTGAGGGTCTTACAATTTAATCATTACTTGTTTTCAGGCCGTGCAACAGTGCACGCTATCGACTGACTTGATGACGTATGATGCCATTTTTTTTGTTTTTCTTGTATGTAAATAAATATATACATAAATTAACTACTGGATCAGCTTCTATTCTATACTATACCTACATGTGGTCTGTATAGTGGTGTCTGTGGTCGTATTTATACACCTTATCTCCTTGTGTTGCAAGGCAGTCAGAGGCGGGAAGACTATAGCCATTCTGAAGTCACGAAGCGGCAAGGGCGAGTCAAAACCTGATTCTATATCTTGAACCAATAGTCTCACCTGTCCACAGGCATGTCATTTTCCATCTAAATTCTATCTTCTCAGACTTTCTCATACTAGGGTCTTGCTTTCATTCAGGCAAACTCTATAAACCTAAATCCACTTCGTGACAAGTGGGCGGCAATCGTCCGGTGGATCATTCTGTGGAGATCAATTCTGTGATCTAGATTCATAGGTGTCTCTAGGAAGTTTTCTGAGAGAGTTTCTTTAAATATCCCCTAGACTTGAGCTACTAGAACTGATCCAGTTGTATGTTTTTCCACAGATTACAGTCTAGTAGATTTGGTGGTATTTTTGATTTATATGACTAAGAGGTAATTGATGGCATACCGACATATTTTTCTTTAATAGGAAGGTAATTTAGTTTTTGGTAGCTTCTTAACGAAATTTTTTCAGATAGTTATTGTTAAGACTTGACGCTAGTCTGAGTTTGGGTTTTTGGGACATCGGTTATAGGAGGAATACTTCCTATTTCATAACAGGTAGTTCCTTCCTTTTGTTCTCCTTTCTGTCATTTTCTGTCAGATGTGAACTTACAGCAGTTTACAGGTAAGATGGCGGATATGGCGAAATTACGAGCTGCATGGCGTGACGCTGCCCAGGACATGGGAATGGATAAAGAGGAGACGAAAGCCTACATGATCAGAGAAAATGATAGGCATAATCAACGGGAACTTGAGGAAAGGAAAAGGATAGCCGCCGCCGAAGCAACGAAGGAGGAAAGGATAGCCGCCGCAGAAATTGAGGAAAGGCAAAGGATAGCCGCCGCAGAAATTGAGGAAAGGCAAAGGATAGCCGCCGCCGAAGCAGCGAAGGAGGAGAGGATAGCCGCCGCCGAAGCAGCGAAGGAAGAGAAGGCAGCCGCAGCGGAGATGGAATTTCGGAAATTGGAAGCAGCAGAGAAGGAAGCCGAGAGACAAGCAGCAGAGAAGGCAGCGGAGAGACAGCACGAACTTGCCCTGCGTTCTCTGGAACTGCAGTACCGATCCTCAGAGGGCAGTTCAGCTAATGGAGATTCACCCGGAGCAGGAGCGACAGACACCTCAGGAAACGGAGGGCCCCGGATGGCAGCCATGAGCTTCCCATTTGACTCGTTCCCTAATTGGAATGAAAAGATTGACGTGTTTTTGGAAAAATTTCAAAGAATGGCAAAGGCATATGGGTTGGATGAGAGTCTTTGGTGCCTGAAATTATCGCAATCTTTGAAAGGTCATGCTTATGAAGTCTACAACAAGATGCTCCTAGATGACCAGAACAACTTTGAGGCACTGCGAAATGCTTTATTGCAAAGATTTCAGTGGACTCCACGGAAATGCCAAACCATGTTCAGGGAGAGCAGGCCGGAGAAGGGAGAGAGTTTCGCACAGTTTGCCGAGCGGGTGAGAAATTACCTTACCCGGTGGAGGGAACTGTCAGGACTGGCGAAAACTTTTGAAGGGTTGGAAGAGTTAGTTCTGTGTGAGCAGATAAAGGCTAACATGTCTCCTGATTTGAGGAGGTATCTGGCAGAGCAGGGAGCCCAGCAACTCGATCAAATTATCATGTTCGCGGAAAGGTTCCAGACATCACAAGACGAAGTACTGGGACAAAAACGGAAGAACCCTGACCCGCCCACCCGAGGACATAACACCTCTCCCGACAAGCCAACTAACGGGCAGAACACCCGAGAGCCCCCTCCACCTGCTTTGAACTCCGCGAAGGGCCACAACCCGCCTAATAAACGAGATGAGCCAAGGAGGGACCCTGCCCAGAACCACGCATCTGGTCGGCCGTGGGGCGGCAGAAATAATTATAACTCGCAGTGGAGAGCAGGGGGAAGCCGGGAAAACCCCCCGGAGAGAGTGGCCTGTTTACAAACTTCTATACCAGACTTGGAGAAGGAGCAGGATTCTCAACCTACAAGTGACCGACCTTCCACGAGGGGAAGGGTAACGGTTAATGGGATCGAAACCGAGTGTTTGTATGATACAGGCTTAAGTTTTGAATGTCTTGTGTGCCATCATCTAGTGAAGCCCGAACAGATGACTGAACAATTTGTGGAGATATGTGGGGTGTTGAAGGGAGATGCTCCAATGCGCCTCCCAGTAGCGCAGATCGAGATAGAGTCCAAATTTGTCAGGGGCACGATCAAGGCGGCCGTAATGGAGGGACCCCTTTTTGAGGTCATTTTGGGATGTAGGTATGTGTACCTAGGAGACCCAAAGGAACCGGAAGTAGTAGCTGCAGTGGTTACTAGGGAGCAAGCCAAGAAGGAGCGGGAAAAGGAGGCCCCCACTAATCCATTACCCAAGGAATTGCAGAAGGCACAACAACAGGATCCGACACTGGAGGCCTGTTTTCAGAAATTACCCACGTCGAAGGACCCCAAACAAAAGGGAACTTTATTCAAGAAGGACGGGCTGATTTATCGCAGAGAAGGGGGAGAAGAGCAGGGGCATAACCAATTGGTAGTGCCAGCCAAGTATAGGCCACAGATTTTAGAAATGGGGCATGCGCTTCCATTTAGTGGACATATGGGGCAGGGGGCCACCATACACAGAATATTGGCCCATTATTTCTGGCCGGGAATGACGCCAGACATCATAAGATTTGTGAAATCTTGCGCTCAGTGTCAGAGAGTGGCACCCAAACACTGGACACCCCCAGTCCCGTTAGGAGAGATGCCCATCGTCGGTACCCCCTTTGAACGAGTGGCAGTTGACATAGTAGGCCCATTAGAAAGAACAAAGCGGCGGAACAGGTTCATCCTGACATTAGTCGATGTGTGCACCATGTGAGCAGAGGCCATCCCCCTGGCGGTCACCGACTCGAAGCATGTTGCAGAAGCCTTGCTGCAAATCTTTACACGACTGGGGTTTCCTCAGCAAGTGCTGACAGATAATGGGTCCCAATTTCGCAGATTGCTGATGGAGGAGATCTTCAACATTCTTAGGACCCAACACATACATACCAGTCCGTATAACCCGATAGGAAATGGTCTCGTGGAGAGGTTCAACGGCAGCTTGATGACGATGTTGCGCAAATTAGGGCAGGAGCGGCCAGAGGATTGGGACCTTTTTATTCCCGCCGCCCTGTTTGCTTATCGCGAAGTCCCCCAGGCTTCTACAGGCTACCCGCCAGCCACCCTATTGTTTGGGCGACCTATCAAGGGCCCATTGGAGGCTCTGTTCTGGTCTTTGACAGATCGGAAGGCAGATGAGACAACGGTGTCGGCCTCCAAATATGTTGCAGAGCTGAAGGAGCGACTACAGTTAGGTTGGAAAGTGGCCTCAGACAACCTTCGTAAGGCTCGCGCAAAACAGGCGCAGAGATACAACAAGACGGCCAAGGAAAGAGAGCTCCATGTAGGGGAGAAGGTCTTGTTGTTACTTCCCACCGGGGAAAACAAACTGCGCATTGGATGGCAGGGGCCTTTTGAGGTGTTAGAGAAAATCTCCAACACCAACTATAGGATCGCTATCAGGGGAAAAAGGAAGATATACCACGTAAATCTCCTTAAGAAATTTTTAGAACGAGCCCCACCATCTCAAGACCACCTGTTAGCATTGGCGGTAGCTATTGAGGAAGAGGACGACCAAGAGAATTACGGGGAGTACCCCTTACACCAAACTGAGTCGTACCGAGACGTGAAATTTGGAGACAATCTTTCAGAAGGAGTGGCGCGTGAACTCAGGACTGTATTACAACAATACACCTACGTTTTAACGGATAAACCTGGACTCACCCACCTCTCGGAATTTGAGATGAAACTGAAAGACGACACCCCGGTACGGACTAAGATATATCCGGTCCCGTACGCCAAAGCTGCTGCGCTACGGGAGGAAATTGAAAAACTGCTGGCGGCCAACATCATTTCTGAAACCACATCCCCATACAGTTCGAGCGTAGTCCTATTACAAAAACCTAACGGTGAGACCAGACTGTGCATCGATTACCGATTGCTCAACACCGTGACGGAATTTCAACCGGAAGCCCTCCCCAGCCCTGCGGAACTGTTTTCCAAATTAAGCCAGGCGAAAATCTTCTCGAAAATAGACCTCAGCAAAGGCTATTATCAAATTCCGGTGAAAGAGGACGTCAGGCCGATGCTGGCCTTTAGCACTAGTGAAGGGCACTATACGTTTAACGTCATGCCATTTGGGTTACATAATGCCCCGGGTGCCTTCACACGAATGATGAGGAAGCTATTAGGGCCGTTGCAAAACCCCCACATTCATAACTTTATGGATGATATCCTCATCGCAACGGAAACGGAGGAGGAACACATAGCTACTGTCGCCTCGCTCCTCGGGCGATTGAAGGAGGCAAGGCTTACCGCCCGCCCGAGCAAATGTTTACTCGGTTTTGACACCCTAGACTTCCTAGGCCACACTATCGCTCACGGATGTATGTGGCCGCTGGACAAAAACGTGGAGAAAATAAGGAAAGCAGTTCGCCCCATCACGAAAAATGACACGAGATCCTTTATCTCCTTGTGCGCATATTATCAAAAATTCATTCCGAATTTTAATAGCTTAACAGGGCCGTTGACCGACCTCACTCGGAAAGGTCAACCGGAAAAAATTCGGTGGACGGCAGAATGTGAAGGAGCGTACACCACTCTTAAGGAGCTACTGACCAGTTCGCCAATACTTCGGCTCCCGGATCTAACAAAACCTTTTGTTTTAAGGGTGGACGCCAGCGCCATTGGAATTGGATCCACTCTTTTACAAGCCGACGAATCCCAACAAGGTCTGTTGTTCCCAGTCTCCTATGCCAGTAGGAAACTTAATGCGGCCGAAAGAAACTACTCAACAATAGAACGAGAGTGCCTTGCATTAGTGGCTGGGATTCGCAAACACCACGAATACCTATACGGGGTCACGTTTGTAGTGCAAAGTGACCACGCTCCTTTGGCATTTTTGGGAGCCAACAAGCACAATAATGCTAAAATCATGAGATGGGCTTTATTGTTGGGCATGTACTCGTTTTAGGTGCAATACATCCCAGGAAAGGATAATGTAGGAGCCGATTTCTTAAGCCGGCACCTAGCTCCGGAAGAGAAGGATGAAGAAGGAGTGCTCACAGACAGCTCTGTAGACAGGAATAAGGAAGGGCCAGCATGAAACCCAGAGATTTCAGTGATTTAGCACGGATTCCTGCACTTGAAAGGGGGGACTTATGTGATGCCACACTGTAATTATGTCTTTCAACCGGCCCGATTCTGTCGTCTATTTTGTATTTCCGGCCCGATTCTGTGGTTCTACTTTGAATTTTCACCATTTTATTTCTTCTCATTTGAATATATATCGTGTTTGGTATTTTTGAGTAGGAAAATTAAATGGGTTCGTTTTATGACGGTAGATTTATTTTACACTCGACCAGTTTTATTTTCTTCTGATCACGCGATTTTCCGTTGTTTACGGAAATCGCTATTTTCGGGCACGCCGGTATGACGCGTCAGAAACGCACGTGGACGTGATGTCATTTTGGACACGCGGTCGGGTTGTTTTCAAATCTGATTGGCGTAGCTCATAGTTATGTTTATTTTTCTGAGCGTTTCCATTGGTCGAGGGAAAGCTAGGGTATGCTCAGGAGAGAACACGCGGGGTTGGTCCCGGTGTGTATAAATAGTCAGTTAAACGGCCGCCTAGTTCTCTATCGTAAGAAATACTCGTCAGCCGTCAGACTTCGCATTATCGTTCTCCACGGTGGGAAAAACCAGCGATAATTGGTATGTGGGATTTTATTATCGTTTATTTATTAGGGGTTCTTTTAGAATTTCGTCCGTAGTTAATTTCTTTGGGGGACATTAACTTTTCAGTTTTAAAATAAACGATAGTGCCATCCATTATCATTTTTTGAAGAACGACGTAAATGCAACAGTGTGCTTATTCTTTCTATGATTTTGGCAGTAGATAGGAGTGTGTGAAGTTGTGAGAAACACGTGTGCCCATATTTGTAGAATGTTATGTAAAACCACCATTTATTTCTGTGTATTTACTAATGTAATTTTATGGGGAAATCCCTGGTGTGTTCGTTAATTTTACTGAGCCTTAAATGGGAGAAATATTGTCGGAGGGTTCAGATTTACGTTGTAAGTGAATTTTACTGCTTAGAGGAGTAAACTATTCCTATAGCGATATTTCATTGGGGCTTAAGTAGGAAACCTCATGTGTAAATGTTAAAAAAAAGGGAGACCCCGGAATTTCGGACAAAAGAAGTTCCCGAGTTGAAAATGTTGACACGTGGGTAGCCATGTGTGACGGCCAAGTGGCCCGTCAGACAGGTTTGGTTTATTTGGCTGGCGGATTTTAGTTGAGAGAGAGAAGGGAGGAGAGAGATTTAAGTGCCACGTGGGTAATATTAATTTTTGTATTGTTGTACATGACGAGTGAGCCACGTGGGCAATATTATTTTATGTATTGTTGTAAATGACGAGTGAAGGGGAGTTAGGTCAGAGATGCATTAGGTTGGAATTGTTATACAATAGACGCATCTTCTTTTAATTTCAGCGAGTCGCGGCAAGAATAGTGGGGGAGCGTAAATTTGCCCATGTGCAAAATTACCCACGGCAACAGGACCTATTTTAAGGGTCAGACCTATGGTCTCTGGCAGTGAAGTCCCTATGCTTCAGCTGGATTGTGGTTTATTTATCATACAGCCGAGAGCATCGCTATTATAGTCTCTAGCAACGGCAGGTGGCCGTGAAACTGGTTTCAATTGCGTACAGCCGGAAATCAAGGCTGTGGTTTTTTTCCTCTAACTCCGGAGCGGGTTAAAAGAGGGAAGCTATTCAGCAGCAGAGAAGTTTTGTCGACAGTTCATCAAGTACCTCATGCTTGACGCCAGAACTTCATCATCATCATCGCAGAATTCAGGAATAGGTGACAGGGTTACCATACCTAGGTCCTGAAGTAACGAGAGAAGAGCGTAACGGAGACGCCGCATCATCAGTCGTCGAGTATTAGAGAGACACTGAGACCAAAAGAGAGAGAGAGAGAGAGAGAGGAGGAGGGAGAAAATAGACAGGACCAGTATGGTCTGTTCAGTATCCACTTGACGGATAGATACTGAGCCATTGTGTTACTCCCAAGTCTATTATTTGTAGCATTTCCAGTGGTGTTAGTTAGCGGCGCATATCGCCTAACAAGCGGAGAGCGATGTAGACGGTTCGTTGAGGAAGAATCAACAGGACTGAGACAGTAGCAATCTTAGTGGTATTAGAGAGTGGAGGTTAAAATTGACAGCCCCACCAGATCAGAGTACTTTAAAGCACTAACCATTTTTATTGTTCCTCAGCAGGGTGACAGGAAGAGTGAATGTGACTGAGGTTTTTTTTTGAGGGTCTTACAATTTAATCGTTACTTGTTTTCAGGCCGTGCAACAGTGCACGCTATCGACTGACTTGATGACGTATGATGCCATTTTTTTTTGTTTTTCTTGTATGTAAATAAATATATACATATATTATTTACTGGATCAGCTTCTATTCTATACTATACCTGCATGTGGTCTGTATAGTGGTGTCTGTGGTCGTATTTATACACCTTATCTCCTTGTGTTGCAAGGCAGTCAGAGGCGGGGAGACTATAGCCATTCTGAAGTCACGAAGCGGCAAGGGCGAGTCAAAACCTGATTCTATTTCTTGAGCCAATCGTCTCACCTGTCCACAGGCATGTCATTTTCCATCTAAATTCTATCTTCTCAGACTTTCTCATACTAGGGTCTTGCTTTCATTCAGGCAAACTCCATAAACCTAAATCCACTTCGTGACAGTTAGACTTGTCTAATATGATTACTTTGCTCTCTTTTATAGACGTACACAATACGTTGGTTAGGCTAGTCTGCAGCCAGATTACTTTGTTGTCTGTCAAGGTGTGTCCACGTGCAATACTGTAGGACGTTTGAAAACAGTGTTGGAAAGACAAAAAAATCAACTGTAATTAACCTTTTTCTTCTTCTTCTTCTTTGTCCGCTGACTGACAAAGGAATCGGTGACCATCATGCCTGGTTGCGCCTTGTAGGGTAGCAGCAAACTGCCTCCACTTTGCTTGGTCGGCAGCCATCGTTCGTGTGGTGTCCCAGCTGTGGTCCATGCTGTGCATCTCTGTCTAGTACATGCACCTAATACTAATTAACATTAGTCACGTAAAAAAGGGGCCTCACGGTCAAATCTCTGTCAAATAAAGTTTACAAACTTTTTGACAGTCTTTGAAGCGCGATTGGTGGACCTGGATATTTAGCCAAGCCAATAGTTGTTGAGCCCGTGTTATTCCTGAGGGCGTCTTATGGTACGAAGAAGGAATATGACTACGGCTCCCTCAGGAATATCTTACCTGGCCACTAATATTAGACTGTGCATGTAGCTGGCATCTTCATCATGTTAAAAACTGTTATAGGAACCACTGTTGCAGGAGCTTGTGAATGCCTTGGACATGCATCTTACACGGGGGCCTGCTGCAGTGATGTCTTTATGCTCCATAGTGAGCGTCAAAAATAATAATGATGACTTGTTGTTGACCACGGTTTAAACAAAGTCAGACATTTTCATTGGCAGTTTAGAAACTGCTTACTTTATGTGTCAGCTCACTTCCGTTCACCTTAGCTCACTTCAGCTCATTTAACTCTTTCAAAATTAAACTTCAACAAACGGATTTTCTACATCAAGTTTAAGATGTAATTAACCATCATCATCATCATTACCCTACATCCAACCACAGAGCATAGAGTTTCAACAAACTCATGTCAAGTCCTTCTGTCCAGAACCATCAGTTCCAAGTCTTTCCATATCTTTCCCATCCCTTTCATTCATGTTTTCAGTTCTCTTCTGCATTTGTTTGTCGGTCTCTCTCTACCTTACCCACCCTGAGGATTCCAGAACAAAGACTGTCATGTAATGTTATCAGTAGGTTTTCCTAAAGTATGTCCTATCCATCGCCAGGGTTTTCTTCTCATCTGTTGGCCACTTGCACGTGTCTGGTTCTTGTCATCAGTTCCATATTGTAAGATGTAATTACTACTCACAAAATAGTTTACTGACTGCTCCTGAAGTTCAAGGGAAAGTTAGAGTAAGAAGTGTTTGAGAAACTCGTTTATTTAGCAAAAGATGACAGGAAGATGAGTGGTTGAAGATGTCTGTGTTAGAACGGACAGACAAGAACAGGTGAGCCATATCAAGTGGCTATCGTCACTTTGGTGAACCCTGAGTACTAGATCTTATAACTAGGCAAAAAATGTATATGTAGAACCCCACAGTATGTAGTTAATTAGTTTTTATAACTATTAGTGAAATTTTGAGTGGGACATTTCTTGAGTATAGTTTCAATGATGAATGACTAGATTTTTCTTAGTATTTTGTTAGTGCAACATTTTGTTCAAGTAATTAGACATTTTAAGTATCTAGGCAGACCAATTAAAATTGGGCACTTTGGTTAGAACATTGGCAAGCATAGAATGAAGATCTATTACCACGCGAAATGCTTGTTGTTAGTGTCTAAAATGTCGACAAAGCCATATGTAGATAACTGATGTAGTAGTAGTATAGAAGTCAAGACATTTCTTGATTTTTACAATTCACCTATGTGTTTTACCCGTTGTGATGATGTTGAGATTATGAAGTTCAATAAAATTGATTTAAAAGTAGTAAAGGCCGTAAATGGAGTGGTAGTTCCACTACGATCACTTTTATTCCACACTCTGTATAGTTATAAAGAGGACTGTGAGGCTAATGTACCTCACATGTGATAATGTGTAGGCTTACATCCTATCACAGTAGACGTACTCTGTGATTTGGTTATACTCGTCTTTTATCCACAGAACTTTGTCCCTTGTTAATAGACGTACTCTGTGCTTTGCTCAGGCTCGTCATTATCCTGCGCACTTTGTTATTTCTTATAAACATTATGAACACAATGCTTTGTTTAGACTAGTCTTTATTCTGAGTATTTAGATTATAAATAAGAAAAATTGTGCGGTTAGATTGGACTTTACTCTGATGACTTTGTTCTTTGTAATGGACGTTTCGAGTGCTTCTGTTTGATTGGCCTTTATTTCATGAGTATTTACCTCTTTTATTATAGACACACAACGTGTTTTCTTAGACCAATCTTTATGCTGATTATTTTGTTTCGTTATAGATCTACAAACTGTTTTTGTTAGATTGGCCTTCACCCTGAAAAGACTTTGTTGTAAACTTTTGAAGTGTTTTCGTTTCATAGATCGTTATCCTGGTGACTGTTGGTCTTTGTCACAGACGTCATAAGTAGTTTTCTTAAACTAATCTTTATCCTGGTAATCTTGAGCCTTCGGTGTTTGCTGTTCGTCAGTTGTAAGTGCACCGATTCTTCTCACCTGTGCTGTCTGACGAAAATAAACACCTTGACAGGTATCTCCTACCATTCAAGACGTTACTGACAGCTGCTTTCCTTCTTGTCTGACAATAAGTTGTTCTAACTGTCAAGATATAAAGCCCTTTCAAGTGGCATGCATTTTGGTGTGCGTTTTGTTGTGGATGCCTTGTGTCTGTTAGTGTTTATATATGTGGGATGTCTTGAGTATGTTAGTGCTTTATCTGCGTGGGATGTCTTTCCGTGAATGCATGTAATTTTGTGAAGAAGTGTTTGATTAAATGTGGTTATAAAGACAAATTTCGAACCAACGAACTTTGATAAACAATATGGACAGGTAAACTATGATAACTAATGTGAAACTGATGACAAGAAACAGATAAGTGACAGTGGAACAAAACATGAGAAGAAGACGTTGACGATGGACAGAACACACACTATGGAAACCTGTTTACAAGGCAGTCCATGTTCTGGTATCACCAGGGTAAGAAAGGTAGAGGGAGATAGGAGAACACATGGAGAAGGAAAACTGGGATCACCAGGGTAAGAAAGGTAGAGGGAGATAGGAGAGATGAAAGGGAAAGGGATGAAGAGACATGTAAAAAACCTTGTGATGATGGCACGAGACAGGAAGACTTGGTATAAGAATGTTGAAAGCATATGCTCCTTGTGTAGTTGAAAGGTAATGGGTGACGGATGAATGAATTCACAATGTCTGTTTTCTGTTTCGTTTTTACTGCTCCATTTCTCAGTATCTTATGCTAATGTTTTCTCGCGTGTGGTTTGTGTGCCAGCGTTGTTGACGTTTTGAACGTAATATGTTTTTTTTTTTTTTTTAGTGCGTATTGTTTCTTGAAAGCAAATACAGAGAGCGCTGTCTAGAGAGCGGAAGAACGGCGGTTGAAGCCAACTTCAAAGGTCATACATTTTAAGCGTAAACTATCACTCAGAAGAACTCCTCGAGATTGTTGAGTTTTTGAATAGACGCAAGTATTGACTCCATATGGGTAAAGTACAGCACGTGAGATGAATCCCGATGGCCTATGTTTTTATTATGACGTATGTGCTTACCGGTCACATACATGTCACGGGTTCTTCTTAAAAAATAAAAACATAGGCCATCGGGATTCATCTCACGTGCTGTACTTTACCCATATGGAGTCAATACTTGCGTCTATTCAAAAACTCAACAATCTCGAGGAGTTCTTCTGAGTGATAGTTTACGCTTAAAATGTATGACCTTTGAAGTTGGCTTCAACCGCCGTTCTTCCGCTCTCTAGACAGCGCTCTCTGTATTTGCTTTCAAGAAACAATACGCACTAAAAAAAAAAAAAAACATATTACGTTCAAAACGTCAACAACGCTGGCACACAAACCACACGCGAGAAAACATTAGCATAAGATACTGAGAAATGGAGCAGTAAAAACGAAACAGAAAACAGACATTGTGAATTCATTCATCCGTCACCCATTACCTTTCAACTACACAAGGAGCATATGCTTTCAACATTCTTATACCAAGTCTTCCTGTCTCGTGCCATCATCACAAGGTTTTTACATGTCTCTTCATCCCTTTCATGTCTGTCCCAGTTTCCTTCTCCATGTGTTCTCCTATCTCCCTCTACCTTTCTTACCCTGGTGATACCAGAACATGGACTGCCTTGTAAACAGGTTTCCATAGTGTGTGTTCTGTCCATCGTCAACGTCTTCTTCTCATGTTTTGTTCCACTGTCACTTATCTGTTTCTTGTCATCAGTTTCACATTAGTTATCATAGTTTACCTGTCCATATTGTTTATCAAAGTTCGTTGGTTCGAAATTTGTCTTTATAACCACATTTAATCAAACACTTCTTCACAAAATTACATGCATTCACGGAAAGACATCCCACGCAGATAAAGCACTAACATACTCAAGACATCCCACATATATAAACACTAACAGACACAAGGCATCCACAACAAAACGCACACCAAAATGCATGCCACTTGAAAGGGCTTTATATCTTGACAGTTAGAACAACTTATTGTCAGACAAGAAGGAAAGCAGCTGTCAGTAACGTCTTGAATGGTAGGAGATACCTGTCAAGGTGTTTATTTTCGTCAGACAGCACAGGTGAGAAGAATCGGTGCACTTACAACTGACGAACAGCAAACACCGAAGGCTCAAGATTACCAGGATAAAGATTTGGTCTAAGAAAACACGTTGTGTGTCTATAATAAAAGAGGTAAATACTCATGAAATAAAGGCAATCAAACAGAAGCACTCGAAACGTCCATTACAAAGAACAAATGTCATCAGAGTAAAGTCCAATCTAACCGCACAATTTTTTCTTATTTATAATCTAAATACTCAGAATATAAGACTAGTCTAAACAAAGCATTGTGTTCATAATGTTTATAAGAAATAACAAAGTGCGCAGGATAATGACTACGAGCCTGAGCAAAGCACAGAGTACGTCTATTAACAAGGGACAAATTCTGTGGATAAAAGACGAGTATAACCAAAATCACAGAGTACCGTCTACTGTGATAGGATCTGTAAGCCTACACATTATCACATGTGAGGTACATTAGCTCCTCACAGTCCTCACTTTATAACTATACAGAGTGTGGAATAAAAAAGTGTGATCGTAGTGGAACTACCACTCCATTTACGGCCTTTACTACTTTTAAATCAATTTTATTGAAACTTCATAATTAACTTCATCACAACGGGTTAAACACATAGGTGAATTGTAAAATATCAAGAAAATGGTTTTGACTTCTATACTTACGTACTACATCAGTTTTTCTACATATGGCTTTGTCGACATTTTAGACACTAACAACAAGCATTTCGCGTGGTAATACGTACTCTTCTATTTCCTATGCTTTGCCCAATGTTACTATCCAAAGTGTCATAATTTAATTGGTTGGCCCAGATGATTTAACAATATGGTCTTAATTAACTCTGGAACAAAGATGTATGCACCTAAACCAAATATATAAGCAAAAATCTTAGGTCATTCATCATTGAAAGTTTCAGGGTTCTTCAAAAGTGACCGATAGCCATGTAATGGTTCAACTGTTTGTTGTCCTGTGGTCAACACTAGAGACTTTCTACTAAATTTCTTTCCTTTTCTTTTGCTAAATAATACGAGTTTTCAATAAACTATTCTTAATTAACTTTTCCCCTTGAATTTCCGGGCAGTCAGGTAAAATTAATTATTTTGTTGAGTAGTAACTTAATCTTTAATATGGTACTGATGGAAACGAACAGAACGTGAAATTAGGCAACAGTTGAGACGCAAACTGCGATGGATAGGAATTATTAGGAAACTTATGATAAATCTACATGATCAGTCTTTGTTCTGTAATTCTAGTGTGGGTAAGGGTAGTGATGAGATGACACAAAATCCACTGCGAAGGAAAGCAAAATGCAGAAGCTGGGAAAGATATTGGAAACGACTTGGAATGATTGGTTAGAAACTTGTTAGGCTTTGACATGAGCTTCTCGTTGAAAACTTGAAAACTTTTACTGCTTGTGGTTGGTTGTAAGGCGTATTGGATGTTGATGGTGGTTAATTACATATCTGAAACTTGATGTAGAAAACTCCGTCTGTTGAAGTTTAATATTGTGAAAGAGTTTCTATGCGCTGAACTGTGAGCTAGAACGGCGAACGGAAGATGAGTGAACACTCAAAGTTTGCTAGCTTTCATAGAACTGCCACAATGAAACAGTTGATTTGTTAAACGTGGTTCAGAACAACTCAATCATCTTATTATTATTTGTAGTCACTTTGGAGCATAAAGAATCACCTTCAGAGGGTCCCGTGTAAATGTGCAACGTCAGGCTTTACACTGTCTGAAAGTGGTTCCTTATCAACAGTTTTTTATCATGATGAAGATGCACCAGCTAAATTAGCAGTTCTAATATTAGTGGCAAGGTATGATATCAATTTGAGGAGTCCGTTGTATATATGACGTATTTGTTTCGTTACTATGAGCAACGATCTCGGAATAACAGGGATCAACAAA
>JAMPIV010018608.1:175000-356057 GCA_024509875.1 Oreohelix idahoensis | reverse complement strand
CATAATCTCCCTATCCTCCTGTTAACAACACTCCCTCAACCCCACCCTATGCCACAACCCACATCAGAATTTGATGGGACAGATCTATCATTTGCCCATTTAACTTCCTCTTCTTTGCATACTGTGTGTGATATACCTTCTGAAGTGTGTACTTGCTGTTAATTTATTTTGTTGGCGTGAGCATCCTTATCACAAATTCCCTTCTACCTTTTTGATAGCATATTATCTTTATTGCAAAATATGGTTAATCGGGTGGTCATAAAGTCGGATATCGACATTATTTGTCTTGTTGCCCCCTACGAAGCATGGAAGCACGACTGCAGGTGGTCCCCAGGACGCCTGTGCCATTGCATACATGTGCTTTTGTAGTGGAAGTTTCTGTAGCAAGTTCTTTTACATGATAAGGTTGAAGCCCCATACACACCTGAATATTAGTTATATATGAGCATCCGATTGGTAGAGTCGTTAGAAAGCTGGCCGCTGGCTTCAAAAGGTACCAGGTTCGAAGCACGGTGCAGTTCACGCTCCAGTCTACCACGCTGTAAATGGATACCTGACTCTGCTTTTGAGTAAGGTAAGGAAAAAGCAGCGAGGAAGACACTGGCCACCCCCAGCTCTCGAAGCTGGACCTAGTGTAGTGAAATCTCTAACACTGCATTCTCCTACGGCAGTATATGCTATGGGACGACCTTTACATTTTTATTGCAACACGCCTTATGTAGGAGTAGTTATGTAATTTCCTTGTGTCCTCGGAGACCCCCCCCCCTCCCCACCCCTTCCCCAGGGATAGTTGTTGCGACGATGACAATACTATGAGTACCAACAGGGACTGACAATAGACAACGAGGAAAAGTAAATTGAAGTGGAAGAGGAATAATGTTCTTCTTCTTGTTTGACCTTTAACTCTCAAAAGATCATAGACCTTCAATAAACCTATGCAAAGTCTTTCTGTCCCGTGCCATGGGAGATTCCAGAACAGGGAATAATATTACAAGTAAGAACATTATTGTAAGCACTAAGAGCTGCAGCAACAACAACAGCGGCAAAAGAAGAAAAAAACACAGAACGTACAGGACAGCCACTAGTTATGTCTCCTCTTATATTTGTTTCCGTGTCCGAAATCTAATCTCTTAACCCCTGGCTCTGCACGTGCTGGGCCCGTTATCCTGGAATTAATGTAGCCGCCATTTTCGTGTTGCTACCGATTGCGATCTTTTCATGGCTTCTGTACAGCCCCTTCCCCCTTCTCCTCCCCCCCCCCCCCCCCTCTCCACAACCTGATGGAATTTATTAATGGTTCTTGTTCGCCATTTAGAGGCATCCTCTCCCGTCTCCAAATCGGGTTTCAAATGTCCTACTTCATTGTTGGTCTAACAGTGTGTTCTCTAGATCCCAGGGGGTGTTTACGGATAAGGGTTACCAGTGAGGCTGTCGATAGTTTTGGTATAATGCCTTGTGTGAGAATACCAGTACTCGTTTATCAATCATCATTATTATTACACTTCGGCTGACCAAGGATCATAGGCCTTTAAAAAACTCATGCCAAATGCCTTCTGCTTCTTGGCAAGGTCTTTTCAAGTCTTCCAAGTGGTTCTCATTTCTGTTTTCTTTGTCCTAATAAGTTGTATTACCTGTGCCATCATTTCTGTCCCCAGTTCACATCTCCAAGTGTTTTCCGGGTCTGCCTGTACCTATGTCTTACCATGGGGATTCCGGAACAATGACTGCCTTGTAATGCTATCACCAGGTTTCCTCAGTGTTTGTCCTGTTCAGCGCCGGCGTCGTCTTCTCATCATTTGTTCCACTGGCACTTGTCTGATTCTTGCCATCAATTCCATATTTAGTGATCTTGTCACACTATTTCAACCATTTTCAACGCAATCACCCATTTATGAAAGTCTGTAACTTCCTCTTGTTTTTGTTGTTCTCAGTGTTTCATACCTGTTCTCGTCTATCTTCTTCTTCTTCCTCGTTCGTCCTGAAAAGGACGTTGGTTGCGTTGTGTCTGTTTCCAGCGGAGCTGCAATATCTGCGCCTTTCGGCCGGAACATCCGACTTCAGCACGGCATTTTTTGGGACCGGGTTTGCCTTCCCTCTTCGATCCCTACTCTCTCAGCCAGACTGCAGTGATGCAGCCTGTTTCCAGGAAAACCACGTGGAGGTGGAGTAGGGTCTTGGTCAGCTCTGATTTGCTAACCCTGACGCAAGCAGTCAAGCTATGGGTCGCTGACTGCATTCTCTATTGCTGCGTCTTTGGGTCCAGTTCTCATGTATCAGTCTTGTCAGTTAATCAAACCATTGAGCTACCCAAGGAGCATAGGCCTTCAAGAAACACATGCCAAGTACTCTTGTCCTGTGCCATCAGCTCATGGTTTTTCCACGTCTTCCTAGTCATTTGTTATTTCTGTCTCTAACTCTCTTCTCCATGTGTTCTGTTGTCTACCTGTACTTTTCTTGCCATGGGGGATTCCCAGAGTAAGGACTTCTATCGAAAGGTGACAAATTAACAGTCAGTAGACTAATGCAGAGCTTGTCTTAATTCTGAAATTCTATTTCTTAGAAAGATATGGTTAAATAAAATGAACTTATGGCATAACACCAGTAAATTAATCAAAGTAAAACTTCGGAGAACGTGCATCTTTCCGGTGGCATCATGGACCATTACACAAACATTAAAGAAAAAAAATCTAATCTTTCGAAGCAAAGTGTTACAGAAAAATTCTCAGAATATCTTGGACCAAGAAGAAGAAAAATATAGACATCCTACACGACCTGAACATCGAGGATAACTGGCTCATAAACAATATCATGTCCCGGAAACTTAAATACTTTGGCCACATTAAACGTCATAGTGGCTTAGAGAGCAGTGATGGAGGGTATGGTACCTGGAAGGAGAGGCAGGGGCCGACCAAGACGACAGTGGACACAGGACATTGAAGACACCTTGAATACGATAATGGAGGAGGCAGGAAGGTTGGCTAGAGATCGAGAGTCTTTCAGGCGGGCTGTGATGAGAGCGACGTTCTGCAAAGGACATGCTACATGATGAGAAAGATATGACAGCTCAGAAAGCTAATGATGAGGTCCTGATGGAGGCTTGGGGGCAGAGGCAGATAATTTATGGAGATAAGGACGCAGTTATAAAATTATGGGAATTAATATGAAAATATGAATTTTGGACCATTTGAAGCTTGAAAGATTGAGGGAATAATATACACAGGATTACACAGAGAGAAAATACAAGTTGGATTAAAATGGCGTGAGAAGTCGCCAGCTATATTCATAAGCAGTGCCAGAGACTGCGGGTTGTGGGAAGCCATTATCGCCTGCGCCACTGAAGTTAATGATTATGATTTTATGACTGTTTTGTTTCATTACATCTCTCTGTCTGTATTTTAAAAAAAATAAGTTAAAGTCTGTGTATATTATATATATATATATATATATATATATATATATATATATATATATATATATATATATATATATATATATATATATATATATATATATATATATATATATATATATAAAGACAGAAGCTTTGATTTCATCGGGAGATAAAAGAAATAAAAGTTCAACACCAAAATTAGTATCTGCTGGTGGAACAAGAGATAAGAAGAAGACGCTGGTGATAGATAGGGCACACACTGGGGAAACCTGTTGATAGCATTACAGGGCAGTATTTGTTCTGGAGGCCTTATTGTAAGAGAGGTGGGAGAAGACCAAAGAACACATGAAGAAGAGAACTGGAGGCGGACACGAAGAGAATGACGAAGACATGGAAAAATCTTAAGCTGATGGCACGGGACAGGAATACTTGGCACGGGACAGGAATACTTGGCACAAGTTTATTTAAGGCCCATGCTTTTTGGGGAGATGAAATGTGTGGATGATGCGGTTCTCTTGGCATATAGTTTAAAAAAACCGCCGGTTGATGTTACAGTGCTCCCAAGGGACCCAAGTTTGAGAAACATTGATTTTGAGTCATCTTTTCTCATTGGAACGCTTGACTTAAAAATATCACGTGAAAAAAAATCCACCGCGAAGGCAGCTCTCAGGTGTCAAGAGGTAAAGTAACACAATTGGCTTAGAAATAGCACGTGATACAGTCCACCAGTGAAGAAAATCCACGGAATGGCCGTCACTATTAGCACGCCTGGACAAACTCTGTGGTGATACCAACAACCTCAGACTGGTCATCGCTTTCTTTAAACTTTTTTTTTCAAGTTGACATCTGAAAGTGTGCGACGACGAAGAAGAAGTAAAGTTAAAGTATTGGCTTAAAAATTGCACGAGAAACAGTTTACTGGTGAAGAAAGGGAAGAGGTCAAGTAATATTTAAATACCTGGAAATTTAAGCAAAGAAACTCGACTCTTACCAGGCATTGCGCAGACAGATGTATACCCTAAAGATAAGCAGCCCGATCTTACCATGGAGGAAAATAAGATGACCTGAGTTTGTTGATAACGCGCCAGGGGTAATGGAAAAAAAAAAAAAAAAAACAAGCAGCCAGATGGATGCAGGAAGGAAACATATAGCTATGGAATACATTAGAATGCCGTTTTCAACTACAGAACGGACCCCTGTAATACATAACAAAATCTTCATCATCATTTTCGTTGGCGTTTCTTACGCAGCATGGGGACCACAACTGTGGAACTACGGCTGGTCCCATAGAAAGCCTGCACCAAACAGTTAGATGCTTTTGCATCAATGGCTTCTGTTGCAATTGGTTTTATATGAGGAAGTTGTCAGCCCTATGTACAACCTCCTACAAGCGCCTTGTGCGAATTGCCTGAGGGTGTAGTAACCCTGTTCTTTGGTTTTTTTTTTTTTTTCAGAGATTCCCGGGAACTGCACGGGGCAAGCACAGATGTGACTCCTCTGAAGATTATATATATATATATATATATATATATATATATATATATGTATATATACACACACACACACACTCACAAGCACAGACAGACAGAGAACACACATGGATAAGCGACAAGATCTTTTCAAAAAGACGTGGAGTGTTATACCGAAATCGAGAAGAATGGACAAGAAATCCATATCTCAGTGGCTTCCTGACAATTTTTAAACAGCGTCAAAGCTGAGCCAGTAGCACTAAAACCAGCAGCAATAACCGGCATTTAAAAACACGGATAACGCCACAGCTAAGATAGCGTTCCTCACAGTTTCCATATCAGTCATAACTCCATAAAAAAACCCATAAAAACTACGAATCTAGACAGCCTCTCAGACGCTTTAATGGAAGCCAGCTAAACATTGAGCAGAAATTAAAAAAAAAGAACTAAAAAACAACAGGATTAGAGTTCAGTTTACAAATAACACAAGAAACATGGGACGTGTCGAGATAATCCTTCGAAAGCCATAATCACAAACAAGAAAAAAAAAAAAAACCTCCACTAGAAATACAGAAAGGATATGAGAATGGACAATGGACTCATCAGACAAATGGAAAACAAAAAACAAGTAATTGACCAAGACATAAAAACACTAAACAAGTAAGTTCCTTTTGACATATATGTTAGGGTGTCCATTTGTCCGGATTTGGCCGGCGTTTCATGCCTAAATTGTACGTCCGGCCGGATTTTTTAAAAATGTTGAAATATCCGGCTATTTTGCGATCTACTAAATTATATGAAAGACGCCATTAAAAAAATTCCCCATTTGAATTTCACTTCCGATGACTGAATTCCTCAGCATGCAGCAAAGCATTTATCAACAATCCCGCAAGCTTACTCATAGTGACAAGATTTTTAAAACATCGTATTTTGCCTCGTTTTTACGAGGCGCGCATTCTTCAACATATATATATATGAACGCCACAAGAACGCAATCAAAACTGACATTGTTGTCAAAAGAAAAAATATAAGTATATAAACCAATAAAACGGTATTGAATCAGTTCTACAAATAACGGTTCACAAGAAACAAGGGACGTTTCGGGTTTTACCCTTCATCCGCCACAAACAGGTGACAAGGACAAGAATTACATATAGGTACTACAAAAACATACGATGATGAGAAACATACACCAGATGAGCGATTCAAGCAAAAAATATAGTAGTCACGAAACGAAAACAGGGTAGCAGCAATGATAGTAGTATAGTGTAAGTAAATAAATTAAGGGGCTGCTGTAAAACTGATTAAATACCGTTTTATTGGTTTATATACTTATATTCCTTACCAGTTTTACAGCAGCACCTTAATTTATTCAAAAGGAACAAGCATGGAACCAAAAAAAATTACTGGTACAGAAGGCCATTTTGTTTTTCATACCGTGAAACATGACAATAATTTGAAATCGGGGGACTGTACTTTAAAACGTCTTCCATCATTCAGAAAGTGCCAACAAATTTCCTTGCGCTAGCGGCTAGAACCAGAACAACCGCTTGTGTTATTGTTGTGACAATGTTGCTGCGTGTATTTAAATAGTAATCAAGCATTTTTTAAAGATGATTTTTATCATCTAGATATATCAATAGACACAAAATCAAGGTAATTTGATGAAATTATTGTTTGATTTCTAATAAATAAGCTTCACTGTCATTTATTATTTAAAATAAGTATGTTCTACATTTTGTCCTACTTTTTCACTATAGTGTCCTCCATTATCCTCCTTTCCGTGACAAAAAAGTGAACACTGTCCTCCTTTTTGTATTGAACGATATGGTCACCCTAATATATGTGTCTTCTTATCTTCACCCTCCGAGATTTTAAGTGACCAGTCTACAAACCGCACCACTTACAGCATGCGGTCCAAGTTCTGATATAACCAGGGTAGGTGAACGAACGAATGCACTTTGTTTTCAAAGGGTTGAGAGGGACCCAAGACGCAACAAAAGTGAAGATGCACTAAGCTTGACTGCCTGCGTCAGGGTCAGCGAACCAGAGCTGACCAAGACCCTACTCCACCTCCACGCGGTGGTCCTGGAAACATGCTGCATTACTGCAGTCTGGCTGAGTGAGTAGGGATCGAAGAGGGAAGGCAACCCGGTCCCAAAAATGCCGTGCTGAAGTCGGATGTGTTGGGCCGAAAGGCGCAGATATTGCAGCTTTGCTGTAAACGGCGACACAACGCAACCAACGTCCTTTTCACGGCGAACGCAGAAGAAGAAGAAAGGGTTGAGATTTGGGCGCGCAGGCCCGTGTTACTTCCTGCCTTTCCTTTCTAGAGAACTAGAGGGTGACCTTAAACACACGGAAAAGAGAAGTGGTGACAGGAATGAAATAAAAAAAGACCTGAACAGACGTTGAACTGATAGCACTGGACAGAAATACTTGGCATGAATTTATTGAAGGCCTATAATCCGCATGGAGCCACATGGCTGTGAATAAATGAACTACAAACCGCACAGTAATTGAAGGAAAAGAAAAGTTCAAACTGATAAGTTGGTACTTGTTCATTAGATAAGACAGTGTTTCCCAAAATTAGAATAATCGCGAAGCCTTTTTCCTGGAAAAACTCTGTGAAGATGCAAATAGCCTCAAACAGACCACTGCTTTATTTGAAAATATTCAAGTAGACGTCTGAAAGTGTGCAAAGAAGAAATGCCAATTATGAAAGTTTTAGTCTTAATGGCGTACGTCTCTCAGGCGAAAATAATTTGAGGGTAGTGTAAATACTATTTTATCGACATTAGCTTATATATAATATATCATATTGATACACACACACATAACAATAAAAGTAACAATAATAACAACAGTAATTACAGGTATGCTAATTACACTACATTTAGAAATAATAATTTAAAACCAACTAAAATAACGTAATAATTGTCGCGAGAGGTTCAGATGTTATTAAATTAAAGGCTATCCTGGACAAATAGGTGTATCAGATGATACCAGGATAGTGCCAGATAAGAGACTGGTCTTAAAAGAAATACCCCCTTCTCTGAAAAGAGTAAGGGTGTATCGACCTCAAAATGGGGTCAAGCTATGTAAATCTACAGGTATGATGATAGTGGTTGGTCCTGAAGATCTATCTGCTACCTCTCCAGATCCCACAATGAGTAATGGATATATAACTCGTATTTGTTTGTGTGGCTAATTATCTAGGGGAAAATTAAATTAGTTATATGTAATAACTATCAAACAGAACATTAACTTAATTACAATAATTAAGTAAGATGGAATGAAAGTATTTACAATTTATTGCTCCTAAACCTGTTTTCTTTTGGTTAGGAAAACTTAACTCAGGTTATAAGGTATTTACAAGATGAAATAAATAATATGGAATGTTCTCCATTAAAAAGGGAAAAATTTGCTGTTATATTTATTTATATATAGGTAATTAAAGTTCATTCACTAGCTCACAATCTTGGTATCAACGTCTCTGGCTGGTAACATAATAAGATGTGAATATGGTCCTCTGTGAATCATCATGTATAATGTTGCATTCTATAATAAGTCTGTATTATAATAGTTTTACTTTGAGTCGTTAATACTGTTATTTTCTTTATTCTGGTTCTTTGTATTATTAATACTGGATAATCTGATCAGTGGACCTTTGTGTCCACTTAACTTAATTGTAGTCTGAGACACCTCCAATCCTGGCTGGGTTCGCACAGAATATGAACTCCAGGCTGGGATATGTAGCTTTCGTTCCAGTTTTAGGAGGAACAGTTCACCACTATGATTACTCTCAAGTGGATGTCTCATGAACTTGCAATATTACCAGGACAAAACCTGGAATGAAAAAGACATTCGCACAACTTGTATGGTCCAGTAGTTTTTCCCTACATACAAACAACATCACGTACAAACATTAAATCAGTCACAGGACAGTTACCTCAATACATCACAGCCAGTTCAATTTGGTTACTCATTTCCTTAATACATTGTATTGTTAGATCCATTCGTCCATGATTGTCTTCCATACCATAATTAGGTTAAGTACAACATCGTAAGTAACATATTGATTACATCATGGTAATATATCCTGTCATCCTATCTTATGTTCTTGAACAGTGTGTCGTTTCAGTAGGAAATATTCATTCAAATACCCTAATAGGCTTACAGTCGCACTTGTGCCATAATTTTTCAAATATCTTACACTGTTTCCATTTCTGGCCTGTCGTCTTTAAAACTACACACGTGTGTAAGGAAATCCGTTACACATTTGGCCTATTTGTTCCGTCTGACACATCAACGAACACATAATTGGATAAATACAGGCAAAAAACATGAATATATACAAATATTTATTTATATATCGCTTACCCTCAGGTAAAATACATAAGCTGATACTGGCTTTCAATGGTTCTTCTAGGTCTGCTTTAGGTACAGGCGGCAAAATATTCACAGTTTAGATTTGCGCTCTCCCTAGTATCACTCATGCTTTAAAAATGTTAGTGGCAAGAATCCACCCAAGTTCAAGGCCTATTATAACAATGTGCTCGACCAATCGAAACACAGTCAAAACTGGCGTTAAGAATTTTCCCTCTGCTCGTTTTTCAGCACTACCGTATAATGTGCCTAAGTTTAAATATTTATTATTTTGCTTATTTTTGGGCCAATTTCAATTATTAAAAGCTCTAATAAAACTAGGAATTGATCTCTATCGTTCTAGCTAATAATATTTTAGTTAACCCTTTGCATTTAGATCTGTGCATACTTTAACTAACTAAATTGGGATTACCCTCAAGTAAAATTATCACTAAAACTAATTTTTCTCGTACAATAAAATATTATTATGAGGAAGTCTTCACACTAACCTCTTAAGCAGTATCCCCGCTATAATTTGAGCTATTCCTTTGTGTTTACCTATCTTTAGTTTTTAAGGAATAAAATATCTTCGTTCTGTCAAATACACAAAATAGGCCCTATTATCATGCATAAAAGGTTCCTTATCACTACTAGAAAAAGGAGCGATTCTATTGGTTGTTATAATTGTACTGTTTATCTTCGATATTTTCGAGCGGTAAATTTGACGTGTTGTAATACAGACCAAAATACGATAATAATAATAATAGCTCTTTCAGTCATAACCGATTACGGGAATTTGTCCCTGAGGTGACAGCCCTCACCTGCTTATTTTCCTGGTGTTCCTTTCGACGTTTTCTCCTCTCTATAATAACGTAAATAATTATAAAAATTAACAAACATTGTGCCAGGTAAGCAAATAAAAAAAGGTATTTTGGGAATATGGTGTTAGGCCATTATTTTCTTGACCATCGGCACACTAGTGGTGATGTGGTCAGCATCATGCTGGCCGCCTTTAACTTTCCCAGAGTTGCTCTGGTACCCAATTAACTTTCCCAGAGTTGCTCTGGTACCCAATTCATGAAGCTGGGTCGACCCCGGAGCCGTTTGCGGTCTAAAACATCCCACCTCAACAGGGGATCGAAAATATATCTAGCATGTTCGGAAAGAAAAAAAATGTGGGATAAAGTGAAATAACCAATTCTGCCTCTTACCCCTTGTTCCACCTATTTTTTGTTGTTGTTAATTCACTGTTTCCCAGTGTTCGATGAACACTGAAGAGGTACGTGCAGCATTATCGCAGCTAATGAGTCCTTTTCAGGACGAGACTTTTTCAGGGCAAGACCTTTTCAGTGAGAGACCTTTTCAGGGCTTCATCATGCTAGCAGATGGATAATGTGAGTCCTTTTCATGACTTAGTATCTATCAACGCAGATCGGGCTAGCAGTCCTTATCAGGACTAGCCCTTTTCAGGCTACCCTCATGTTAGCTGAGAGATGCTAGTAGTCCTTTTCGGGGCTTAGCTTTTATCAATGGTACGCTTCAGTTATAGGGGGTCACTTATTTTTGAATTGCGCATTGCGTTCTGATATAACCAACGGGCTTAAGTCTAGATTGAAAGCAACGTGCCTTGCCACAAGAAGGCAAAACCTTCACCCACAAAAACCTCTTACCCCTTGAACCACACTTTGGGAAACACTGAGATAAGGAATACAAATCAGTGTAGTCCTGTTGATTCGTTTGACGATGCAGTGCTGACAAAGTTTTGCAAAAACAAAGTTTTATGAATAGATGCTGGTTGTACACAGAGTCCCTGAAGCCAGACCTTTGCTATCTAGTCCAGTAGGAAACACGAACCAGCAGTAACCAGATCGATATTTCGTGTTGAGTGAGTGAGTGCGCTGATGTCGTTAAGCAAGGATGATTGATGTATTTATGATGAGTGAATGCGCGGAGGTAGTTACCTTATTGATATCAGAAAAATTGTTGCTCTGAAACACGTGCCGTAGTTTAATATATTCGCTTAATGAAGGCGCGTGGAGCCATCATTACTGCTAGCCCTATTGCAGGGATCTTGCGACAGAATAGCAAGAATACTTGATGTGCTTTTGCCGTGATGGTTTATGTAGCAGAAGATACTAAGGACTCAGATGATAAGATTGCTATTCTAGTCTTCCTCCTACAACATTGGGATATGTGTTCCCTATTATTTGCTTGCAAGTATCCTGCTCTCTCTCCCCCCCCCCCCTCATTTTTTGTGATTCCGGGGGTGGGAGGGTCTCTTGGGAGAGAAGGAAAGAATAGGCCTACTACAGCTTAAGCATGTCGTAAGAGGCGACTAATATGAAATGTTACATAGCACTGGTAACCTGAACACTTAGAACTTTTCTTCTTTCTTCTTCTGCGTTCATCCTTTAAAAGGACGTTGATTGCGTTGTGTCGCAGTTTACAGCAAAGCTGCGATATCTGCGCCTTTCGGCCCGACACATCCGACTTCGGCACGGCATTTTTTAGGACCGGGTTTGCCTTCCCACTTCGATCCCCACTCTCTCGACCAGACTGCAGTGATGCAGCCTGTTTCCAGGACCACCACTTGGAGGTGGAGTAGGGTCTTGGTCAGCTCTGGGTCGCTGACCCTGACGCAAGCAGTCAGCTATGGGTCGCTGACTGCATTCCTCACTGTTGACGCGTCTTAGGTCCCAACACGTAGAACACAATGTTACAGAAACTATCACTGTAAGAGCGTATGAATACTTTCCTGCAGGCTTTCTCTTGGGAGCCGCGCTAGCGTAGTGGTTACCACACTGCGCTGGCGATCGGGTGACCCAGGTTCGTGCCCTGGCGAGAACATTTGGAAGAGTGTCTTCGACCGGGACCTGGACTAGATTAATTCGAGTCCTGGCGAAGACAGTTGAAGAAGTGCCTTCGACCGGGGACTGGAATAGCCGGAGCGACTCCTGAGCACAAACCCTCTGTGGATGGGAAGGAGCGGACATGGCACGGACATATGGCTCTTGACCGAGTGGGAAGGAAAGTCCACAGGCTTCCCCAGCTTCGCAATGCCATGAAATTTGTTTCATGTCATTGGGCCGAAGGGCTGAAACCCAAGTGCCGCTGGATGGGGGGAAAAAAATGCAGGCTTTCTGGAAGTGGAGCAGCTAGTGGGGGTTTCCTGCTCCAGAAAGAGCTTAAAAAAAGGAGGAAAATAATACCTTGACCGGGATATACACATATTTCTTCTTTTTTTTTTTTTTAAATCAGAAGCCATTGTCTGTTTCTGGTTTCAAGTTGTATACGTTGTTTAGGTATGATTTGTTGAGATCAGTTTTTATAAAGTTCAGCCCCCGATCTTTGTTGTATCTGGTCATTTATAAAATTTATAGTGCCAACATATGGAAGTTTCGTATGGAATCTTGATTAAGTTAAATAGGAACGTGTAAATAACTTGAATTATTGAAGTAACACTCCAATTGACGACTTGAAATTTATTCCATACTCGTACAAACAATACATACTTTTGGACGTATACTCTATATCTTCTTCTTCTTCGATCCTTAACCACCGACCGTCAAAGAAGTCAGTGGCCATCACGCCTAGTGGCGTCTTGTAGGGCAACAACAAATTGATTCCACTTTGCACGGTCGGTGGCCATCCTTCGTACAGTGCCCCAACTCTGGTTCATTCTTTGCATCTCAGCCTCCACAGTCCTCCGCCAAGTTGTTTTTGGTCGGCCTCTCTTTCGCTTTCCTTCAGGGATCCAAAGCATAGCTGTTCTTGTGATGGCATCGGGGTCTCTTCTGAGGACATGACCAACCCAGCTCCAGCGTCTGCCAGCTATGATGGTGTGCATGTCCTCTTGCTTGCTACGAGTAAGCAGATCTTGGTTGGTGATGGTATTCGGCCAAAAGATGCGGTGAATTTTTCTTAGGCATGTTGTGTGAAAAGAGGACAATTTTGACATTTCCTTCTCTGTGACTCTCCAGCATTCCGCACCATAGAGAAGCACAGAAAGCACGCAACTCTGGTATAATCTTAATTTGTGCTTGTGCTGTATTGGGAGGACTTCCAGATGTTATTTAGGCTAAAGAAGGCTGTTCTTGCCTTATTCATTCTGATGTTGATGTCTTTGCCTGCCCCACCGTCTGGTGTTACTATGCTTCCTAGGTATGTGAAGGTATCTGTCTGTACCAATTGCTGATTCCTTACTGATATGGGCTCAGGGTTGTTCACATTGAGCGTCATGACCTCAGACTTCTTTAAATTGATGTTCAAGCCCACCTGCTGGCTAAATTTATTAAGTCTATCCGTTTTTTCCTGGATGTGTTGATGTGAATGTGCCAGCAGTGCAATGTCATCTGCATATTCCAGATCTTCCAATGTAGAAAATGTAGTCCATCTTATTCCTCTTGGACTGCCCTCTGTTGTCTGGCGCATCACCCAGTCTATGACTGTTAAAAAAAGAGTGGTTGATAAGGGGCATCCCTGTCGTACTCCTGTCTTCACCTCGAAGGTTAGGTTGCTCTGCCCAACACTACACGTAAAGTTGGCATAGAGGCTTTTTATGATTGTCACTATGCAGCTTGGAATTCCATAAGCCCTCAGTATTTTCCATAAACTGTCCCTATGTATGCTGTCAAAAGCCTTTTCAAAATCAACAAAATTTATGTAAAGCTGTCTTTGCCATTCTGAGCACTGCTCTATAATGTTCCTGAGAGTGAATATATGGTCTACACATCTTCTGTTCTTTCTAAATCCTGCTTGTTCTTTCCTCAGTTTGTAGTCTATATACTCTATATACAAGGGGTAATTCTGATCATTGGACTCATTCCATTTTTCATCCATTCAGTTACATTTAATGCGACAATTTTTACACTTCTAAATCACCAGTTCCGGGACTATAGAACACTTTTAGTTTATACATCTATTATTTCATCTATAGGGGAATTAATCGTCCCGAGCATGTTGCTTATTATAACTGGGGCAATTCCGACAGCCCATGAACACTTGTATCTATTAAGCACACTTGGCTGAGCAGGAATATAAGTGGCAGCGGGAGCCGCGCTAGCGTAGTGGTTACAACACCGCTCTGGCGACCGGGTGATACAGGATCAAACCCGGGCGACGGCATTTGAGGATTTTTCGTCGACCGGGATTTGGACTGGATTAACTCGAGACCTGGCGAGGACATTTGAAGGAGTGTCGTCGACCAGGGACTGGCGGCTCCTGAGCCGACCCAGCTGCAATGGGTACCTCCGAAATCGGCGAGTATTTGCCTGAATGGCGAGGGACACCTGTCTCTGTACAAGAAATAAAGGGATACTCACGTAAAAATCAATGTCAGGTTAGACATAAAATAATAACCTGAGGTTTCGCCTCGAGTATTAGCGGGCGAACGCAAAAAAAAAAAAAAAAAAAAAAGTGGCAGCACCACACTTTCCCAGTGGCACAATAGCCACACTGTTATACACAGCTGAACGCTAACAGCGTTACAATCCCTCTGACTTTTTTCGTCATCCTTAGTTACCTTTTTGTTTTCTTTTTCTCAGCAACGTCACAACGCACTTTTCTATCGTTCATGCATTTAGTTGCCATACGACATGCTGTGCAAAAAATCTCGACAATAATAAACACCGCGATTTAATTTCACACCATGAAGTGACCCCAACAGTTTGTTTGGACCCTAGCTTAACGTGTTGCTTTTGTTTTTAGGAATTCTACTTATTCTTCGTACACTCCCAGACGTCAGTTTAAATATGTCGAGTCGTAGTGGCTAAGAGGTATGGCGTCCGCCTCTAATTCTAAAGGTACCGGGTTCGGTTCCCAGTACAGGGAATATATTTCATGGAATTATTTTCAGATCCAGTGGGTCCTAATCATGTGATACTCCCCCTCCCCCGATCTCCTGGGTAGTGAGATCGGATGCCTAGCCTTCTCAGATAAGGGCCAAAACATAGGAAGTCCTTGTGCGCACGTTAAAATTCCCTCAGCAGTTGGACATCGTCAAGGGTAGACTATACGGCCGCTGCCTTGGCACAATTTACAAAAATTAGGGAAAATCTACTCGCCACAAAAATAATCATAAAATTTGTGATTCCTGTATACACACTTTGAGATTATCGCCACTTAACAGTAACAATCCCACAGTGCCACTCAGCAGTAACCGTGCCACAGTGCCAGTCAGCAGTAACAGTGCCACATTGCCACTCCACAGTAACAGTGCGACAGTGCCACTCAGCAGTAGCAGTGCCAGTCAGCAGTAACAGTGCCAGTCAGCAGTAACAGTGCCACTCAGTAGTAACAGTGCCACTCAGCAGTAACAGTGCCACTCAGCAGTAACAGTCCCACAGTGCCACTTAGCAGTAACAGTCCCACAGTGCCATTCAGCAGTAACAGTGCCACTCAGCAGTAGCAGTAACAGTGCCACTCAGCAGTAACAGTGCCAAGTGATACTCAGCTTTAACAGTGCCACGGTGACACTCAGAAGTCACAGTGCCACTCAGCAGTAACATTTCCACAGTGCCACTCAGCACTAACAGTACCACAGTGACACTCAGCAGTAACAATGCCACAGTGACACTCAGCAGTACCAGTGACACCCAGCAGTAACAGTGCCACAGTGACACTCAGCAGCAACAGTGCCACAGTGACACTCAGCAGCAACAGTGCCACAGTGACACTTAGCAGTAACAGTGCCACAGTGACACTCAACAGTGCCACAGCGCCACTCAACAGTGCCACAGCGCCACTCAGCAGTGCCACAGTGACACTCAGCAGTAACAGTGCCACAGTGACACTCATCAGTAACAGTGCCACAGTGAAACTCAGCAGTAACAGTGCCACAGTGACACTTTGCAGCAACAGTGCCACAGTGACACTAAGCAGTAACAGTGCCACGCCGCAGCAACAGTGCCACAGTGACATTCAGCAGCAACAGTGCCACGGTGACACTCAGCAGTAACAGTGCCACTCAACAGTGCCACACAGCAGTAACAGTGACACTCAGTGGTAACAGTGCCACAGTGACAATCAGCAGTAACAGTGCCACAGTGGCACTCAGCAGTAACAGTACCACAGTGACACTCAGCAGTAACAGTGCCACAGAGACACTCAGCAGTAACAGTTCCACAGTGACACTCAGCAGCAATAGTGCCACAGTGCCACTCTGCAGCAAGAGTGCCACAGTGCCACTCTGCAGTAATGACACTCAGCAGTAACAGTGACACTCAGCAGTAACAGTGCCACAGTGACACTCAGCAGTAACAGTGCCACAGTGGCACTCAGCAGTAACAGTGCCACAGTGACACTCAGCTTACAGTTCAATGTTATCTTTTTCGTGTTATTATTTTTAAGGTAAAAGTAGTCCCATTACGGATACTGCCGTAGGAGAGTGAAATGTTAGAGACTTCACCTATACTAGATCTAGCCATATCTTTTTCGTTTACTTTCAGACGTCGACTTAAATATATGTTCATAGAAAGCAATGGTAATCTTAAGGCTATTGATATCTCCGTCCAGTGTTTTTTTTTTTCAATAAATGGTAGGGGCCTACTAGTGATGACCAAATGCGCTTTCGGTGGGTTGACCAGTTTTCTTCCTCGCTGCTAGAATGTCAAATTTATTTGCTTTATTAATCTCCCCTGTCCGGCTTTTGTCACTTTATTTTTAATCGCATCATTTTATATCGCTTCTCCAGCGCCTAAAAAAAAATAAATAAAATTCCCCGGACCTTATTATCGCCATACCACGGAAGCACCAATGTATTTGCATAGAGATAATTGGCTTCCTTGTAGTAGTACAGACACGGACGGTCATGCAGAAAACTTTTTGTAAAGGAGCCAATATTTGCTGAGTTCTTATCGATCTGGAAACGTAAGGATAATGGTAGTAGTAGTGGCGGCGTGGGTTATGGGGTCGCCACAGTGAGAAACCTAACTGGTTTTGGTGCCAAATAGAAATCAACTGGGAACTCAGTGGAAGGTTGCTGATGGGTTGTGAAAGTGTGATGGTTAATTTTTTTTTTTTTTTCCATGTGTACCCTTTGACTGCCAGAAGTCTCTGCTGATTTGTGGTAGATATTCTTCCTCTTTTTTTTTTCATTATTTTAAATTTATGTTCCGTTTAGTTCAGACGGGGTAGTTTGTTTTGGGGATATTTTCTACTGAAAAGTTCTTTTGTATTGTTTTAATATGACGTAAGATTTACATATCCAGTCTTTATTTCTAACTGATGGCTGATTTCTTTCTTTCCTCCTTCCACTTCTCACTCCTTTTATTTATTTATTTATTTTTTTTTAATTTTTTTTTTTTTTTGCGTTCGCCCGCTAATACTCGAGGCGAAACCTCAGGTTATTATTTTATGTCTAACCTGACATTGATTTTACGTGAGTATCCCTTTATTTCTTGTACAGAGACAGGTGTCCCTCGCCATTCAGGCAAATACTCGCCGATTTCGGAGGTACCCATTGCAGCTGGGTCGGCTCAGGAGCCGCCAGTCCCTGGTCGACGACACTCCTTCAAATGTCCTCGCCAGGTCTCGAGTTAATCCAGTCCAAATCCCGGTCGACGAAAAATCCTCAAATGCCGTCGCCCGGGTTTGATCCTGTATCACCCGGTCGCCAGAGCGGTGTTGTAACCACTACGCTAGCGCGGCTCCCATTTATTTATTTATTTCCATCCTTCGTTTCGCTTTTCTTTTCTTTCCTTCCTCCTTCCACTTCTCACTCCATTCCTTCCTTCCTTACTTATTTCCTCTCTTCCTTCTTTCCCCTCTCTTTCCCCCTGTCTTTCTGTCTATATTTCCATCCATCCATCCATCGTTCTTTCTTTCTTTCTTTCTTTCCTTTATTTATGTATTTATTTATTATTATTATTAATTGTTTGTTTGTTTGTTAAGATTTCAGTTATGATAATTCATTCTGTGGTTCTAGCTATTGATTTATGTTAAATGTTCCCAACTTTCGGTTGTATACATTCCTTACATCCTTGTGTACATTCATACCAAGCTTGTATAATTCCTCCCAACCCTGTGCACATTCCTCACAACCTTGTGTACATTCCTCACAACCTTGTGTACATTCCTCTCAACCTTGTGTACATTCCTTCCAACCTTGTGTACATTCCTCCCAACCTTGTGTACATTCTTCCCAACCTTGTGTACACTCCACCCAACCTCGTGTACACTCCACCAAACCTCGTGTACACTCCACCAAACCTCGTGTACACTCCACCCAACCTCGTGTACACTCCACCAAACCTCGTGTACACTCCACCCAACCTCGTGTACACCCAACCCAACCTTGTGTACACTCCACCCAACCTTGTGTACACCCCACCCAACCTTGTGTACACTCCACCCAACCTTGTGTAGTTCTTGGCGGTCTGTGAGGGGACAAACGATGAACAAGACAGCAGTTCCCTCAGGCATGTCGTACAGGGCGAAAAAAGTGAGGTTGTGTATGGTGCTAGCAACCTCATCATGTAAAACAAATTGCTACTTGAACCTCTACTGTAGAAGCATGGGTTTTGGTGCAAGTGTCCTGCTGGCTAGATTCAGTTGTGGCTACATACTTTTAAGGGAGAAGAACAAAAAAGAGGTTGATGATTATGATGATATTCCTTCAAAGATATTCAAACGATACGTTGAATTATTACCGAACCATCTATCTAAACATGAAACATTCCATTCAGAATGTATTAGTCGTTGAATTCTGATGATCCTGTCCCAGGTGTCAGATCTGTATTTTCCTTTCAGATTATAGCGATTGAATTCTGTTAAGTTTTTTTTTTTAAAGTTAATTACTGGTAATTAACAAAGCAAAAAAAAAAAAAAAAAGAAGTCGACAATAATTAACAGCATGAGTACAAACTAGAGAATTAAGTTGTTTATTTATTTACAGTATTTTTATTTTAAAACAAATTTTATAAAATTTCTATTGGTATTTGATTTATAATATTGCATGGTCGCAGAAGTGACTGCGGACGAGTCAGAATAAATACGGCGACAGGGTGTGTGTGTGTGTGTGTGTGTGGGGGGGGGGGGGGGAGAGAAGAGAGAGAATAATACAACATTTGACATATACTAACATGCAAGCAAATGGCTAAGAAACAAAAGTGTGTCATGTTCCACTGACATTTGTCTAGTTCTTGTCATCAGTTCCACATAAGTGACATTTTCGTGCCACGTCAATCCTTCTATTCTGTGCAAGCATTCATTTATGAAAGTCTGTAACATTTTGGTTGTTCTCCATGTTTGAGAGCCACACAATAGACTTACCATAGTTTACCGTTAAGGCAAGAGCCAGAAATCAATCTACTATAGTGTTTTGTATAGGCATAAAACATAAAACTGTGCAGTTAAGTACCGTGAAGTACAGTCTTTACCCAAAATGATATTACCCATAGTGCACACTTTGCACCGTGAAGGAAGGACAGAAAAACAGTCTTATCATTATGTACCATGGAAACAAGAGATAGATACCAGTATACCGTGAAGGTTTTCTTCTCTTCTTCCTCGTCCAGTTTGTCATTCTCAGGAGATCATGGTTTTTACTCATCATGCCTCTCAGCCAGTGTTGTGGACTCGAGTCAATCGAATCGGCCTCGAGTCGGACTTAAAACACCACAGCGACTCGACTCGAGACTTGAGATTTAGGCATTAAGCGACTCGACTCAACTCGAGACTTGCTAATTTTGGTGAAATGACTAGCCGTCCTCATTCATAATGCACTCTTTATTAATTAAAAAAGAATGCTCTTGTGTTAAGCGACATCACCCAAACATGACAAGAATTCCATTGTGCAAACACATTTTACTTTATATTATCAGACGTAATTAGACACTGTTGCTAGACAAACATCTCGAGACACATCGACCGTCAGAACAATAATATTCTGTGGCTATGTAAACATTACAATCCCGTCTTGGCGGGAAAAAACTAAAGCATGTGTCCTTAACTTGTAAATTCGCTTAAGCAAAAAATTTAGTGAACAAGTGTATTATTTCATCCATTAAGAGAAGAATCAGCATGCTTGAGAAGATAACATTTTAAAAGTGTAATACTGAAACATAACTTTGGTCGAATAAAAAGTCCGTAAATAAAAGATTAAAAGTACTAAAATATATATTATTATTTTTCATTATTATTTGTAGTGATCGATGTGTTTGTTCGATAAAGCGCAGTTGTGGGCTATACATATTGTTAGATTTAAAATGAGGCACGACCGTGTTAGGGACTTGAGACTCGATAGGACAGACTTGACGACAACTCTGCTCTCTGCCCATCATCCTTTCATATCTCCTGCGTTCTACAAACATGCCATGGAAGACCTAAAGAGTAAAGAATTAAGACATTCTGAGCAGAGGAGCAAAGCGTTTCATATTTGTATCAATGTATACTACTCCCATGCCACTTTCTGCAACCATCACCTGGTAACTAATAACGTATTAAGTCAAAGCATCGTCATCGAAATATATTTCCGTTTGTAAGACACCGGCCAATCCAAACACTCACCCCTCGCTTCCTTGTCCACGACTTACGGCTCTTCGCTCCCTCCCCCCAAACCCGCCTTCTCCTCAGCTGCTCTCCTCAGCGTGATTGCACAAATGTTTACCCTTCGTCTCCCCCCAGAAAAGAGCCCACAATTTCCTGCTGCTAGGAGATGGCAGGAATCAATCGACCCTAGCCCCCCGGGGAGTCATGTTTGATGTATCTAGTCCTGAGAATCAATACAAACTTTGCATTAGACGTTGTATCTGTGGCGTTTCTCTTTCCCGCTATCGCTTCCTCTTGTTGCCGTTTCATATTATCGCTGCGACACCCCATCATCTTTTTATGCCTGCCTCGATTCCTTCTGTCTAAAATGTAAACTGTTATTCAATTATCCCATCTTCCTCTGTTTATATTGCTTCCCGCAGCCTGTATATTTTCCTTCCGATAATATCGTAGAAGTTCTTTTAATTTTCTTATCATTTTTTTTTGTTTATTTATATATTTATTTAACGTTATCTTCTTCGTCTTATTATTTTATTTTTAATGATTTGTTTTCTGGTTATCATCATCATCACCATCATCATCACCATCATCATCATCGTCATCATCATCGTAATTGTCATCCTTTCTGCTTCTCTATGGAGCCACCACAAAAGCTAGCCTCTTGCAGGAAGTCGCCACAAAAACTTTCGTGTTATTGCAGTAGTGGTTTCTGAAGTACTGTGTTTTACATGATGCGATTGTCAGCTCTATACGACATGCATAAGGTAGAAGCAGCTCTACTCATTATTTCTCTCCTTAGAGACCCCGGAACTACACGTAGATGTTATTTTTAAAAAAAAAATAGTTTTGCCTCGTTTTGGCGAGGCGTGCCCGTTCAACCTAGAAGCAAGGTCCGTCGGTTATTTTGGGAAGCATGTCTAAGTAAGAAAGACCTGGTGGTCTGGTTATTACTGAATGTTATCTCTTAGTTTTCCCTTTATATTTAAGTTTTTTGTTTGTTTCTGGCTTAACTGTTTCTCATGTGCTTACCTATGTGACAGCCTACCTACCTTCCTACCTACCTACCTACCTACCTACCAACCAACCAATCGCTTACCTATCTGACCGCCTACCTACCTACCAATCTATCTATATCTATGTTTGTCTGTGTGTGTTTTTTCTGTCACTGTAACGATTTCCGTTGTCTTTTCTCTTTCTGTCATACTATATGTTTGCAGCGTAGATTGGCATAGTGGGTAGAGCGCTTTCTTCTCGAGGCAAAGTTACTGAGTTCGAAACTTGGTAGCATTACGCTTCACTCTAACCAACTGTAAATGGGTATTTGACTCTGCTCGAGTTAAGGAAGACAAAGGCAGCGAGTAAGGGAACATGTCACCCCCACCTAATAATGCTGAGACCTTGTGTAGTGAATTCTCTAACACTTCAGCCTCCTACGGCAGTATTCGCAATGAGGCTATTTTTACCTTTGCTCTATGTGTATCTATTTGTCTGCATATATTCTCATTACCTTTGTCCGGTCTCTATGTATTGTTTTAACGCCACATGTGTCTTGGTTTACGGTTATTAGAATAAATACGAGAAACGATTAAAAGATTGCACTTGAAGATACACCCCTACATGATGCAGAGTCACATCTTGGCAGCAACGGAGGCAAAGTTGGAAGAACAGACAAAGATATAAAAGATTACAGCTTCTCTTCTGTCTACCAAACTGAGTATCTACCTTCTTGTATGTCTCCCTACCCGACTGTCTATCCATCCGCCGGTCAATATAACTGCTACATTATTGCCTAGCTGTGACAACTTCACTTTATGATTATATATATATATATATAAACCAAGACACAAGTGACGTTAAAACAATACACCGAGAAAGGACAAAGATAATGAGAATATATACAGACAAATAGATACACATAGAACAAAGGTAAACTCATTGCAAATACTGCCGCAGGAGGCTGAAGTGTTAGAGAATTCACTACACAAGGTCTCAGCATTATTAGGTGGGGGTGACATGTTCCCTTACTCGCTGCCTTTGCCTTCCTTAACTCTCTCTCTCTCTCTCTCTCTCTCTCTCTCTCTCTCTATATATATATATATATATATATATATATATATATATATATATATATATATATATATATATATATATATATATATATATATATATATATATATATATATATATATTCATTTTGTAAAAATGCGAAGGTCGATGTTGCCTGAATTAATAAATACCCTTTAGCTCCCCAAGGAACATAGGTCTTTAACAAACACACGCCAAGTCCTTCTTTCACGTGCCATCAGTTCAAGCTCTTTCCACGTTTTCCTCATTTTTCACTTGTCTTCAGGTCTCTTCTCCATGTTTTTCGTTGTATACCTCTACCTTTTTTACCCTGGAGATTCCAGAAAAACGGCTGCATTGTAATGCTATCCGCAGGTTTCCTCAATGTATGTCCAATCATCGTCATCTTCTTCTCATCATTTGTTCCACTGGCACTTGTCTGTTGCCCTGTAAAGCTTGCCATAGGATCAACTATGTCAGATACGCTCTTCAGCAACATTCGGCATCAAGTTACATTCCCACTAAAAACCCTTTTGGTGTCACCGACTCCGCGTCTCGCCGGAATCGCGTGTGCCATTTTTGGAAGAAGTTAAAATGTCCTCTGCTTCCGGGGCGCGTTCTCCACTTCTGGCGAGAGCGGATGTTCGGAACGACAGCCACTGCTTTGAGCGAAGGAGTTACCGAGTGCTACCCTATGACAGCACCGGCGTAATTTGGATTGAAGCGGTTTGGATAAAAAGACGGAGTGGCTATACTGTTCGAAGCCCCGGAAAGAAACCCTCAGAGGTGAAAAGACCAGTTCTTCTGTTATTTCCCTTTTTCTCTACAGATCTTTTCCCCCAAAATATAAACGTTAATAATGTATCGTGTGCTCTAAGTAATCCATTTTTATTCTTGCACTTTTGCGCAGTGATAGGATTTCATACAAATAACTTGCAAATTGCGCCAGTCTTGCAATCCGTTAGATTATATATTTTATTGCTAAATAAAATGGACTTGGATTTTCTCACTATACTTAACGCCAAAAATAAATAAATGAAATAAATAAGAGGAAATTCCTAACGTATAGTTGTGGATGGTATATTTATTTTTTACAATGGTAGACATAATCTTCATCTTCCAAGTCCAGACAGTTCTGTTGTTTGGCTCTGAAACGCGGAGAATAAGAACGACAAGAAAGAAGTCACAGACGTTCATAAGTGGGTACTTAAGTGTAATAGAATGATTAAGATGATATGAGCTTGTCATAAGTGGGTACTTAAGTGTAATAGAATGATTAAGATGATATGAGCTTGTCATAAGTGGGTACTTAAGTGTAATAGCATGATTAAGATGATATGATCTTGTCATAAATGGGTACTTGAGTGTAATAGAATGATTAAGATGATATGAGCTTGTCATAAGTGGGTACTTAAGTGTAATAGAATGATTAAGATGATATGACCTTGTCATAAGTGGGTACTTAAGTGTAATAGAATGATTAAGATGATATGAGCTTGTCATAAGTGGGTACCTAAGTGTAATAGAATGATTAAGATGATATGAGCTTGTCATAAGTGGGTACTTAAGTGTAATAGAATGATTAAGATGATATGAGCTTGTCATAAGTGGGTACTTAAGTATAATAGAATGATTAAGATGATATGAGCTTGTCATAAGTGGGTACTTAAGTGTAATAGAATGATTAAGATGATATGAGCTTGTCATAAGTGGGTACTTAAGTGTAATAGAATGATTAAGATGATATGAGCTTGTCATAAGTGGGTACTTAAGTGTAATAGAATGATTAAGATGATATGAGCTTGTCATAAGTGGGTACTTAAGTATAATAGAATGATTAAGATGATATGAGCTTGTCATAAGTGGGTACTTAAGTGTAATAGAATGATTAAGATGATATGAGCTTGTCATAAGTGGGTACTTAAGTGTAATAGAATGATTAAGATTATATGAGCTTGTCATAAGTGGGTACTTAAGTGTAATAGAATGATTAAGATGATATGACAAGCTCATCAATTTGGAAATGGAGACTAGGATCGGACAAATGCCAGCGCAACAAAAAAGTGAGAAGAAGACACTGGCTTTGGATATAACACATACATACTGAGGTTAACTCGGCGTCTGTGGCCTAATGGATATGAACGCAGTTTCATAATCCAGATATACCAGGTTCGAAACCTGCTGCAGACGGTTTGGTAGCAGATCGCTTTGTGTAGATTTTTAACAATGGTATAAGCGCCGTACCGTTCAGAAAGCAATGGCAAACTACTGAATGAAAAAATTGCCTAGAAAAATCACAAACAGCCAATAAAAGCTGGGATTGATTGCCACGTCCTGTAAAGGATAAGCAACTAACTTTTACTGAGGTTAACAGCATTAAAGTGCAGACCTGGAAACCCCATGGTGAGATTAATAGTAGGAGGCCTAAAACACCGCGGTAGGAGCCGCGGTAGCATAGTGGTTAGTGCACTGGCTTCCTAGCTCCGTGGTCTTTGGTTCGATCCCCAGATGAGGTGGAGTTTGTTTAGGCCGCAAACGGCTCCTGGGTCGACCCAACCCCAACTGGGTACCAGAGCAACTTCTGGGAAGGTTAAGGCGGCCGGCGTGATGCTGACCACATCACCCCTAGTGTGCCGATGGTCAAGAAAATATGGGCCTATGTCGTGTGAAATTCTAATCCACATATATAAATTAAAAAGTAAATGTAAAGCCTAACAAATAACTTCAATAAAAGGAAAGAAGAATGGTAAAGAACAGTGCTGTCACAATGACTGTACTCGAAATCCCCCTTGTTTTCTACTTCGTCTGCAAATTGTAACGTTTCACGTTGATAGTAAAAGCCTACTGCAGCATACACGCTTTCTACGATAAAACGCGTACTGCATTTCTAAGAAAAACCTTGAGATACGCAAGCTGACCTATATTTAATATTCCATTCATGTCATTTTATACACTAAGTTACCATAAACGAAAGACAGATGGAATTAGGATAGAGAGAAGGGAGGGCTGAAAGCAGGAACGCATACAACACTAAACACGCGAATCGCTATACAATTACTACCATCACGCGTGTAAGGCCACAAGCACTAGCTTTTTTCAAATCGACAGTGATAAAAAATACTACCCATACGAGAGTTAGGTTTTAAAAACTTACAAAACGCTTATTAGGAAACATGACATTCTACTGTTTTATGTCTGAAATCCTGACATTAGTATGACAGTACAGCAGACACCATAAAGTTTGGAAGTGAGGAGGTGGCAACAGCACGACTATCCTAGAAGAAAATGCATATTTTGAACGCAGCCCCTTAGCCCCATTAAATTTGTATATTTGGGTTCCTTAGGACTTGCTGACAAAGAATATGTTAAACGTTACGCAAACAGTCTAGGAATTAACAAATTATAGCCAAAAGAAATAGTGAGGGTGTCAGACAACACCAAAATCAGAATCGCTCAGTGGCAGATTTTGACACCACCATTGTACGGGAAATAGGTCCCCATGTTAAATCCTATTTGATTGGAGCGCAATAATGTAAGGCTAAACACGATTAGTCGGGCTACAAATACTATCTTTTGTTGTTAGGGGAGACGGAAGGAAGGGTACCTTTTTTCAAACGCTTGTGTAAACATGGCTCGATTGGTTAGAGCCGCCAATATAGTCAATTAGGAGCGTCAGGCCAGCACCACATTTTCAAATAAACTTTCTAAAGCAACAGTGCGTTGAGATTCAGCTTATATTTTTCTAAATAAAAGCCTGAGACAGTGGCAGGTCGGATTTTGTGCCTATTCATTGCCAGTCAACGTAATTCTGTATTATTTCCATGAATTGTGGGACTGTGGTCCTAAGGTTATTGAGCAGCACCTGGTCTGAGCTTTGCTGAATCTGGAGGCTGACAGCATACTCCTGGGTCCAGATAGCGACTAGTGAGGTGTCTCCAGAACACAGGGGAGCAATCGAGCAGAGGAGTCTTTTCCTGCCACCATCACGAAAGTTAAGCCTCTGTGGCCAGTGGAGCTCAACATTATGTGTCCCCTCAAAAATTGACATTTTAGTAAAAAAGAGGGACAATACCTTGTTTAAATTGACAGGAACTGTGAACTTTTCCCCCATACTATTTCCCAGATAAACAAACACTTGAAGTCATGATGACAAATAATAACATAGCTTGAAAAAACAAAACCAGTATTACCTCATAGTACTACTACACAACTGACACACATAGGATAATATTAATAAAATATGTCACTACAAGGTTCATAGTTATAAATTATGTATATATAAATTGTGATTACAATTAATTGTGATTCCTGGTTCACTTTGTAGTTGAATCAGGACATATATTAGTGAAAGTAATTAATACATATATATTTGAAACTTTACCAGTGACTCATTTAAGATAGTCTTATAGAATGTTAAATGTGTGTGAGTGTCACAGTGTTGTCAAGTGTGGTGGAATAAATTAAATTGTTTATCTGTCTGTTGTTGTTGTGACTTACACTTCATCATATACATACCCTAGACCTTTAACGTAGTCATCACAATATTCCAGAATAATTCTGACTGAGGTATAATGTGGTAGCAAGTAAGGTTATCTGTAAAACACTACACCTATTAGATACAGATACCTTCACAGCTGATCTCAGTCAGTACACTAAGTCCCCTATAAATATTTATAACATCCCACTTTACCACAGCCTAACACCATATTCCCAATATGCCTCAATGGCGTGTAACGGGATCCTTTACCTAAAACACACGCAGAAGAGAAGTGGAGACATACATGAAAGAAGTCACGAGAAAGAGCTGGAAGTGATGGTACTGGGCAGGGAGCTTTAGCATGAATTTGGTGATGACCTTTTCTCTGTGGGGGGAGCTTTAGGGTAATTATATTTTAACATAGTAGCATATTTCTAATATAAATATACTGTAGGCACATACTATTTATATTTGTTAAATGGTAAAGGTATTGCCATGGTGGAAGCATCAGCAGACAGGGTCCTCCACTGCTCTCTATCCTCAGCAATGCGTACAAGTGTGGAAAAACCGTGACCTGCCCATTCTTTGATGTTATCAGCCTAGGATTTTCTTTGCCTTCCTCTTCTCCGTTTACCTTCTACTGTTCCCTGGAGGATCGTTTTCGAAAGGGAGTCATGATGAGTTACATGCTCAAACCAGGCAAGCTTTCGACGTTTCACTACTGATAAAAGTGGTTCTTGGTGGCCTGCATAGGTGTTTACGTATTTTCTCTCTAACATAGACATTTCTTTTGTGCTCTTTATAGCAAATGCGCAAAATTCTTCTATAACATTTATACTCGAAAGCCTGAATCCTTCGCTCCGTATCTGCAGTGAGTGTCCAGTCCTCACACCCATACAAGAGAATAGATAATACAAGTGATTTGTATAATTTGATCTTCACAGGAAAACTGATGTTACTTTTCCAGATCACATTCAGCCTTGTCATGGCAGCTGAGGCCATCTCAAGTCTTGTCTTGATTTCTTTATTTGATCTTCCATCAATATATATAGTGGACCCGAGATATTTAAAGGTGCTAACTTCTTCTAACGTTTGCCCATTTAACGTGATGTTGGTCGGAACATGTTTCTTATGGCTATTCACCAATATCTTGCGTTTTTCTATAAACGTTTTACTATATTAGGTCCAGCTTTATGAGGTAGAGGCGACCAGTTCTCTTCCTCGCTGCCTTTTCCTTCTCTAACTCAAGAGCAGTCAGGTACTCATTTACAGCTGGGTAGATGGAGCGTGACGGCACAGTATTTTCGAACCCGGCACCTTTGCCTCGAGAGGGCAAGTGCCCTAACCACTCTGCCAATCAGATACTCATTATATTTGTTACATGTATTTAATGCTGTCCCTGCTTGCGTTCCCCTCTACAAGAACGACTGAGAGAATAATAACAAAACAAAAATGCGTTATTAAATAAACATTATGTCTGAATATGATTGATGATTACACCGGCAATAACAAAGTTAAAAGTAGTACAATAACAGATACTGCCGTATGGGAGTGAAGTGTTAGAGACTTCGTTTACTAGGTCCAGTATCGAGAGGTGAGGTGACCAGTTCACTAAGTCGCTGCGTTGTCCGTCCGTAACTCAAGAGCGAAATCGGGTACTCATGTACAGCTGGGTAGACTAGAGCATGTCGATACCGTGAATTGAACCAGGCACCTTTGCTGAAAAAGGCCAGCAAGTTAAACAAAAAATACATTAAAAAATTTGTTACACTTTGTCTGACGCGTACACATTTTTTTAGAATGGACAGACATGATAGTGTATTATGGGGTATTTCGTTTTAACAACAGAATACATACGATAGAGAATGCCATATAAATAAATAAATGTAATTAACTGGCACTCGTTGGGCAGAAAGGAGAACTACCAGACATCAGAAAGTAAATGTGTGATAGGCTTACTGGGAATCGAACCAAGGGAAATTCCAAACGGCGCCATCGCCTTGCCGTGAAAATAAATCGTGAAAGGACACACAGCCAGTTTTGTACCCCAAATTACATCAGGAATTATCGCCCAAACAGGTTGGCCGGACCGGATTCAAAATTCTGTGACAGAAGTACTGTCCGGGCTGGACAGAAGTATTTTAGTCCTGCCCAGACCACTGTTTGAAGGAAACCAGAAATTTGAAAAATGAAATCTCAACTTGCTTGTTTGAACCTGGCAATATAGCATTTACATACGTGAATATGGTAAAACATGTATTTACGCGAAAGTCAGTTTTGGGGTAAACACACAAAATAATAAACAAACAATAACTAAATATAAAAGAAACATAAATAAAGGTATTTCAGATGTGTTCTTCAATAACTGTTCCCGGGAACATGAAAGAAACTGCAACATGGAAGATTTTTGTCGTATAACCTTGTCGTTTTCATTCGTCCACGAAATTCTATCATGAATTGAATTACATATCGCGTAATATTTGTTGCTATTTATACCGTCATTGTGGCGTATTTTTCTGTTGAGAAGGCCTTTTATGCCATGTACAGAATAGCCGCGATGGGCTAGACAAGATAGATATAGGGACATATGTATGTGTGTGTGTGTGTGTGTATATATATATATATTAGACATTCAAAAATCCGGCAACCTCCGGACCTGAGGAGTGCCGGATTTTTGAAAATGCCGGATTTTTTTGGGGTTATATATTCTGTATATATTTAACAGAAAATGACTACCTGTACACTTTATCTGCGATCGACAATGCACGATGTTTACGTTTTACACCACTTCTTTTATTTGCTGAATCCATAATGGGGCTAAACAGCAGCAAATAAATGATAAAATGAGAAGGAATGAGCAGGAATGCCCGTTAACACGTGCAAGCAAGACCCAACAGCTGCATCAAAACATAAACTGCTCCAGAAAACAGTGGCGCGCCAACGCGGTAAATTTAAAAATGACCTCCGAAATCCATGCCGGAAATCTGAAGGAACCGGATTATCGATGGCCGGATTTTTGAATGTCAACTGGATATATATATATATATACACACACACACATATGTGTGCGGCGATTGGTAAAACAGTACTCACTGTCAAATTTTTCACCTCGTTCAAACCCCTTTTTTTTCTTTCAACTGTGAAATCTCTCACTTTCACATTCGCGAGAGCTGAGCATTTCATCAGTAAAAGTGTCAAGTATTTGTTCAAGCTGTTCTACAGTTATTTGCTCACTGTCGGGTCAGACCCTTGTCTTTACAGAGAACTAAGCGAACAATTCCGGAAGCATTGCTTCGGCGGCTTTTTCTAGTTGAAGTCCAGACATCTTTTCTCATTCAGCGTCGTTGTAGACTGTCTTCGTGGTGTTTTTTTGTTTGTTTTTGTTTTGTTTTTGCCATGTGGAACTTCCAAACATGGATAACCGAATCAGCAGCTTTTCTTTTGGGATGTCTACGAGTCTGTTATTGCTGGTTGTGAATATAGCTGCTTCCAACATTACATTCAGGAACAAGAGACATTAACATCAAGGGAGATAATAAATTAAAAATGAGTCACCAGCGTCTGCGCTTTGAAGAATCTATTTTACAAACTCGCTACAGATAATTCAACACTTGATTTACCATTTTTTTGTCTATTGTGTGGAGAGAAAATAGAGTAAAAAACTTGTAGCCTAGGGGTTCGTAAAAGTCAAGTCTTTTGTGTGTTGTTCTAATTTGAGAAATATTCGAATTTATTATTATTATTTGTGTGTGTGTGCGCCCCTGTTTGGGTGAGCATCTGATTGACAAAGTGGTTAGAGCGCTGGTCTCCCGTAGCAAAGGTGCATGATTCGATTCACGGTATCGACACACTCCAGTCTACGCATCTGTAAATGGGTACCTGACTTTGCTGTTGAGTTAGGGAAGGAAAAGGCAGCTAGGAAGGGAGTTGGTCACCCCCATCTCTAGATGATGGACCTAGTATAGCGAAGTCTTTAACACTTCCCTCGCTTACAACAATACTGTTAAGGGACTATCCTTTACCTGTTTGATTGGTGTTTTATAGGATCGAGCCCGGGTCATGGCACTTGAAGAAGAATTATAATCTGATAGTCAGAAGTTACCCTCTCGTGCGACAACTGTTACGGTCACGGAATTTCATTACAGTCAAGTGGGTCAGGTCAGCTTGTTTACATCCGCCAGCACTGACTTTTGAATGACCTTTGTGTTTGTCGAAATAGCGACATTTGCTAGTTGATCCTGGTTTTTTTTTTAAATTTTATTTAAAAAACATACTTTAATTATGATGATTATTGCAAATGTAATATTACTTTTATAATGATAAATGCCTTAATAATGCTTAAAGTAAATGCGAGGATGAAAGGATATAATATACATGATGAGAGAGAGAGGAAGGGCAGAATGTCAGACGGGCCTGCGTGCCCAATTCTTAACCCTTTGAAAATAAAGTTCGTTCGTTCGTTCGTTCCACTCTATGAACATCTTTGTTTTTTAAAATATTTTATTGTGGACTTCAGCTTATAAACCTTTATAGCGAAATTACGTTGTGGCTCCCATGCTCTCAACATCACCGGTTAAAAATAAAAATACCTTCTTAGTTTGTACTGTTGCAGTGGTTCTCAAACTTTTCACAGCCGCGACCTAAATTTCACAGTTGTGAAGCTGGCGACCTGTGCAATGAAATCAGACTGCCTTTGACTTACAACGTAGGCGACTTACGACCATTGATACTAACGACGGCGATCCCATTATTCGTGTTACAGTATTTTCTATTACTTTTCAGCTCGACATTCTGTTCTAAATTTTATTAATACATTATTTATTACAGTACAGTACTGTGCAGTAGAGTAATTCTGTGTTATAATGTTTACATTTTTAAATTTCACTTTAAATAAAGAGTACAATTAGTTTTAAAATATAACATAACAGACCTACACAGTTTAACATTGAAGCATGTTAAGATATTTAAAATACTAGTTGTTTTTATGGTTCAAATAGTATATACAGCAACCCCCCGTTTAGCGCTGTTAATTCGCTCCTGAAACACGAGCGCTAACCGAAAAGGCGCTAAACGAAAATGTATTTCCTATAAGAATAAATATAAATCAAATTAATTCGTTCCAAGTGCCCAGAAAGCAGTATCAAAATTAAGTAAAAAGTATTTTTTTTTAAAAATAGTTAACAACATTTATTAACTACAAACTACATATAATTATCAGACATATTGAACACATACGAAATGTTATGCATGTACTGTACTTAGGGAAAAAGCAACAACATTATTATATGACTTTAATCGCTGCTACTTTACTATTGTAAAGTTCACGGCATCACGTGACTGGTTAGTAGAAGGTGTTGAGGGTGTTGAACACGTTTTTCTGGCTCCAGATCTAGAAAGCTTAGCTGTTTGATCAATGGGGGCAGAAGATATTCAAGAGAATTTCAACAACAACAACAAAACGAATCGAGCCTGCTTTGCCACTGTGGCCGTACAGCGAATGATGTTAGTGTTGATGGTACTTGTCGTATAGCGGGACTCGTCTCACTACCCGACAGTAGGCAGCTAGGTGTTGATGATGCTATGTTAAAATAAATCTTGACGATATAACATCACACGACATACAGATGATGGGATGGAGAACATCTGGCGACATTGTCTTTTTTGTCTTTATCTATCATCTATTAAAGGTGGCGTTTGAGCGTCTTGTTGGTTCGCCAAAATAATTTGATACAATACTGTGACCACAGCAATCAACCACCTTCAGTGGCTTGTTCGCCAGAAATATGAACCATTAAACATCGCTCGCCACTACACAACTTTAATACATAGCAAACTTGCTATCCTACGCTAAGCGCGTTTCAAAAACATAATGACTTCATCTTATTCCCAATTTAACATTCTCCCGTTCTCTGCTAAAATCTGTTCACCCTTGCACACTTTCTCGTGCGTGTTTATTTTTATCACTCACCAAAACCTTTAAAGGGGCGTAATTTAAAAGTCATCTCTCTTTGCTGATTAGACTCAAAACCCATACAATCTTCTTTAATCTCACTACCAAAACATAACCATGCAAATCAGTCCTACCATAATTCAGAACTCACCGGATATACTAATCCCAAAACACCAAGCTGCTCATTTCACTTCCCTTTAACAAAGACATATAGTCTATTAACAACTCTATTTAACTTTCTTAAACCATTTTTCTGTACTCTCTTTCACTCTCAAAGCCCCAAGCCAATGATCACACCACAATCGTTCTCTCTTAAAAAGAAGGCTTTATAGCAATTAAGATCTTTTGAAACATACCGCAATATTTATACAACTGAATACTGTCACCAACCCAGCACGAATAATGCTGTAAAGACCCCACGGCCTAATATCTGGCTTTTGGCTAGGATCATGTGTCCAGACACAGGGACCAATAGTGACATTCATGTCATTAGGTCCTTTGTGTGAGAACATAGAAGACCACTACAATGACACATGTTGTCATTGGGTCTTCGAGTGTTGGGACATGTGGTCTTGACCAGGGCTGGGTTTAAGGCGGGGCCAATGCAACCTCATGCGAGGAAAAAATATGCAACCTCATGCGAGGAATATTTATTTAAAAAAAAAATTAAGATCTTTTGAAACATACCGCAATATTTATACAACTGGATACTGTCACTAACCCAGCACGAATAATGCTGTGAAGACCCCACGGCCTAATATCTGGCTTTTGGCTAGGATCATGTGTCTAGACACGGGGACCAGTACAGTGACATTCATGTGTCATTAGGTCCTTTGTGTGAGAACACAGAAGATCACTACGGTGACACATGTTGTCATTGGGTCTTCTTGTGTTGGGACATGTGGTCTTGACCAGAGCCGGGTTTGGGTGGGGACAATGCGACCTCATGCGAGGAAAAAAAAAAAAAAAAAAAAATTAAGATCTTTTTTTTTTTTTTTCGTTGTTCCACTTTACATAAAAACAGGTACATTGCATGAAATATCAGAAAAATACAATTTATATTACATATAAAGCTTCCTTTGCACTCTCACAAATAAAGTTACACACATTTTTAAATAATAAGAATAAGATAAAATAATAAAAAAATTTAAAAATAAAAAATAATAAAAAATTAATAAAAACGATTTATAGCTAATTCAAATTCCTCAACAGTTCATAGTATTTTACATATGTATAAAATAGCTTACACTTGCTCACATTCCACTTTTTTCCACTTAAACTTTACAAACATTAAACATATAGAAAAACCATATAGTCAATGTTTACATACATAGGAAAAAAAAACCCCAATAAGTGCCCTCCCCCCTTGCTGAGAAAAAGGATCCCAAAAGAAATTAAACAAACACAAAGGTCAAAGATTAACACTAGGTTATAGAAGAGACAGAAAGAAAAGAACAAAGTTCCTTCTTAAGCTATCCGTTGCAATCCAATGACAATGAATTCCATATAAACAATGTTTACAGACATAGGAATATAACCCAAAAAGTGCCCTTCCCCCTTGCTGAGAAAAAGGTTCCCAAAAGAAGTTACACAACACAAAGGTCAAAGATTAAACACTAGGTTATAGAAGAGACAGAAAGAAAAGAAAAAAGTTCCTTCTTAAACTATTTGCAAAGAAAATAAAGGATGGTACAGTTTTCGTGACTAGAACATATTCACTCTCACTCTGTTGTCACCTTTTTTTTTTTTTTTTAAAAGAAAAAACTTCCACGTATTCACACTTCCCTTACGTACTTAATCAAAGTGAAGTATAGAAAATGATAAATTTAAAAAATAAAAACATAGTAATACATCCAAACATAAAAATAAAAAGAAATAGTTATTTTTTTTTTTTTAGTTCTCCCTTGTTGGTTCTAAGTTCCTAAAATATGCTCCATTTTTTTTTGAAAATATGTAGAAAAACAAATTTTGACTAAAATATTTCCCTTCATAAACTGCTTTGTTTCTGCATTTCCAAACGGTGTCCCTATATTCTGCTAAAATGCGTAATATTTTTTCCCGCAAGGGCGGGTCAATTTTTGGAATTTTGTTTAGCATAATTGCTTTGTATATGTCAAATTTTCCCTTTGTGTATCTACTAAAAGCTTTCCCCAGCTCTTCTACTGTTGATTTGATCGTATTACAACGGAAGAAGATATGGTCTTCTGTTTCTTTTGCTGTTGTACCAAAACAGAGTCTACATTTTTGCAAGGTCATATTCCTATGTTCTTTTTTCTGTGTGAGTGGTGTTAAGTTGAATAATAATCTATAGATTATTTCCCTTGCCGATGGTGGTATGTTTTTTATGTGTAGATTTGCGAAGATTTCCGTATAATCTGTTATCCCGTATTTGTATCCTATTTTTATTCGTTGATCTAGAGGTGGTTCTTGTGTCTGTACCAAGTATTGGTATATATTTTTGGTTGACTGGTGTAGGAGTTTTCCATTCCCTTTTATGCATCTGATGCAGTGTTTGTAGAAGGGCGGTGGTGTTCCGGAATGGTGTGGTATGGTGTTGTTAAAATTGCATATTTTTGTTATATAAAGGCCTATGTAATAGTGTGTTAAAGGGTATCCTTTTGGGTCTTTTATTACGTCGCTTATGAATTTGATTCCAAGAGTGTTTATGTTTGTATTTATATCTTGCAGTGATATTCCACCCCGTTGTTTCTCTTGTATTAAGGTTTTATGTTTTATACTGTGAAGTGTGATGGGAACAACGGCAAACGGATTGATTTGTCGTTGCCCTAAAGACGCCATTAGGCGTGATGGGAACAACGGCAAAGAAAATCTATTCGCTGTTGCCCTTAAGACGCCACTAGGCGTAATGGCCACTGACTGCTTTGCCGGTCGTTGGCTAAGGACGGAAGAAGAAAGAAGAAGAACTGTGAAGTGTGTGTCTGAAAATAAAGATTCTAATTAAATGATTTATTTCGGTTATGTATTTTGTGGGGGGACGAAAAATATTTGAAATGTATAGCACACTTGGAAGTATGTACGTATTACAAATAACGCTTCTACCAAAGATCGTCGCGTTCTTAAATTGGTATCTTTTTAGTTTTTCCTTGATTTTTAAAATTATTTTTTTCCACATATCGTTATCAAATCTTCCTGGTGTCGAGGAGAAAATTATTCCATATATTTTCATTTTGCTTGTTTGTGTTAATTGAAAGGGAAAGTCCGTTTTATTTTTCCATTTTCCTATTCCCATTATAGATGACTTTTGTATGTTTATTTTGGAACCACTCGCATGGCCGAAAGTTTTAAATGTGTCGAAAATAGTTTGTATTGATGAAAAATTTGATGGAAAAAAAGACCGTGTCGTCTGCGTAGGCTATTAGCTTTTTTTCCCCTATTCCTGGTATGTGTATTCCTTTAATATGAGTGTTTAGTTTTATTTTCCTTAATACTGGCTCTAAGACTAGTGTGTATAATAAAGGTGAGAGAGGGCAACCCTGTGTTACTGACCTTGTTAAGTTGATTGGTCCAGACAAAGTGTGATTTATTAAAAGTTTACTTTCCGGCTTTCTATATATAATTTTTATCCATGTCCTAAAGTATTGGCCGAGATTATTTTCTTGTAGAACTTTATGTAGAAAACTGTGATCGACTCTGTCAAAGGCTTTTTCTTGATCAACGGATAATACCGCTGCTGGTGTGTTTTTTTAATGTGTATACTGGATGACATCCCGAATGAAGTGTGTATGTTTATTTATGGTTCTGTTTTTTACGCTGTATTGTTGATCCTCGTTAATCAAAATATGCATGAAAGGTTTCAGTTTGTTTGTAAGGGCTTTAGTTAATATTTTATAGTCGGTGTTTAGAAGAGAGATAGGTCTATAATTCTGCATGTATTTTTTATCCGTATTTCTTTTATGAATGAGAGTTACGATAGCTTCATTTAGACTGGGGGGTAGCTCTTATTTTTCAAAGGCTTCATTTAGTGTTTTCAACAAAAGTGGGGCGAGTATATGGAAAAATTTGGAATAAAACTCAGTTGTAAGGCCGTCTGGACCTGGAGATTTATTTTTTTGTAATGTGCTTAGAGAGAAGTGCAAATCCTCTATAGTTAGAGATTTGTCCAGTGTGTTTTTCTCCTGCTCAGTTAAACTAGCAGACTGAGTTAAGAAACAAGCTTCGTCTGAAGCGTGCGTTTGTTCTTGTTTATACAGGTGTACGTAGTAAGCGTGAAACGCTTGACCTATTTCGGGAGTGCTTGTTACTTCCGTACCCGTTTCGTTCGTGATTCGAAGTATCCGTCTGCTCCTTTGAATATTTTGTTCAGTGGCCAAAAATTGCCTGCACGGTGTTTCTTGAATTGACGTGTATAATTTTGTTCTCAGTAGAGCCCCTTTAAAAATGTACTGGTCGTGTTTTTCTAACTCCTCCTGCAATTTTTAGATATGCGGGGCGTGTTTGTCCAATTGTTGTGTTAAATTTAGAGCTGTTTCCAAGATTTGTCGTTGTCTTCTTATCTGTCTGTGTATTTGTGTTGCAAGCACCTGTGTTACTTCCTTTATTGTTCTTTTTAGGAGTTCCCAATGTTGTATTAAATTTGATATAGGTGCATTGTTGCAGTAGTCTTTTATTAGTTTTGTTATTGTTGTCGTAGAAAATTCATTTTGCAGGAGAGCATTATTAAATTTCCAAAGGGGGGATCTTTTGGTCTCCTTCCCAGTTGGTATTCCGTTTATTTCCAGAAGAACTGCTTTGTGATCCGTAAATTTTTTAGTGTCGTTTATAAGTTTGACTTTTTGGATTATGTGGTTGTTGTGTACATAAAATTTGTCTAGTCTTGCAGAACTACCCAAAATGTGGGATTGGTCTGTAAAAGTTGTTTCCTTTCCCTCCGGATGTTTTTTCCTGTATCCGTCTACCAAATTGTGTTCGTCTAGGATGTTTTGTAGTATCTCCTTTTGTGCGCGTTCCTGTCTTCCTCGGTTGTTTGTTCTTTGCGCATCTAGTTTGTGTAGAACACAGTTGAAATCCCCCCCCCCCCTAATAAAATTTGTTTTCCCTTGTATTGTGTCAAAATGTTCGATAGTTTTTTTTATAGAAGGTTAATTGCTGTGTCTTTACTGCTGGGGCATATACATTAACTAAAGTGTGATTGTCCGAGTGGTCGTCTTGGTTTCTCACTTGTACTATTACGTATCTGCCCTCTCTGTCTTTGTTTTGATGTGTTATTTCCCACTTGTCCGAAATTTGTAAAATAGCTACCCCTGTGTGAGATGATCCTAATCCGAAATATCCATATCGTAGACCTAGCTGTTGTGTGATGTATTTTCCCTTTGTCTCGTTTGTAATTTTTGTTTCTTGAAGAAAGATGAAATCAGGTTTATATGTGCGCATTAAAGCTATAATCTGGTTTAATTTAGTTCTCAAACCTCTTACGTTTAGGGTTATAATGCTTATACTAAAAAAAAATTTAAAAAAAATTAAGATCTTTTGGCTAAGATCAAAGTGTCTAAGCACAGGGACCAATACAGTGACATGTGTCATTAGGTCCTTTGTGTGAGAACACAGAGGATCACTACAGTGACACATGTTGTCATTGGGTCTTCTTGTGTTGGGACATGGGTCTTGACCAGGGCCGGGTTGAGCGTGTGCCATGCAACCTCATGCGAGGCAAAAAATAAGTGACCTCATGCGAGGAAAAAAATATGCGACCTCATGCGAGGAAAAAAAAAATTAAGATCTTTTGGCTAAGATCACAATGTCATTGCATTCGACTCATTTCTCACCAAAACGGCACCGGAGTTGGATCACCAGCCACGACAAACTGTTCTTCTCAGAGCAAACTTCACCATCAGAGTTCACACTGTTCTTCTCAGAGCAAACCACCAGCGTTCACGTCCAGCCACGACCAGAGTCACCATTCTCGCTACCTGCCAGACACTGTTCTTTTCAGAGCAAAGCACGGAGTCCACGACCAGAGCTTCAAACTGTTCTTCTCAGAACAAACCAGCCAAGACCAGAGTTTCTGCTCCAGCAGTGTTTCCAGCTCACCAGTCCTTTTCGCCGACTCCAGTTTCAACCATGGAACCAGGAAACATCACTGCAGACGTCAGCCTCACGATGGATGCTCTTGAAGGGGGGAACCTCCACCGGCCGGGAACCTTAGTTCTCTCCGTCTACGGACCGCAAGCAGCAGCGAAGGCGTCCCCGTCCTTCCTCACCAGTGTCTTGGTGGGCCCGGGGGGAGTGCCTACGGACGGCATTGCAGCACTGTACCGGTTCGAGAACCCTGTGAGATGGTACGCAAACCTGACGACAGAGGCGCACACCAGACTGTATGCCAGACTGCATGGCAAGAAGATCGTGTTGACAAACCCAGAACTTACCATCATGATCGAACACCTGGAGAAGGAGCGGACGAAAGCGACCCTGAACTGGCTCCCTCCAACCATCAAACAACATGCGGTGGAGACCATTGCCAGAACAGTGACTGGCGACCCCGAGGCAGAGGTCTACCGAATCCGGAACGCTCCCGACAAGTGGGGAGTCCTCTTCTGCCAAGAAGCGCCAGTTCCACATTTCATCAACCTACAGATCGCAGAACAACAACACAAGGTCCTCGTCACCATGCCAGGACGGAGGATGGCGTGCCCACACTGTGGGCAAGATACCCACTGGGCAAATAAGTGCCCCAAGAAGGTAACAGCGTCGAAAGCCACGTCGTGGCCACAGCTGCCGCAGAAAGAAGTAGCGGTACCAACCCTTACAACAGCAGAATCCACCTCAACGCCAAGACCACGAAAGATAACAGCACCCAAGCAGGCCCAAGAACCACAGAAAGATGACTCACCACCAGCACATGATGACTTCGAGCTCGTCAGATACAACAAAAACAACAAAAGAATAAGACGACACTCGGCACCAGACAGCCCCGACACAGATGACACAGAAACAGAACAGAAACCAGAACTGACATCCACACCAACCACTAGGAAAGCAGCACCACCACCAACCCAGACTTTTGAGACAAAGTACATTATCAGCAACATCACTACAACAGCAAAGCAGACAAGCCCACCTGAATTAGACTTACTCAATTCATATCACATACTCATATTATTGCTAGTGCCATTTTCTGGAATGTGTGATTCCTTTTAGGTTACAATACTTATTCCTTTTACTCTCCCATTTCTTAAGATATGTTTTGGTTTTTTTTTTTTTTCTCTATAAAATTTCAAAATGTACTTTCTATAAATGTAACATGTATATGAATTTGTAAACTGAAATTGAAAAGCAAATAAACTTCACAAAAAAAAAAAAAAAAAAAATCTGTTCTTATCAGCTTAATATCTGATACGTGACCCATTGGGTCACTACGATATTAAACTGATTTTTGGAACTAGACGAGATGCCCGGGGCTTGCTCCGCTCTCGTCACGGGAATGAAAAAAAAATAATAAAAAAAATTAAGATTCTGTTCTTCTTAGACCTAAGGGTCTTTTATATTTGGACATGCGCCCTAATATAACCATGCGCCCGGCACAAAAGATCAGTACAGTGACACTTATGTGTCATTAGATCTTTTGTGTGAAAACACAGAAGATCATTACAGTGACACTTGTGTGTCATTGGGTCTTTTTGTGTTGGGACATGCGTTTATGTTGGGCGTGTGCCAATGCGACCTCATGCGAGGAAAAAAAAATGCGACCTCATGCGAGGGGAAAAAAAAAAAAAAAAGAATCTGTTCTTTGTAAAGGTTTACCGTAGAACTACATTCCATTTTGGGGTCACGCTTCATTATGGTAGCAGTAATAATGCTTCTTGGCCATCCCACCATCCTGAATGAACTTGATGAGCATGTGAAAGTTAAATTCCTGCCTGTCATCGAATTTAGCGATCAGCGCAAGATCGATTTTTTTTTAAACCATAGAACAGAAACATGGCATAAAATACAAGCAGAGTTATATCGAAAAAGCGCTATTCGAACAACTTAAGACTTGGGATTTATGTAGTGCTTTCCCCACCTTACGACCATTTCAACTTACGACGGTGTCGTAATTCGAGTACGGGAATCTTATAGAAATACAACCCATCGCAGTTTTTCCCGCGACCCAGTTTTAGATCGCGACCAATAATATGAGAATCGCTGTGCTATTCCGTTCGATTATCAAAAAAAAAATGCAAAACAAAATAATCGCTAAGCGTGATTTTTGCAAGCGATAGAGCAAAGCACCGAAGCACACCGATTTAATGGCATAATCAGCACTGTTGTCGCACGTGAAAGTACTGAGCGCTGTCTCAGCTTCTGCCCTCAACACGGGCATTGATAATTCGAACTGAATGCGATTGCAGGGTACTCTAAATTGAGGTCCTTTGATCTGGCATGGAGAGAAAATACCCGCACGCATCTAAATTGGGGCTTTTAATTTTTTTTTTTTTTAAATTCCTAGTTTACAGCGACATATATAAACAGTGAATTGTGCTGGAAGTAAAAAAAAAAAAAAATGCGTTTATATACATATATTCTTGACAGGCTTTCTGTTTTATATTACTGTAATGAAATATAGCAGTGTTTCTCAACGTGGGCCATGCCATATTTCTGAGGGGCCACAGTAAGATGTTAAAGTACCTTTTTTCAGCTAACAGTGATTACACTGACTAACAAAAAAAAAAAATTTTTTTTCTTTCACTAACATTTCTATGTTTTTCTGGTCAATTTTAATGCGCTGTTTTTAAATCTGCAAACCGTTTTTCTCTATCAGGTCGGGATCTCTAGAAATACGCAATTGAAGTTTTTTAACAGCATACAGTATTACAACATCATTTGTACAAGAAGTATAACAGTTATGTAGGCTTTAATTTCTTTCCAGTCGACTTTCGTCGGTGAATGGCATGTGGTACATCGCAATGAAGCATCCAACAATAATCGGCAAGCATGGTCACACTCCACCGTCCTTGATAACGTGACTCCATTACGGCGATATCTTGATGGAATCGTTCTCCATGTTGATCGCTGACTTCGCCAAGGTTGTCAGGGAAAAAGTCAAGATGCGAATCGAGCAAATGGATTTTGAAGGACATGTTACAGCCCATAATTCTGTATGCATCTATGCACTGCTTAACAATATGCCCATAGTCGACAGATTTGTGATTTCCCAGAAAGTTATCGACGATCGATTTGAATGCCATCCATGCGCGAAGTTCACTACTATGTAACAAGTTCTCGAACTGTTTGTCTGCAATAACTTTCCTAATCTGAGGTCCTACAAAGATACCTTCCTTTATCTTTGCATCGCTAATTTGCGGAAACTTTTCTCGAAGATAAGTGAAAGCTTTGCTCGTTTTATCTAACGCTTTTACGAAATTCTTCATGAGCCCCAACTTTATATGTAACGGTGGTAAAATGATGCTGTCTTTGTTAACTAATGGCTCTTGTATTACATTTTTATGCCCGAGCTGCATATGATCCCTGATAGGCCACACCTTTCTTGCACAATGTTCTTGTCTGTTGCGGCTGTCCCATTCACATAGGAAGCAACAAAATTTAGTATACCCAGTCTGCATGCCCGTGAGAATTGCAATGACCTTTAGGTCTCCACAAATCCGCCATTGGTAGTCATTGTACTTTATTTTTGCCAAAAGTATAGCCATATTGTCATAAGTTTCTTTCATATGAACAGAGTAGGCGACTGGAATTGATGAAAATAAATTTCCATTATGCAATAACACGGCTTTTAGACTAGTCTTGGAAGAGTCGATGAAAAGTCGCCATTCGTTGACTATGTGCTCATGACCGAGGTGCACCATTAGACCTTTTACATCTTTGCAACAGCAAATGTCATCATCCATCTCAAAGTATTGAACAAGTTCTCTGTGTCTATGACGAAATTTCGATATCGGAGTATTGGGCGCTAAAAGATTCCATTCTTTGAGTCGCGAACCGAGTAATTCCGGTTGTCCTTTGGTGAGAGCGAGATCACGTATTAGATCTGAAAGTTCTGAATGGTTAATTAAGTGAACACCATCATTCACCGGTACATAATCCGAGTCAGAATTAGTTTCTAAAGCAGGTAAACTATCACTTTCTGATGGTTCATTCACGTCCAACGGATATTGTTCTGGTGGAACTGGGATCGGACACGTGATTGGATCATGAGGCACTGGTTTCTAAACCGATTCAATATTTGGATAAACCACAGACTTTCTAGTTTTAAAAGTGAAACCATAGATATTTGTCAAGCAGAAGTAACAATCAGTAGCGTGATTTGTCGGTTCACGCCATATTACTGGCACTCCAAAAGGCATCGACTTATGCTTTGGCGATTTTCGTAATCAACCTGCCAATGTATTTGCACAAGTCGAACAAACTGCATTTGGCTTCCAAGATTTATTTGCATCATCAACTTTCGAATCGAAATAAAGTTCATATGCTTTCTTTAGCAATGGTGTAAAGTTTTTCTGGTGAACACGATCGGTAAAATATCCGCACACATAACAGAACAGATCAGCCGAATTTCTACAACTTCTAGAAGCCATATTTCACTCAGAATTATTTCAAAATACAGTAACTATTTGAAATATAACGTAACATATGTCATGCATCTTTTAGCAGTATAAAAAGTAGAATTATTTTGCATTTTATTAATTTTTAAAAAGTTATATAGTAAAAATGAAACTGAGCAAATAACGGTTTCCCAAAAACCTATTTATTCACAAATATCTTAAGAACCCGACGTGATAGAGATAAACGGATTTCAAATTTGAAATCAGCGCAAGAAACTGACCTAAGAACACTTATTCTTATATAAGAAAGAAAAATGTTGTTTGTCAGTGTTATCAAGGGGGGGGGGGGGACAGAGGTAAATGAGGCTCGGAAGGGGGGAGGGGGGTTCATAAGAAAAAAAAAAAAAAAAAAAAAAGGGTTGAGAACCCCTGATATATAGGACCTGCCCTTAGACGGTGTCAGAAGTGTGGCAGGCGCCAACTGAAAAAAAAAAGGGGGGGGGGGGGGGGGGTTATTTAAAAATAAAATAAAAAAATTAACATATTAAAAGAGCAGGAAAAGTAGAGCATAAAATATCAAAGTGAAAAATTGTTTTGTTATTTGAAACTGGTAGTTTTCCTGTCTGCCTATCTTCTTCTTCAAATACCATGCCCGGTGGCGTAAGCGATCATGTTTCTCCACAACTTCCTGTCTCCAATACTATTTCTGTATTAAAAAGGGGGTAAAGGATCCCGTTACACGCCCATTGAGGCATATTGGGAATATGGTGTTTGGCCCATATTTTCTTGACCATCGGCACACTAGGGGTGATGTGGTCAGCATCACGCCGGCCGCCTTAACGTTCCCAGAAGTTGCTCTGGTACCCAATTGGGGCTGGGTCGACCCAGGAACCGTTTGCGGCCTAAAAAAATCCCACATCATCTGGGGATCGAACCATAGACCACTGAGCTAGGAAACCAGTGCACTAACCACTATGCTACCGCGGCTCCGTACTATTTCTGTATGCCTAAGTTATTCCTTAAAAAAAAAAAAAAGCGCATTGAACGCCCATCTGTAATTCAACATGAATAAATATTTAAAACATTAGCTACAGTAAGACTTTAAAAACATAAATGTATTATAGTTTTATAATAAGCAACACTAAACGTTACTGGCGGAGATTAAAGTGTAATCCAACTCAACAGCATGAAATTGGGTCTCTTATGAGTGCCTAGTTGGCAGAGAGGATAGTAACGATTCACTTCCGTAGCTAGGCGGGGGTGTCGTTCGGAAGGTCCTGGGTTCGATTCCCGGTGAGCCCATCACTTCTGTTGTTTTTCTGTTGTCTAGTTTTCTATTTCTTTTTTTCTCACGAGTGTCTGAAACATACCTTTGTGTATTATTTGTTTATTTATTTAACACGCTATAAATTATTATATACACGCTACGTTTGTTAATGGATGAAAAAAAAGATGTGAGTCGATTGGGACAAAGTATTTAGTGACAAAAGTACACAGGCAAATTAAATTAATTAAGTCATTCATTCGTCACAGAAGCCTCGAATCTTCAGGAACTGGTGTGGATCTACTGTCCTGGTCATGCAGGGGTTACGCGGCAATGAAAGAACTGACAGCCTAGTTTCAAGAGCACCCATAGAAGGTGCATTGTATATGGATAAGGGAGATGTACTGAGAACAATTAATCATCGCCTGTTAAAGAGAATGACACTGCAATCGATGAATCATCAAGGCTAAGAGTACTGACATTTGGCATCAGACGTAAGACCAGCAGAGATGGACGTATGCGAGGATGATCTGGTGAGTATACAATCCGCATGCAACAGGAACAATTAACGTTCACACCTTTCGACATTTGCTGAGGCAGACTGGACACCTGTGGGTTTTACCTGGAGTGCAGTGACGTCGATTCTGATCAAGAATAACAATCATCATTTAACCCCGCAAAGAGCAAAGACCTTAAACAAACTTAAGCCAAGTCTTCCTGTCCTGTGCCATCAACTCACGCTCTTTCCATGTCCTCTTCATCCCCTTCATATATGTTTTCAGTTCTCTTCTTCGTGTGTTCTTCGGTCTCTCACTCTCTCTTACTCTCTCTTACCCTGGGATACAAGAAAAAAGACTGCCTCGTAATGCTATCAACAGGTTTCCTCAGTGAGTGCCATTTCCACCTCCAACGTCTTCTTCTCATCTGTTGTTCCACTGGCACTTTCCTGGTTCTTGTCATCAGTTCCACATTAGTGATCTATCATACCACTTTAATCCTTCTATTCTATGCAAGCATCCGTTTAAGATAGTCTTTAGCGTTTTTGATTCAAATCAAATAGAAGTACCCCTATATAAATACTGCATTCAGACAGCTCGTTATTGCAAAACCAAACAAACAAACAAAAACATACGAACTCGGAAGAGTTAGCTAGCTTGCTGTGTGATTTAAACCAGGTAAAAGGAAGAATTCAATAAATAAAGCGAAGATTGAGTTGACACAGCTGGCGATCTCCCTTCCATATATCGATCCCCGCCACTGTCTCTATCCGTCTTGTGTTCGGATAGACCCGCTCGCGCGTGCGTGGAGATGACGCTCGGCAGAATGCGCTGGCTTATTCAAGCGTAAAGATTTTAAAGGAGGGCTGGGAGAAGGGAGGGAAGAACAGACAAGACCTCCAATCTCCTCAAAATATCGACTGCTCCTTTATTTTGGTTTGCCTCCCTTGTATTTGTCAGCAGGAGACAGATTACTGCCCTTGTTGCACCATGGGCCTGTGATTTCCCGGTCTTCGGTTAAAAACATGTGAATTGAGGTTAACTTTTTCCGATTATTTCATGATATTTCCTTAAAGAAATCAGGACCAATTAAGCGTGCTTTTTCCGCTCGTTTAGACCTATATTCAGCCTTTAACAAGTGCAGAAGAGAATTTTCGGTTAGATCTGATTTCTTTCTTTCTTTCTTTAAAATTTCTGTCCTTCGTTTGCAAAAGGAATTACAGTAGAACTCCATTTATCCGAACCCCAATTATCCGAACATCCAATTATCCGAACACTTTTTCCAGAAAAAATCTGTCGCCACCAGTCACGTTAGACTACAGTTCTGAATCTTTTGATGCGGCAAGCTTCAAATGTGTGCGAACAATTTGTAGACAATGAGATGGGCTAATGGACGGTCGCTTACGTACAGGAAGTCAGTTAGATCATAAAGTCAGTTAATATCTGGTTTATTGATCCAGTGTACGTGTGCGTTCTAGGCAGAACACTGGCTAAACAGACAGTTCAACTTAAAATAATTGTGTCTGCTACTACAGCAGAATAATTTTGGTGTACACGTATTTCTCTGTGCGATCTGGCATCTTCCAGTAGGCCTAAAGCATATAAAAGGAACCGCAATGTTTTGTCAATTGAGACGAAAACAGAAATTATCAAGAGACTAGGAAAAGGATAAACTGTGTCTTCATTTGCGAGGATTTTCAATGTTGGGAAAGCTACCGTCTCTGACATCAAAAGTACTTACTTACTTACTTACTTAGTCGTTCCTCTTCTACCGTGAGGTGTAGAGGTTTGGAAGAGAGAGCGCCAGACTATTTCATCAAAAGTAACAAGGATAAAATTATGAGTTTTACATCTAAATTGGATAGTGAAAATGGGTCGAAGAAACGTAAAACCATGAGAAATGCGAAAGATTTGAAATTGGAAGAGGCTTTGTATATATGGTTTGTGCAAAGAAGAAGCAAAGGGGAAACTATCTCTGGCTCTCTATTGTGTGAAAAGGCACTTCAGTTCAACAATCAACTTGACTGTCCTCCTGACTTTAAGGCTAGCCAGGGATGGTTAAGAAACTTTAAATCTCGTCATGGCATACGAGAATTGGAGATTCAAGGGGAATCTTTATCTAGCGATGCAACTGCCGCTGAAAATTTTAAAGAAACATTCTTGGCTTTTTTTTGGAAGAAGAAGGTTATTTACTCGATGATGTGTATAATGCCGATGAGACTGGCTTATACTGGAAATCATTGCCTCAAAAATCACTTGCATCTCAGCGCGAAGCAGCTGCCCCTGGGTTTAAAAAGTGCAAAGAGAGAGTAACAATTTTGGTAGCCGCGAATGCCAGTGGAAGTCATCGTTTACCGGGGCTAATGATCGGCAAAGCCAAAAAACCACGTTGTTTAAAGAATGTGACATGTCTCCCATTGTGCTACAAAGCACAGAAGAGTGCTTGGGTGAATAGTGAAATATTTCTTGATTTATATACAAATCAGTTCATCCCAAATGTGAAGAGGTTGAAAGAACAAGAAAAGAAAACTGGAAAAGTAATTCTTCTACTGGACAATGCACCATCTCATCCAGAGACGGATACATTGAATGCAGTTGATGCAAATTGTAAAGTAATTTTTCTGCCTCCCAATGTAACAGCACTGATTCAACCAATGGATCAGGGTGTTATAGCAAAGCTTAAAAAGATGTACAAGAAGGAAGTCATGCGTCGTTTATTGTTGGCTGAAGATGAAGAAAGTGTGGTGGCGTTTTTTTTCCAAAAAGCTTAATCTCAAAGACTGCTGCTATATGTTAGCTGATGCTTGGACCACCCTGTCACAAGATAATCTCAACAAGGCTTGGAATAGATTTCTTGGGAAAAAAAGGAGGAAATGAAACTACTGCAGTGGACACAAATGATGATTGTATAAATGAAGTTGTGGAACTGTTTCAAGCAATGCCCGGATTTTCGGACTGTGACAAAGATGATGCACACATGTGGCTAGAAGATGATAATGATTCTGGTTTTCAGTTTTTGAATGACGAAGAAATTTTGTCTTTTTGTGCAAGAAGAAAACCAAATACATGTAGTGACCGATGATGAAGACTCCTCAGAAGTACATGATGTACTTGTAGATTATGAAGAAAACCCAAAACGTCGACCAAGTCCTGAAGAGGCCTTTATAGCACTAGATGGCTTGGTACGAGCAAGAAGATGACAGCTGTCCTACACAGCTTCTGCTGTTGAAGAGAATGCGGGACTTAGCAGCCAAAAGGAGACTATCCAGTTTGGTGCAAAAGAGGATTCCTCATTATTTTAAATAGTGGGCTACATCTGTGCAAGTGCATGTATACGTAAGTTGCGCCTGGTTTTGAATCGTTTGTAATGTTATTTTGAAAACATTTCTCTTTCTTAACAAAAATAATTAATACAAGTAGTACATGCACTGCAGTGTAATGAAAGATTTTGGTGATACAGTGATCTGATACAGTGTGGGTATTATTATTACAGTACAAGTAAATATGTTTAATAGTGTATTTTCCTTGTGATTGTTAATTATTTTTAGAAATATGTGTACATGTACTCGATACATCATGTAATCCAATTATCCGAACATTTGATTATCCGAACGATGCTCGGCCCCATGGGGTTCGGATAAATGGAGTTCTACTGTAGTGTATAATTCTGTAAAACGTGTAGCTGATATATTGAAGTTATTTGACTGGAATTTGTTTCCTTTTGTGTTCATAAGTTTAGCAATATAGAGCTGTTTTAATATGTTTATTTAACATTCGTAAAAGACGGTTTAAGAAACAAAGCCAACAATGTAAAATCACAACCCTCACATAAGCACAAAATTAGAACATTCGTTCTTTCTTCTGTGTCAGTTCGCTATGTGTAGATTGAATCTTCTTTCTGTCATCATCATCATTATAGATTCTTTCTTCTTTCTATCATCATCATCATCATAGATTGTATTTTCTTTCTGTCATCATCAACATTATAGATTGCATCTTCTTTCTGTCATCAGCATTATAGATTGTATCTTCTTTCTGTCATCAGCATCATCATAGATTGTATCTTCTTTCTGTCATCATCATCATTATAGATTGTATCTTCTTTCTGTCATCAGCATCATCATAAATTATATCTTCTTTCAGTCATCAGCATCATTACAGATTATATCTTCTTTCTGTCATCAGCATCATTATAGATTGTATCTTCTTCCTGTCATCATCATCATCATTATAGATTGTATCTTCTTCTTGTCATCATCATCATCACCCTACAGCTTCCCAGTAAGCATAAGCCTTCAACAAACATATGCCTAGTCCTCCTGTGCAGTGCCCTCAGCGCATGGTCTTTCCGTGTCTTCCTCGACCCTTTCATTTCTTCCTCATCCTTGTCATGCCTTTCTTCAGCTCTTTTCTCCGTGTTTTTTTTTTTTTTTTTGGTTTCCACCAAACTCTCTTACCGTGGGGGGGGGGGGGGGGTGGGGGGGGGGGGGGAAAATCCCATAACAAGGACTGTCTTGTAATAACTGTACATACACATCAAGACTCATAAACATACATTCATCATTCCTCTGTCACGTGCGTCATCGGTCAGTGTTGTGTTGACCTGCGATGCAACATCCACCGTACATGAATTTCCTAAGCCCAGGTCATTTTTAAGAGCTGTCCATCAACTTAGTTCTGGTGGCCTGGTTTTATTTACCGCATTCATTGTCCTGGCACAAGTGAGATGCACCCATTAGCGCTATTTGAATAGACGCATCTATCAACTTTCGCTCCCATGTGTTTTAATTTCCCTTTTGGTTTTTTGTTTTGTTTTTGTTTTTATGTGGAGCATTAGAATGACTCACTGAACACAATCATGTAATTATGGGTTTAACTTTATGGGTATTTTTTACGCTCATAATGAATAACCATTGATATGAGAAGCACGCGTCATAATTAAAACTTTTCAGGGGTTGAACGGGATAGTTTCCTCCGTTAAATAAATGATAATAATTGGAATGAGTCATTAATAGGACTCAGGCATGCATGAATTTGACGAATTAATCTGTTAGCATGCATGCAGCAGTAGCCCACGTGGTGTTGTTGATTTCAACCAGACGAGAAAATGAGATATGATTACGTGTCGCCAGCTAGGTCCCAGATTAAAATTTTTTATTATTTTGACAGACTGTGGTTGTGTTACCAATACCGCTTGTTCAGTATTATATTGGTAACAACATGCTTACATTGCCAAGTGAGGTTTCCCGGGGGGAGGGGCTCTGAAGAGACATATAAGGAATATGACTACTGTATCCGAAGGTATGTCGTACAAGGTGAACTACTATGAGGTTGTACTTGGGGCTGGCAGCTTCATCATGTAAAAACAAATAAGTCACAGAAACTAACACAGCAAGAGCATGTGAATGCGTTGTGTAGACTTCTTTCAAGGGGACCAGCTGTAGTGATGGTTTCGTGCTCAGTAATGAGGATGAACATGCCTAGATGTACAGGGTGGTCATAAAGTCTTTCCCTGATTTCAAAAATTAAAAAAAAAAAAGTATTCTGTGCAGAGACACTTTGTTTTTTGGAAATTATTCCAGAACTAAAACAGTTTTTTAATGCTATTTGTAGATTTCAACATTTGCGATTTTCAACACTAATATTCGAGGGATTGCAAGTTCTCTTGAGGCACGATAGGTTGATTTCTGAGGACTGCGTTGAAACGGAGTGCGTACTGCGTCCACAGTTTCTTCACTCACACGAGGCCTGCCTGCTCTGGGCATGTCACTGACGCTGCCAGTGTCCGTAAACTTTATATACCAAGCTTTGATGCTTTTAACATCTGGAGGATCTCGTAAAAATTTGAAATCAGGGAAAGACTTTATGACCACCCTGTATATCTAAGGTTAAACGTAGATGTATATCTAAGGTTAAACGTAGATGTATATCTAAGGTTAAACGTAGATGTATATCTAAGGTTAAACGTAGATGTATATCTAAGGTTAAACGTAGATGTATATCTAAGGTTAAACGTAGATGTATATCTAAGGTTAAACGTACTGAACAGATAAAGCAAATTGAAAGCTCCTCGTGAACAGTGTTGCTACTTTGAAATTTGAAGAAGAAAAAACCCTAGATGGTAGTTTAACAAACACCTAGATACAATTAGGTTGTGCTACTTTTAGGCATCTTAGGCTAATTTGGACGATTTCTGGGCTACTTTGGGCAAATTGGGCTATTTTTGGGCGAAAACCCGAAAACCGAAAGTTGATCTAGGTGCCGTTCTTCATCTAATGAAGGACAATGGCACCTAGACGGGACCACACCAAAAAAAAAAAAAACCTAGATCAAGGTGAATCCGCATAGGGTGGCAACGCTGCCTGTGGGAATCTGAAGATAGAATAGTTAAACAGAATACAGAGACTGGATTAGTAAATGACGTCATCACCAAGGAGATGGAGATAAAGCGGCTGCATACTGAACATGACAAGAGACGACAACTAAGGCAATTATGACAGGACTCCACAGCAGCATTTACGGAAATGTAGACTTAGAACAATCAAGGCAGTGGGAATTGTAGACGTAGAACAATTAAGGCAGTGGGAATTGTAGACTTAGAACAATCAAGGCAGTGGGAATTGTAGACTTAGAACAATCAAGGCAGCACTCCTCAACTTCTTCCTTCAAATACGAGCATTTATAATTAGAAGTGAATGTGATTGCAGGGTACTCTAATTTGAAATTCTTTGATCTGGCACGGAGTGAAAGTACCCACACGCATCTAGATTAATGGATTGCATTCCTTTCTTTACATCTAAGTGTGTAAACAATTCACTGAACGTACCGATTACGCTGGAACTCCAAACTCATGGAAGGACGAGACTGGACAGAGAAAACGGAACGAACTGTATTTCAGAGCGGTTGAGAATTCGGAACGCAGGTCCATCCAACATTCTGCATTTTGAAAAGAATTAGAGGCCCCCAGGCAGGTTTCAATTAAGAGTTTCTCTCTTTCCCTATCGAGCACCTGGACGTGACAAGAATGCCTTAGTTCTGGGCAACAATCAAGTGTGTTATTAATTTTGTGCTCGAGGTTCTGAAGCTGGTCAACTTTTTACTGTCGTCGTTCATGCTCGTATTTTCTTACTTACTTACTTGGTCGTTCCCCTTCTACCGTGAGGTGTAGAGGTTTGGAAGAGAGAGCGCCAGACTATCCTATCGGCTGTCCATAAGTCGTAGTCCGTAGTCCGTTCCAGTTTGTCGCCGTTAGAATCAGTCCAGTTTTCTCTCTTGTATTGCATATAGTCGTGATTTAAAGCAAACAGGTGATTTGCCTGTTGTGCTTTTGCATGGTGGAGGGACTGCCTCCTTACGGCCTCCATGCAGGCCAACTTCCTCCTTTTTCAGCCGGGCTTGGGACCGGCCTAGGCGGAGTTGCTCGTATTTTCTAATATTCGTAATGGCAGCAGGAGCAGTAACAACAAAGTAACATATACTGAGATAGCTATACCCGTTTTAGAGTATTAACTATATAGTTTTTTAAATGTTATTTATAGCCCTCGTTTAGTTTCATCATCATCATCATCATCATCATTATCATCATCATCATCATCATCATCATCATCATCATCATCATCATCATCATCATCATCATCATCATCATCATCATCATCATCATCATTATCATCATCATTATCATCATCATCATTATCATCATCATCATTATCATCATCATCATCATTATCATCATCATCATCATCATCATCATCATTATCTTCATTGTTGCTTTTCTTGGGGCAATATGCTGTGGGTGACTCAGTGTTGAGAATAAAGTTATGTTTAAACGACAGCTGTGTGCAAAGCAGACAAATAGAGTGTTGTCAATGGTTGGGTGATGTATGGTGGCTCCTCTAGGGTATTGATACCGCATTTGACGCACAACAAAGCAAAGGGCTCGAAACATGAGCCAAATCCCTTTTTAAAGACTCTAGACTAATCTTATTACCGATCCAATTTATTGACACAAGCTTCGTAATATTTCAGTGTTTCAGTATCTGATTCATCTATCCAACAACATGAGACAAATACTGACATCTAAACAATTAACCCATAAATTAAAACTGAGAATCATCAAGTTTTATGTATATATTCTTTATTACTGTGTGGCGTAGAAACTTGGACAATGAACAAAGATAGAATTGAGGCTCTCGAGATATGGATATATAGAAGAATGGGGCTCATCTCATTGCATGGAAAGAGAAGAAAATGAATAAGGAGGCTCTAGAAAACCTAGGTATGAAAAGAGAATTAATGAAGAAGATCAAAGCTGACATATATTGGCCATATAAAAAGACATAACACCTTGCAGAAGATCATAATAGAAGGAAACGTTGAAGGCAAACGTTGAAGGCAAACTGCGCTAGAAGTGGGAAGATAACATCAAGACATAGACTGGAAAGAGTCTATCAGAGTTTGGTACGGTATCAAGACAAGAGACAGAAAACGCTGGAAATCCATTGCAGCCGACCTTCGTTGCGGAGATGGCAGATGATGATGATGACACTATTCGTTAGTACGATTGCAGGCACACAATTTCTGCCTTCTCCATCAAGTAGACATATACTAGCAATAACCCGTCAAACGTGACGGGTTTTTAATTATAGTGTGCTGTTTTCGTTCCCGGATGAGCAGATAGAAGTACATTTTTATACTGTTTTTGGTTTCTTTCCATTATACAGTGTAATCAAACTGTTCATGAACACCGTCATTTGAACGCTTTTCTTTGTTGATTGTAACTATTTTCGGGAGAGTATATATAATGGAAACAATAAAATTTTTCAACACGGTTGCATTCCTTAGCTGTGACCAACGTACACACGACGAGAATTAATTTATTTTAGATTCAATTTAAAAGTTCTTTGATGACAACATTTCGTGTGAAAGTGCGTGGATTGTTTTCAAAGAGTGTTCCCTGATAATAAGTGGTTTTATCAAAAACTTTCAAGTTTTCATGATTTGTACATCTGGTGAGGGCTCATGCACACCAATTTTTACGCACTTTTTCTTTGTCGAGCGCTACTAATTTTGTGAAAGAATTAAAAAAAATAAAATAAAATAAAACCAAAGTATTTGCTTTATATAACACCCCACGCAAGTAATTCCACATATATAACATCATAATATCTTCTTAGACATCTGTGCTCACCCCACTGGAATCGTCTCACATGCATACTTTAACACCTTCTTTCACACAGCGAAAAACTTCTAATAAAAGTCTTTATCACTAGGATAAACAGCGTAATCACATCTTCAAGGGCACCTTTCAACCTCGATGCATTTTTGTGTCAAAAATCTTACTAAATATAAATTCCCGATTTCTCACGCCAAATGCATCTCCACAATCATCATCATGAGCGTCATCATCATCATCATTATATTGCGTCCATGGAACAAGGATCCACCACCACAGCTGGTTCTCTTGCAACAAGCCTACAGCAAAGCATTCAAATTCTCGTTCAGCAGTGGTTTTTGTATCAATGTGTTTTACATCATGAGGTTACCAAACCCATGCAAAACCTTATCTTGAGAAATCATGTATTCCTTGTCGCGCCGTATGGGGAGAGAGTATTTCACGCGTGTGAGACGCTGCAAATGTTTCTGACGCGAGTTTAGTTCCAGCAGTACTGTTGATTATTGGACAGTTCAGGCGCGTACATTGAGATGTCGTGATCCTGCGTTTCATGAAGTTTAATACGTGCTCTTTAATAACGGATTGTCTGGTTCCTTCGCTTCATTATCATCACCCTTCAGCTCACCAAGGAGCATAGGCCTTCAACAAACTTATGTTAAGTCTTCCTGTCCCGTGCCATCTGCTGAAAGCTTTTCCATGTCTTCTTCATGCCCATCATGTCTGTCTCCAGTTCTCTTCTCCATGTGTCCCTTGGTCTCCCAGTACCTTTCTTACACTGGAGATTCCAGAACAAGTATTGTCCAGTAATGCGATCAACAGGTTTCCCCACTGTGTGTGTCACATCCATCTTCTGCTTCTTCTTCTCATCTCTTCGCGGAGTAAGGTAGAAATTTGATGTCAAATAAAGGTCATCTATAAGAAGAAGAAGAAAAAAAAAATCAGGATTCGTTAGCAGTGCTGGCGTCGATGACACCATGAAAAATGAGTAAGATTATGACACCATGAAAAATGAGTAAGATTATGACACCATTAAAAATGAGTAAGATTATGACACCGTGAAAAATGAGTAAGATTATGACACCATTAAAAATGAGTAAGATTATGATACCATGAAAAATTAGTAAGGTTATGACACCATTAAAAATGAGTAAGATTAAGACACCATGAAAAATGGGTAAGATTATGACACCATGAAAAATGAGTAAGATTATGACACCATGAAAAATGAGGAAGATTATGACACCATGAAAAATGAGTAAGATTATGACACCATGAAAAATGAGTAAGATTATGACACCATTAAAAATGAGTAAGATTATGACACCATTAAAAATGAGTAAGATTAAGACACCATGTAAAATGAGTAAGATTAAGACACCATGTAAAATGAGTAAGATTAAGACACCATGAAAAATGAGTAAGATTATGACACCATGAAAAATGAGTAAGATTATGACACCATGAAAAATGAGTAAGATTACGACACCATGAAAAATGAGTAAGATTATGACACCATTAAAAATGAGTAAAATTTTGATACCATGAAAAATGAGTAAGATTATGACACCATTAAAAATGAGTAAGATTAAGACACCATGAAAAATGAGTAAGATTAAGACACCATGAAAAATGAGTAAGATTATGACACCATGAAAAATGAGTAAGATTATGACACCATGAAAAATGAGTAAGATTATGACACCATGAAAAATGAGTAAGATTATGACACCATTAAAAATGAGTAAGATTATGACACCATGAAAAATGAGTAAGATTATGACACCATGAAAAATGAGTAAGATTAAGACACCATGAAAAATGAGTAAGATTATGACACCATGAAAAATGAGTAAGATTATGACACCGTGAAAAATGAGTAAGATTATGACACCATGAAAAATGAGTAAGATTAAGACACCATGAAAAATGAGTAAGATTAAGACACCATGAAAAATGAGTAAGATTATGACACCATGAAAAATGAGTAAGATTATGACACCATGAAAAATGAGTAAGATTATGACACCATTAAAAATGAGTAAGATTAAGACACCATGAAAAATGAGTAAGATTATGACACCATGAAAAATGAGTAAGATTATGACACCATGAAAAATGAGTAAGATTATGACACCATGAAAAATGAGTAAGATTATGATTATGGGTCACCACATGAAAAATGAGTAAGATTATGACACCATGAAAATGAGTAAAAATGAAATGAGTAAGATTAAGACCCCATGAAAAAATGAGTAAGATTATGACACCATTAAAAATGAGTAAGATTATGACACCATTAAAAATGAAAGAATGAGGAATATGATAGATTATGACACCATGAAAAATGAGTAAGATTATGACACCATGAAAAATGAGTAAGATTATGACACCATGAAAAATGAATAAGATTCCCCGCGCGTACTATCAGACAGTTGCCCCGTGTACTCCCCGTGGGTATCTTATGAGACAAAAAGAAAGAGAATATGACTGCTGCTCTATCAAGCATGTCGTACAAGGCAACTGAAAAAAAGATAACGGCAGTCCTATATCAGATACTGCAGTAGGGGAGTGCAGTGTTAGAGACTTCACAACTTATAGGTCCAGCAACGAGAGGTAGGGTTGACCAGTTCCCTTCCTTGTTGCATTTTCATTCCTTAATTCAATTATCAGAGTATGGTACCTAATACAGCTGGGTAGACTTGAGCGAATAAGGAAGCTGAAATTTTTCGGTCATATAAAAATGCATAATATTCTGGAAAAATTAGTAATGGAAGGCATGGTCCCTGGAAAAAAGGGGAAGGGGGCTACCTAGACGACGGTGGATCCAGGACATCACAGAGAGTCTGAACATGTCTTTGGGTGAAGCAGGTCCGACTTGCCCAGAATCGTGATGCGTTCAGAGCAGCTGTAATGGAGACAACGTTCTGGAGAGAATACGTCACATGATGAGACTGGAGCGTGTCAGTGCCGCGTTTCTAAACCTGGCACCTCCCAGCGCTCAAACCACTCTTGTCAATCGGACGCTCACAAGACGAAGAACAACAACAAAAAAGACAGAAACTGATAATGAGCACGCAGTTTAAAGGAAGCTGTCATTACTTTTACTCTTTATCACAAGAAATATTGCCTTTCCGTATATAGCAATTCAATTTCCGGTGACAGCGGTCCGTAATTTGTTGTATAAATTGCGTAGACAACGATCTAGCCATTCACAACCATGGATTTTTTTTTTCTTTAGAAGCAAAACTTACAGTAGAAGAAGTAGTAACAAATTGAGTTTGTTTTTCACGTGCGAAACTGGCGCAAGATGTGTTTATCGCCAGCGCAGCGTTGTAACCATTACACCAGCGCGGCTCCCATTAGCTGTTAATAAGATTATATGGAAGACATTCAGAGCTGTACTAAACGACATTGGCGTAAATTGGGCTTTTCGTGTGGAAAGTTACAGTTTAAAAACCAAAAACATAAATAATAATAATAATCACAATAACAATAAATAAATAAAATGAAAAAGAAACGTTTTTAGTTTAGTGTCATGTTTAATTTTCACTGAGAAAATTAATCAGTTCATTAAGGTGGTCGTAGTGCCTAACAGGAATGGCGTCCTCCTCGAATTCTAAAGGTACAGGGTTTGATTCCCAGTATGGGAATATTATTTATGGACATTTTTTTCTGAACCAATGGTCCTAATGATGTCATACTCCCCCCCCCCCCCCCACCCCCCCCCAGGTTTCCATGGTAGTGAGATCTGATGCCTAGCTTTCTCGGATAAGAACGAAAAAATAGGAGGTCCCATGTGCAAGCTGAAATCGTAAAGAGTAGGCCATAAGGCCACTGCCTTCACAAAATTTAAAAATTCGAAACTTACCCAACACTAAAAATATTTATAAAATGTGTGATTCCTATTTACACACATTGGGATTCTCACCGGTGCTACGGAAGTTAGTGCACTGTGCTGAGATCCTCCTTGAGTGATCTAAGAGAGGAGATAGGTGCACTGATGGAGTTGCCCATGTGCAATGAAGATAGTCCTTAAAACTAAACAAAACCAAAGAAAAAATCACCAGTGTGGAACTGATGACAAGAACCAGACAAGGTCACCAATGTGGAACTGATGACAAGAACCAGACAAGATCACCAATGTGGAACTGATGACAAGAACCAGACAAGATCATCAATGTGGAACTGATGACAAGAACCAGACAAGATCACCAATGTGGAACTGGTGACAAGAACCAGACAAGGTCACCAGTGGAACAAAAGATGAGAAGAAGGCGCTGGCGATGGATAGGACACACACTGAGGAAACCTGTTGATAGCATTACAAGGTAGTCCTTACTCTGAAAGTCTCATGGGTATAGATGTAGAGTAATACCGGAAAAAACATACAGAGAAGAGGGAGATATGAAAAGCACGAAGACGACATGGGAAAAGCCTTGAACAGGAGGGCGTAATATAAGTTTTTTTAAGGCCTATGCTCCGATGAGAGTTAAAGGATAACGGTAATGATGCTGGTGATAAGAGATAAAGTTATGTACCCATATGAACTGTAAGAGATAAAGTTATGTACCCATATGAACTGTGCAACCAGCGCAAGGTCGCCATGCTGTGGATACCGTCTCACTTTGAAATACCAGGAAACGAGAGAGCAGACCGACTGGCTAAGGAATGTGCTGCAGACGAGCAACCGGATGTACCAGTTACGTACCATCAGAAGAAAAAGGTGATCAAATCAATCAGAACGCCACCAACACTAACGCAGGACGACTACCAAGCTATGAACAGATCAGAACAAATTGTCATTCTGCGGCTCAGAACAGGACACAACCGACTCCGCAGCCAAATGTATAAAAAAATTTTAGATTGGCAATTCAGCCATGTGTACATGTGGACGGGCACCCCAGACTGCAGAGCACATACTTCAAGACTGCCCCGAATATGATATATTGAGACAAACCCACTGGCCCAGGGAAACAACACTGGAAGCAAAACTATACGGACATCTGTATGAACTACAAAAGACAGTGAAGTTTATACAAGAAACAACATTGCAGATATAGACAATATAGTTCAAGCGAACGAAAGAAGAAGAAGAAATGTACCCATATCGAAGGTTTTTGTGTGTGTGTGTGTAATTCATTTGTAGATTTAACTACAGCTCATCGACAAGCAAAGGTCCTTCAGAAAGCGCATTTCAAATCATCCTGTCATGTGCCATTCGGTCAAGGTCATTTGATGTCTTCGTTATCCCTGTCATTTCTATCTCCAATTCTCTTCTCCGTGTGTGTGGTTTTTTCAGTTTTTTTGTTTGTTTTTTTGGTCTCCTATCTCTCTTACCCTGAGGATTTCAGAACAAGGCCTGCCTTGTAACTCTATCAGCAGGTTTCCTCATTGTGTGTTTTATCTATCGCCTGTGTCTCCTTACCTTCTTCTTGTTTGTAGCGATCTAGATTCTATTGTACCAGGCCACACGATCTTGTATATTTGGGCATGCACTCTAATGACATGTCATTGGGCCGAAGGGCTGAAAGCCCAAGTCCCGCTGTGTGATGCTACACTGTAATTCTGACTTTCAACCGGCCCGATTCTGTCATCTATTTTGTATTTCCGGCCCAATTCTGTGGTTCTATTTTGAGTTTCACCATTTCTCTTCACTTTGTAATTATATGGGTTTGCCTTGGTTCTTCTCATTTGAATATATATCGTGTTTGGTAATTTTGAGGAGATAAATTAAATGGGGTCGTTTTACGACGGTAGATCTATTTTTGACTCGGCCAGTTTTACCCTCTTCTGAATTTTTCGCGATTCCTGTAAATTTCATTGTTTACGAAAAATCGCTATTTTCGGGCACTCCTGTATGACGCGTCAGTAGCACGAGGCCATCACGTAATGTGACGCAATTTTCCTACACGCGGAATTTGCGTAGGTGGCCAGTATTGATTTTTCCTAGCGCTCCCATTGGTCCGAGTGAAAACTTAGGATAGACGTGGGAGGAATTCGCGTGGGTGTTTTCTCTTGTATATAATGAGACAGAAAACGGGGATTCGTTCTCTATGAAAAATAAGTGTCAGCCGCAAGACTTCGCAATTATCGTCTCCATTGCGGGAAAAACCGCGATAATTTGGTATGTACCTATTTTATTAATCGTTTTACTTATTAGTGGGGTTTTTGAGAAATCTCGGCCCGTAAGTTAAGTCAGTGGGAGACATTAACTTAAAGTTTAAACGGTAGCGCCATTAATTATTATCTTTGTAGAACGATGTAAACGTAAAAAGTGTGCATAAGTCTTTTTAGGATTTTTTGGCAGTAGATCGGAGAGTGTGAAGTTGTGAGAAACACGTGTGCCCAGATTTGTAGAATGTTATGTAAAACCACCAATTATTCCTGTATATTTTCTAATGTAATTTTATGGGGAAATCCCTGGTATGTTCGTTAATTTTTCTGAGCCTTAAAAATGTGAGAAATATTGTCGGAGGGGTTCAGATTTACGTTGTAAGTGAATTATACGGCTTGGGGAAATAAATCATTCCTACAGCGAGGTTTACCTTAAATTGGAGTAAGCCAGGAAACCTGTGTTAATGTTAAAAGGAGACCACGGAATTTAGGACAAAGGAATTCCCTAGTTGTAAAGGTTGAGACACGGGATCGGCCATGCGTAACGGCTATGTAACGTGTCAGACGGTGTCGGGAGGTTTTGTTTATTTTACCTGGCAGATTTTAGTAGAAGGAGGGGGATGAAGAGGCCACGTGGGATAGTGGTATGTTATGTATCGTGTGAAGAACGAGAGAAGGAGTGTGATTTTAGTGCCACGTGGGATAATATTATGTATTGTTGTGAAGAACGAGAGAAAGGGGAGAAGAAGTGAGAATGAAGAGACACGTGTATAGAATTATTTTATGTATCGTACATGTTAGGGATAAGTGATTTTAGAGTGGGTGTACATGAGTCGCTGTTTCTTTTAATTTCAGCGAGCCCCGGCGAAACAGTGGGGAGCATAATTTTGTCAAATAAAATTATCCACGGCAAAAGACATCTCAGGGTCAGAGTACTCGAGTATCGTCAGGAGCAAAAGAAAATTACCCTATGGTCTCTGGCAGTGAAGTCCCTATGCTTCAGCTGGACCGAGGTTTATTTATCAGACAGCCGAGAGCATCGCTATTATAGTCTCTAGCAACGGCAGGTGGCCGGGAGACTGGTTTCAATTTCATACAGCCAGAAATCAAGGCTGTGTCTTCCTCTAACTCCGGAGCGGGTTAAAAGAGGGAAGCTATTCAGCAGCAGAGAAGTTTTGTCGACAGTTAATCAAGTCCCTCATGCTTGATATCCGAACATCGTCATCACCAAAATCAGGAACAGGTGACAGGGTTACCATACCTAGGTCCTGATAGTAGAGAAGAGAGTAGCGGAGACGCCGCGTCATCAGTCCTCGAGTGTTAGAGAGACACTGAGACCACGAGAGAGAAGGAGGGAGAAAATAGACAGGACCAGTAGGGTCTGTTCCGTATCCATTGGACGGATAGACACTGAGTCTGCGTTTCGTAAAACCAAGTCTATTATTTTAGCATTTCTTGTGGTGTAGTTATAGGCGCCTATCGCCTAACTGGTAGAAAGCTGTGTAGCCGTTCGTTGAGGAAGAGTCACCAGGACTGAGACAATAGAAAGCTTATTAATGTTAGAGAGTGGAGGCTAAAGTTGACAGCCCCACAAGATCAAAGTACTTTAAAGCACTAACCATTTTTATTGTTCCTCAGCAGGGTGACAGGAAGAGTGAATGTGATTGAGGTTTTTTTTTTGTCTCTCAATTTAATTGTTACTTGTTTTTCAGCCCGTGCAACAGTGCACGCTATTGACTGACTTGATGACGTAATATGCCATTTTGATGTTTTTCTTGTATGTAAATAAATATATACATATATTATTTACTGGATCAGCTTCTATTCTTTACTATACTTACTCTATGTTGTCTGTATAGTGGTGTTTGTGGTCGTATTTATACACCTTATCTCCTTGTATTTAAAGGAAGTCAGAGGAGGGCGAGACTATAGCCAGTCTAAAGTCACGAAGCGGCAAGGGGAGATTCAAATCCTGGTTCTATCCCTTGAGCCAATAGTCGCCTCTGTCCACAGGCATGTCATTTTCCATCTAAATTCTATTTTCTCAGACTTTCTCATACTAGGGTCTTGCTTTCATTCAGGCACACTCTATAAAATTAAAACTACTTCGTGACAAGTGGGCGGCAATCGTCCGGTGGATCATTCTGTGGAGATCAATTCTGTGATCTAGATTCATAGGTGTCTCTAGGAAGTTTTCTGAGAATAGAGTTTCTTTAAATATCCCCTAGACTTGAGCTACTAGAACTGATCCAGTTATAGGTTCTTCCACAGGTTACAGTCTAGTAGATTTTTGGGGTAATTTTGATTTATATGACTTAGTGGTAATTGATGGCATACCGACATATTTTTCTTTAACAGGAAGGTAATTTAGTTTTTGGTAGCTTCTTAACTAAATTTTTCTCAGGTTATTATTCAGACTTGGTGCTAGTCTGAGGTCGGATTTTTGGGACAGCGGTTATAGAGAATATTTTATATTACATAACAGGTTGTTCCTTCTCTTTTCCTTTTCTGTCATTTCTCTGTATTTGTGAACTTACAGCAGTTTACAGGTAAGATGGCGGATATGGCCAAGTTACGAGCTGCCTGGCGAGAGGCTGCTCAGGACATGGGAATGGATAAGGAGGAGACTAAGGCCTACCTGATAAGGGAAACTGATAGGCATAATCAGCGAGAGAAAGAGAAGGAGGACAGGGCAGCCTCCACAGAAGCAGCAAAAGAGGAAAGGATAGCCGCCGCGGAAGCAGCGGAGAGACAGGCCGAGATGGAACTTCGGAAATTGGAAGCCCAGGAGAGGGAGAAGGCAGCGGAGAGACAGCATGAACTTACCTTGCGTTCTCTGGAACTGCAGTATCGACCTTCGGAAGGCAGTTCAGCTAATGGAGATTTACCCGGAGCAGGAGCGACAGACACCTCAGGAAACGGAGGGCCCCGGATGGCAGCCATGAGCTTCCCATTTGACTCGTTCCCTAACGGGAATGAAAAGATTGACGTGTTCTTGGAGAAATTTCAAAGAATGGCAAAGGCATACGGGTTGGATGAGAGTCTTTGGTGCCTGAAATTATCTCAATCGCTCAAAGGTCATGCGTATGAAGTTTACAACAAGCTGCTCATAGATGATCAGAACAACTTTGAGGCACTGCGAAACGCTTTGTTTCAAAGGTTTCAGTGGACACCCCGGAAATGCCAAACCATGTTCAGGGAGAGCAGGCCGGAGAAGGGAGAGAGTTTCGCACAGTTTGCCGAGCGGGTGAGAAATTACCTAACCCGGTGGAGGGAACTGTCAGGACTGGCGAAGACTTTTGAAGGGTTGGAGGAGTTAGTTCTGTGTGAACAGGTAAAAGCTAACATGTCCCCCGATTTGAGGCGGTATCTGGCAGAGCAGGGAGCCCAGCAACTCGATCAAATTATCGTGTTCGCGGAAAGGTACCAGACAGCACAGGCCGAAGTACTGGGACAGAAACGGAAAAACCCAGACCTGCCAGCCCCAGACAAAGGAGCTTCGTCATCGCAGTCGGCTACTTCACCAGCTCATCAGCAACCAGGGCCTTCTCGCAAGGAGCCTCATTCAGGTTATAACTTGCGCCCCCAGCCGCATAACAGAGGACAGCTGACATCATCTCAGGAACCCGCTAGGAACAGAGGAGATAATGAGAGGTATTGTCAGAATTGTAGAACCACTTCCCACTGGACATCCCGGTGCATGAACAAACCCCCAGCTCATCATGCAGCTTGTTTAAGACCGGTGAGATGGACTAAAGGGAATAAATGGGAACCAGTCCAGGCAGAGAAGTTGTTCTCTAACAGTGGACCAGCCGTAGTGAATGGGACGGCCACTACGTGTTTGTTTGACAGCGGGCTTACTTACCCCAGTGTCGCGAAATTGGTTTCAAGTCATTGCAAACGGGTTCAGTTAGATTTATAAACCAGTCAACGATCGATTGACCGCTTTCAAAATGGCGGCGTATCAGCGAAATGTGTATCAGACAGAGGAAATCGCCAAGGATAAATAAAAGCAGAAGGGAATCCGTATGAAAAGGATTTTACATTTCAGTACAGGGAAGGATTGTGTATAACTGCATATAAGAAGGAACGGTAGGAAGTTCTCATTTATGGAGATATATGCGTATTTCGGCTGCCCACAGTTACGCTAAAAGCGTGTAACCCACTTCTGTTCTAAATATTAAAATCAATAAATAACAGTTTGGGAATTTACATGGATAGGAAGATAGAGTTTTATCAGCTGTATAAAACTAGATAAGATGGAACATATGGGTATTATATATGCCGAGAATGAGAAAGACAAAATTTCAGTCGACGCACAGATCGGCCGAAATCACTGTTCGGGAAGGATTTTTCAGGCTTAGGTTTAAGCTGTGACGTCGGTACTCTCCGATACGTCCGCGCTATACGTATTGAAAGCGTATCGGTAAAACTGGAGGGATACACAACGAAAGAGGTTTGAGACAGACTGGAGGCAGAGTTTCGCCACTACCCATGAATTGTGAGCGGATCGCCAGAAACATTTTTAAGTCCAGTATCTGAAGTCTGAGGGTAAGCGAAATTATGATAACTACCGTGTATAATATTTGTTATTTCAGGTTCATATAGAATTCACAAAATATGCCTGTATAATAGTCATTGATATAATGTATTGTATTTTTAATATGATCTAAACATGTGCATTGTGGATGATTGTTGCTTGTACAAAAATTAATCACAAATAGCCCCACAGCCTAATGAAGATATATTTATCATATTGCTTTATCGCTTACGAAGATAAAGGCAGTCCCATGGCAGAGATTGTCATAGGGAAATGAAGTGTTAGAAACTTCATCATGGAAGATCCCAGTACGAGGTTAAGGTGACTAGTCACCTTCCTCGCTGCCTTTGCCTTCCCTAGTTCGAGCGCACAACTTTGTACCCATTTACAGCTGGTAAAATGGAGTGTTCCACAGCCAGGTTTCAATTCCAAAACTATGTAATTGTACTACCGAAGAAAGAAACGTGATCGCTTGGTCACTCTTTATTTATGTATTACTTTTGGGTAGATGCTAAGAATAGCATCAGTATTTGAATTTGTATTTGATATGATTTGGAAGGATCAAGTTATAGAAAGGGATGTATAGGAGCGGAATAAACCAGATGATGTTTATTACTGATATGTTAATATTAATTCTATATCATTGAATTGATGTTACTTGCTATGACTGTATAACTTTGACACCTGATGACTGACTTGTCTGACTTATGTGCTAGTCAGTTACACTTAATTGAAATGTTAATATTAATGCTATATCACTGAAATGATGTCCTTACTTACTATGATTGTATAACGGTGACATCTGATGACTGACTGGTCTGACATCTGTGCTAGTCAGCTACAAGTCTAGCCAGATACTAGCCAAGGCTGACATGTTGCAGGTTCCATGAAATAACTCAAACCAGACTGTCCAGTATCAGAAGCCTGTGTCGTTCATCCGAGGCAATCCCACAAAAGTGCAGGACCCCAAAGAGTGAACTTCAACTGGTCATTGGCATCCCTACTGTTGGGCCTACCAAGTCTGATATCAGCAAAGGACAGTTCAGTTTCAGCAGTATCAAGTTGAAAGATAAGTGTCCTGTTTGACACTGACCACCTATACATGTGAAACAGCCAATAGTTGAAAATAATAATTAACCATACAGAAACTGAGTCAACTGATGACAGTTATCCTTAAATTCAAAGGACTAATAACAGTGATTTCAGTAACTTTATTATTTAAGATCTTGAAGTCTAAACAGACAATAATAGTAATGGTGTGACTTTATTTTCTATATATTTATATATTTCAATGCTCTGTTCCAACTAGCAGTAATAGAATGTTAGTGTAATTATTAAACTGTTTTAACTGTACCTGAGGATTTATTCACTTCTTCCATTTTGTGGGTTCAGTGAATGTACATTTTACTTATCCCCTAGAATATAAGTAATCATAAGATAGTCACAGGGAGGAGACACCTTAAATTCTGGTTCTACTTCTTACCAACTGGGCCAGGGTTTTCACAGTCTGACTATTTTTATGATAACAATACACCAGTGCTTATTTCTAAGACTGGGGTATTACTTGTAAGGTCAGAACTCGTTACTGGCATACTCTTACATAATAAATACTTTTAAATAACCTCCCGCTACAGTGGGGGCTCGTCTGCGGGATATATCTTTGATATTCCTGAGCCAACTTTCTATTTCTGCTGTGTAGAAAATTTTGTTTTGTAAAATTTTTTGGAAAGAGTAACTGTCGTGAAACGAAGTGTAACCCACTACTTTGTTAATCACTATGTCGAGATACAGATTTGCTTCAACCAATCAACGATGAACGTTCACCAGTCTCTGAGACAGAATAAATTAACGGCCATCTTGTTCACGCAAGATGGCCGATGAAAACTGAATAAAATTAGGCTGTATGAGACCAGGTACAAAACCGGAGGAAACCAATCATTTTGCTCCGCCAGGAACCAACCGAAAGCTTTCCTCAAGTAGTTACCTGACTATATAATCAAGCGGATTTTATGCTAACCACGCAATCCCGAACTTGACGCCAGAGCTGAAGAGGAAGAAGCTGTCACTTTGATTTACAACTTACCTGAGGGCATCGACCTGCAACCTACTTCGCTAAGTCGCGTCAAAACCTGGCCAGTTTAAAATCTTAGGAGGGTAAATATATTCACGATAACCGTTGGTATTTGTTGTGTGTCATTTATACTACCTATCAGGTTACTGATTGTATCTTGGGGAAATTAAGTATAATGATTGTATTTCCTATTATGATTGAATAGACGAAGACTAATAGGACTCATACTTCAACCTATTGTCTCCTATACTTCAATCTATTGTCAGTCTATAACTTCAGTCTATTGCCTCAGATAAAACCAACTGCAAATATAACCAAAACAGTCCTTGTTAGGACTCAATCTATTGTCTCCTATAACCTGCAATATAACCAAAACAGTCCTTGTTAGGACTCAATCTATTGTCTCCTATAACTCAATCTATTGTCTCAGATAAGACCAACTGCAATATAACCAAAACAGTCCTTGTCAGGACTCAATCTATTGTCGCATCTAACTCAATCTATTGTCTTCTATAACTCAATCTATTGTCTCAGATAAGACCAACTGCAATATAACCAAAACAGTCCTTGTCAGGACTCAATCTATTGTCGCATCTAACTCCAATCTATTGTCTCCTATAACTCCAACCTGATATATCACCAAACAGTCCTCGTCGCATATACTCCTATCATAAGAACATAACAATATTGTTAGGATATATGTTACCAGCTAGTATAGCACTTGTCAGAGAGGGCGTGGTATAGTATAGGGGGAAGGACATTGTTGTATCACACCTAGGTGTACATATTATTGGATTTATTCATGCATTGATTTATATTATGGGATGTATTCATGTATTAAATGTATTCATGTATTGAATCTATATTATTGAATGTATCCATGTATTAGTTTATCAGAAAGAATGCTTTGCAAGTAGACACCTGTCTTGTCTCGCTATTGCTAAATCATACTGAGCCATGTTGTCATTCATCCCACATGCATACATCGGAGACACGCTCATTTCACTCACACTAGAAATAGGTGGGCTTGAGGACAGAAATTAGCCCCTATTTTTGCTTTGTTACAGGTTTAATTGTGTCCTAAAAACCTGAGGTCGTATGTTCGAGTCAATCCCGCTGCCTGGAACTCCGCAGGAGCATAGAGGTTGACCAGACTCTACATCTTTGGTCCCCCTCAGTCTTGGGTGGGCTAAAGGAACGATACTCTGCCGGTGGTGTGAACCAAACAAAGAAGAACAGACTTAAGAGAGATGAGTACACATTAGTACCATTTCTGTCGGCATTGTGAGCATAGAACTGTCAATGAAGAAAACGTGAATTAACATAGCAAGAGACAAAATTAATAGCATAGCTGAGAAGTGTTATATCCTTAATTAACAGCACAGCTGATCCATGTACTATAATTAATTAACAGCACAGCTGATATAAATTTTTGTTCCTATAATTGGAAAACTTGGTGTAAAATATTTATATATATATATATAAAATAAATATTTGTAAATCACATGTAAACTTACAAATTCATTACATTCCATTTTTTCAACATTCACCCTTCAGCACAAGAGTAGATAGTGTATATACTAAATAAAAATAAGGAAATTGTATTTGAACGACTTGTCAATTTTATCAGTGTTAAGTAAAATCTGTTTCCTTGTTTATTAATATCACAGTTAGTTACACAGCGGAGGTGGCACTTTATGTCGGTCTCCTCTCTACTATTGTTTCGAGATCAGAACATTCACAGCCGTAACTAATTTGTGATACCAGTAGTCCTCTCAGACACTGGGACTTCACCATTTTCTGCAGAAATTCTATTTCTGTAATTTTCAGTACTATACTGATCCTACAGCCAAAATAAAACCTCTCGCCACACTGGGGGCTCGTTCCTGGGATATTTCTGTATATCTTGAGCCATACTTAGTCTATTCATCTATCTACACTCTATCTTGTGCCACCCATAGATAACATAAGAAACCAATTTTTGAAAAAAATTCTATAATAGGATTTTTTATTGTTTTCTTAGGAGGAGTACCATTTAGTACTCAGTAAATAGTTGATGCTCACAGAGTTGCACGGAAAATTTTTTGTTCATTTAAGTTAATTAAGTTTAATTACAATAATTGGGTTATAATAAATATACATACCCTATCTAAGTAACGCCATGGCGGATCTAGTGAAGTTCAGGACTGCGATCATGCAGATGGGTAAGGAATTAAATATGACAGGTGATGCTCTCACTCAGTATGTCACAACAGAAGTGGACAAACATATGGATAGGGAAGAAAGAAAGTTGCAATTAGAGACTGAAGCAAGGAAATTAGAGGCTGATAGAGAAGCAAAGAAATTAGAGGCTGAAGAAAGGCGGTTGCAAGCGGAAGCTGAGAGAGAAGCCAAAAGACTGGAAGCTGAGAGAGAAGCCAAAAGACTGGAAGCTGAGAGAGAAGACAAAAGACTGGAAGCTGAGAGAGAAGACAAAAGACTGGAAGCTCAGAGAGAAGACAAAAGACTGGAAATTGAAGCCAAGAAATGGGAGGCTGAAAATGAGGCAAAGAAAATTGAAGCTGAGGAAAGGAAATTACAAGCAGAGAGAGACCATCAGTTGAGATTAAAAGAGCTTGAAATTCAGGCAAATACTGGCAATAATGGTGGTAGCTCACCTCACTCAGAGAGTAGCTCCAGCCAGAGCACCTCAAGTGGGGCCATGAATTTTCATCTGGACCCATTTGTTGAGAAAGAAGACGCCATCGAGTCGTACCTGGATAGATACGAAAGACTAGCCACTACCTATGGCTTAGTGAAGAAAAATGGAGTCTCAAACTATCTCAGGGATTGAGAGGTGTGGCCTACGATGTGTATTTGAAGCTCTCAAGAGATGACCAGGAAGATTATGACATCCTGAAGCAGGCACTGCTTGTGAGATATGAAAAGAACTCAGAATCATATAGAAAGAAATTCCGAACAGCTAAACTTCTTCCAGGAGAAAACTATCACCAATTCTCTGCTAGATTGGAAACCTATTTGGAAAAATGGAGTAGTTTAGGGAAGTGTCAGGATCTGAAAGAAATGATAATGATGGAGCAAGTGAAAGAGTCCATGCCTCAAGAAATGAGGAAGTTTATCATGGAACAAGGAGCAGAGAGATTGGAAGATATTGTAACTGTTGCTGAGAGATATCAAGCAGCTCAGGCAGAACTATTAGGAAATAAGAAGAAGCAGGGTGAAAACTTCAAATCATCACAAAACTATACCAAATATGAACAAAAGGACCATACCACAAGGAACAAACAAAGATTTGACCAAAAGGACAAAAACCCTCTAAGATCGGATAAGACACCTTACCGGAAGGAAGGAAAGTGGTGTAAAACTTGTCTAATGAGTAACCACAATACTGCGGACTGCAGAAGGAAGAATCCTCCTCATCATGCTGCATGTCTTACAACAGGGAATCAGGGAAGGAATGAACTGGCAGTAAGTCAGAAGGACTTCCATCATCCCCCTGTCTGTGAGGAAGTGACCGTGAATGGCACTCAAGTACTGTGTTTATATGACACAGGATTGGACTTTGATTCAGTTGTGTGCTCTTCTCTAGTGAGTCCTGACCAGATAACCACAGAAACAGTGGAAATCAGAGGACCGATCAAGGGAGCAAGAACCATGACACTACCCATAGCTCGAATCAACATAAGATCTCGCTATGTGGAAGGAGAAATCAAAGCAGCAGTGATGGACGACCCTATTTACCCTTTGATTTTGGGGTGTAGGTATGTTTTCCTGGGAGAACCTATAAAACCTGTAGTTATGGCAACAGTCCAGACCAGGGAAAGCTCCAGGAAAATGGAGGAGAATCCTATCAATACTCATCCAGAAGAGATGAAAAAGGCTCAGGCAGCAGATAGCACACTGAAGCCTTGTTTTGGCAAATTGCCTAAAGCACATAACCCTCCAGAGAAAGGAGACTTGTATATGAAGAATGGCCTACTATACAGAAAAGCTGGAACAGGACCTAAAGGGCATGGACAGCTTGTAGTGCCAAAATCTTACAGGGAGAAGGTTATGACGCTAGGACATGCTATACCCTTCAGTGGACATATGGGAATAGGGGCCACTGGACAAAGGATAGCCTGTCACTACTTCTGGCCAGGAATTACAGAGGACATAAAAAGATATGTAAGATCTTGTCCAGAATGCCAAAGAGTAGCTCCTAAGCATAGGACTGCACCAGCAACACTGGGAGAAATGCCTATTATGGGAACCCCTTTTGAACGTGTTGCAGTAGATATTGTTGGACCCCTCACTAGGACCAAGAAGAGAAATGCTTACATCTTAACCTTGGTTGATACTTGCTCTATGTGGGGAGAAGCAGTGGCCATGTCAGCTATAGATTCAAAGCACGTGGCAGAGGCCCTGTTGACAATATTTACCCGATTAGGTTTCCCGCATCAGATATTGACTGACAATGGGTCTCAGTTTAAGGGAAAGCTAACACAAGAAGTATTCAGGATATTTCAAGCCAGGCACTATCATTGTAGTCCCTACCATGCCCAAGGGAACGGTCAAGTAGAGCGGTTCAATGGTACGCTAATTTCAATCCTTAGAAAGCTGGCGAGTGAAAAACCTGATACTTGGGATACATACTTACCCGCTGCACTATTTGCATATAGGGAAGTACCCCACAACTCAACTGGATTGGCTCCAGCTACATTGTTGTTTGGAAGACCAATAAAAGGTCCACTGGAAGCATTGCTGCGGACATGGACTGATGAAAAGGCAGAGGAAACAGTGACTTCCGCATACCAGTACGTCAACGAGTTGACATCTCGGTTGAAAGCAGGTTGGAAACTGGCCAATGATAACTTAAGACAGGCCAGGAGGAAGCATGCTGCGTACTACAACAAAAAAGCAAAGGATAGGGAACTGGAGGTGGGTGAAAAGGTGTTATTACTGTTGCCAAGCAGCAATAATAAATTGCAGATTGGATGGCAGGGACCCTATGTCATACTGGAGAAACTTTCCAGGACCAATTATAAGATTGACAAGAAAGGAAAGGAGAAGGTATATCATGTCAATCTTCTTAAAAAATACTATGACAAGGAATCATCAGAAGTGGCACATATCATGACCCTAGCCATAGCAACAGAAATGCACGGCGAACCACTTCACTCTATGGAGTATCCACTCACAACTACAGAGGATTATGTTCAAGTAAATATTAGTGAACATTTAACTCCAGAGCAGAAAAAGATGGTTCAGCAAGTGTTGGAAACCCATGCTGATGTGCTCACAGATAAGCCAGGTCGGACGAATCTGTTAGAGTACGACATGAAGGTTACCGACCCTACCCCAGTATGCATGAGAACATACCCTATACCCTATGCGAAAGCCCAAGCACTAAGGGAGGAAGTTGATTATCTGTTGAAGGAGAAAATTATCTCGAAGTCAGACTCTCCCTATAGCTCAAGTGTGGTGCTATTGAGAAAACCGAGTGGTGAACACAGGTTATGTATTGACTACCGGAAGCTTAATGCGATCACAGAATCTCAGGTGGACCCATTACCTGACACCAACCAGCTGTTCTCTACACTGAGTAAGGCTAGGTATTTATCGAAGGTAGATCTAAGCAAGGGATACTACCAAATACCAGTGAAACCAGAAGTTAGGAAAATGCTGGCATTCAGTACATCAGACGGACACTACGAGTTTAATGTACTACCCTTTGGGCTGAAAAATGCTCCAAGTATCTTTTCAAGAATGATGAGGAAATTGTTGGAACCTCTACAAAATCCCCATATCACTAACTTTATGGATGACATTCTTGTTGCTACAAACACATTTGAAGAGCATATAGTAGCGCTCTCCATGTTGTTTGACAGACTGAGAGAAACTGGATTGACTGCACGTCCAACCAAGTGCTATATCGGTTGTAAGGAGTTGGAATTCTTAGGTCACACTATTTCTACAGGTCATATGTCTCCTGACCCAAAGAATATAGAGAAGCTAAAGAAGGCACCCAGACCTCAAACGAAGAAAGATGTGAGATCATTCGTGTCATTATGTGGGTTCTATCAGAAGTACATACCCCATTTTAACTCTCTGTGTGCACCATTAACTAACTTAACGAAGAAAGGACAGCCTGACAAAATCCAATGGAATGCTGATTGTGAAAAAGCTTACACAGAGCTAAAAGCAAAACTCACCAGCAAACCCATCCTTACACTACCCGATATCACACAGGAATTTGTATTAAGAACGGACGCTAGCAGTATAGGTATTGGTGCAACTCTCTTGCAGAAATCAAAAGCCCAGCCGGAGGAACTTTTACCAGTCGCCTACGCCAGTAGGAAGCTGAATGCAGCTGAGTTGAACTACTCGACCATAGAGAAGGAATGTTTAGCTCTAATTTGGTCCATCAACAAATTTTCACCTTATCTGTATGGGACACACTTCATTGTCCAAAGCGATCACCAACCTTTAACATTCTTGGCTGCATCTAAAAAGCTAAATTCGAGATTATTAAGGTGGAGTCTGCTTCTGGCGCCTTATTCCTTTACCGTGAATTACATTCCGGGAAGAGACAATGTAGGAGCTGATTTTTTAAGTCGACACCCTAGTACTCTGGAAGGACAGACGCAAAAGGATTAACCACAGCAGGGGTTTACACGTCAGCTATGACAAGTCACAGCTAGGAAAGGAGGGGGCTATGTCGTGAAACGAAGTGTAACCCACTACTTTGTTAATCACTATGTCGAGATACAGATTTGCTTCAACCAATCAACGATCAACGTTCACCAGTCTCTGAGACAGAATAAATTAACGGCCATCTTGTTCACGCAAGATGGCCGATGAAAACTGAATAAAATTAGGCTGTATGAGACCAGGTACAAAACCGGAGGAAACCAATCATTTTGCTCCGCCAGGAACCAACCGAAAGCTTTCCTCAAGTAGTTACCTGACTATATAATCAAGCGGATTTTATGCTAACCACGCAATCCCGAACTTGACGCCAGAGCTGAAGAGGAAGAAGCTGTCACTTTGATTTACAACTTACCTGAGGGCATCGACCTGCAACCTACTTCGCTAAGTCGCGTCAAAACCTGGCCAGTTTAAAATCTTAGGAGGGTAAATATATTCACGATAACCGTTGGTATTTGTTGTGTGTCATTTATACTACCTATCAGGTTACTGATTGTATCTTGGGGAAATTAAGTATAATGATTGTATTTCCTATTATGATTGAATAGACGAAGACTAATAGGACTCATACTTCAATCTATTGTCTCCTATACTTCAATCTATTGTCAGCCTATAACTCAATCTATTGTCTCAGATAACTCCAACTGCAAATATAACCAAAACAGTCCTTGTTAGGACTCAATCTATTGTCTCCTATAACTCAATCTATTGTCTCCTATAACTCAATCTATTGTCTCAGATAAGACCAACTGCAATATAACCAAAACAGTCCTTGTCAGGACTCAATCCAATCTATTGTCTTCTATAACTCAATCTATTGTCTCAGATAAGACCAACTGCAATATAACCAAAACAGTCCTTGTCAGGACTCAATCTATTGTCGCATCTAACTCCAATCTATTGTCTCCTATAACTCCAACCTGATATATCACCAAACAGTCCTCGTCGCATATACTCCTATCATAAGAACATAACAATATTGTTAGGATATATGTTACCAGCTAGTATAGCACTTGTCAGAGAGGGCGTGGTATAGTATAGGGGGAAGGACATTGTTGTATCACACCTAGGTGTACATATTATTGGATTTATTCATGCATTGATTTATATTATGGGATGTATTCATGTATTAAATGTATTCATGTATTGAATCTATATTATTGAATGTATCCATGTATTAGTTTATCAGAAAGAATGTTTTTGCAAGTAGACACCTGTCTTGTCTCGCTATTGCTAAATCATACTGAGCCATGTTGTCATTCATCCCACATGCATACATCGGAGACACGCTCATTTCACTCACACTAGAAATAGGTGGGCTTGAGGACAGAAATTAGCCCCTATTTTTGCTTTGTTACAGGTTTAATTGTGTCCTAAAAACCTGAGGTCGTATGTTCGAGTCAATCCCGCTGCCTGGAACTCCGCAGGAGCATAGAGGTTGACCAGACTCTACATCTTTGGTCCCCCTCAGTCTTGGGTGGGCTAAAGGAACGATACTCTGCCGGTGGTGTGAACCAAACAAAGAAGAACAGACTTAAGAGAGATGAGTACACATTAGTACCATTTCTGTCGGCATTGTGAGCATAGAACTGTCAATGAAGAAAACGTGAATTAACATAGCAAGAGACAAAATTAATAGCATAGCTGAGAAGTGTTATATCCTTAATTAACAGCACAGCTGATCCATGTACTATAATTAATTAACAGCACAGCTGATATAAATTTTTTGTTCCTATAATTGGAAAACTTGGTGTAAAATATTTATATATATATATATATAAAATAAATATTTGTAAATCACATGTAAACTTACAAATTCATTACATTCCATTTTTTCAACATTCACCCTTCAGCACAAGAGTAGATAGTGTATATACTAAATAAAAATAAGGAAATTGTATTTGAACGACTTGTCAATTTTATCAGTGTTAAGTAAAATCTGTTTCCTTGTTTATTAATATCACAGTTAGTTACACAGCGGAGGTGGCACTTTATGTCGGTCTCCTCTCTACTATTGTTTCGAGATCAGAACATTCACAGCCGTAACTAATTTGTGATACCAGTAGTCCTCTCAGACACTGGGACTTCACCATTTTCTGCAGAAATTCTATTTCTGTAATTTTCAGTACTATACTGATCCTAGAGCCAAATAAAACCTCTCGCCACAGTAACATAGTAGGAAATAACTATATTTTTAGGAGTACCATTGAGTACAGATAAAGAAAGCTGTTTCATATATGGTGAAGTCAGTTTAATTAACTTTAATTTTAAGTTAATTATATTGTAGTAAATTAGTTTGAGTAAGATCGCTTGCCCTACTAGAGTACAGATACATCATGGCTGACTTGGTCAAATTTAGGTCTGCTACACTGCAGGTGGGAAAAGAGCTTGGCATGGATGGTGACGCTCTGATCCGGTATGTCACGACGGAATGTGAAAAGTACACCGAGAGAGAAGCAAAACAATTAGAAGCAGAGAGAGAAACAAAGAAATTAGAAGCAGAGAGAGAAGCCAAGAAATTAGAAGCAGAGAGAGAAGCCAAGAAATTAGAATTAGAAGCAGAGAGAGAGGCCAAGAAATTAGAAGCGGAGAGAGAAGCCAAGAAATTAGAAGCTGAGAGAGAAGAAAGGAGGTTACAAGCAGAGAGAGACCATGAGCTGAAAATGAGACAGCTTGATCTTGAACTTCAGGCTGGGACTATCACCCATGGTAATAGCTCACCTCATTCTGCGAATAGCTCTTTTCAGAACACAGCAAATGGGGCCATGAACTTCCACCTAGATCCATTTGTTGAAAAGGAGGACGCAATCGAGTCGTACCTGGATAGGTATGAAAGGCTAGCCTCTACATATGGACTGGAAAAGGAGAAATGGAGTTTAAAGTTATCTCAGGGATTGAGAGGTATTGCATATGATGTGTTTCTGAAACTCCCCAAAGAAGATCAGGAAAATTATGAAATACTAAAGCAAGCCTTACTGATCCGGTATGAAAAGAACTCTGAGGCATATAGGAAGAAATTTAGAACTTCTAAACCTCTACCTGGAGAAACATATAACCAGTTCTCAGCTAGGCTAGAAACGTATTTGTTGAAATGGAGTAGTTTAGGTAAGTATCAGAAAACCTACGAGGATCTGAAAGAAATGGTTATGTTAGAGCAAGTCAAAGATTCCATGTCTCAAGAAATGAGGAAATTCCTTATGGAACAAGGAGCAGAGAGGCTGGAAGACATTTTGAAATGTGCAGAGAGATACCAAGCAGCTCAAGCTGAATTGGTAGGAACAAAAAGGAAGCAGGTAGAAGGATATAAGCCACCACCGCAGAATACCGATTTTGACCAGATCGATCAACCATACAGATACAAGCAAAGATTTGATAATAAGGACAAGAACCCTCAGACTCAGGAAAAGAAACCCTACAAACAGGGAGATAAGTGGTGCAAATTTTGTAAGATGAGCAACCACAACACTGATGAATGTGGGAGGAAAAAACCCCTTCATCATGCTGCATGTCTACAGGTGAGGACTTCTGTTAGGAAGGAACTGACTGTGAGTCAGAATAGCCTCCATCACCCACCTACACAGGAGATAGTGACTGTGAATGGCAAACAAGTCACAGGAATGTATGACACAGGTTTGTCCTATGATGCAGTCGTGTGTGCATCTCTGGTGTGCCCTGAACAAATATCCACAGAAACAGTAGATATTCAAGGGCCACTAAAAGGAACATCACCCCTTACTTTACCCATAGCAAAGATTCATGTCAGTTGTCGCTATGTGGAAGGGGAGATAAATGCAGCTGTGATAGATGATCCCTTTTACCCCCTAATGTTGGGGCGTAAATATGTTTTCTTGGGAGACCCTGTAAAACCTATGGTTATGGCAGGAATCCAGACCAGGTCTGACTTCACGAACATAGAGAGGGACACAAACTTAAAATTTCATTCGACTGAAATGAAACGGGCTCAAGAAGCAGACAGCACATTGAAGCCTTGTTTTGGCAAATTGTCAAAGACACATAACACACCAAGGAAAGGACACTTCTATAGGGAACATGGACTCTTGTACAGGAAAGCTGGCAGAGGGACGAAAAGTCATGGTCAAATTGTTGTACCATCCACCTATAGGAATAAGGTTATAGGCTGGGGACACATATCAACTTTGAGTGAACACCTGGGTAATGGTGCCACAAAACAAAGAATAGCCACCCAGTTCTACTGGCCAGGTATTACGGAAGACATAAATCAGTATGTAAATTCCTGTCCAGAGTGCACCTATGTAGATTCAGAAAGTCGACGGAAGAGTCTTCATCAAAAATCTACAAGCAAACCAGCAATCATGGGTACTTCCGAGATTTGCACGGGAGGGGAAAGGAAACATCCCACACAGGTTCAATTGCAGTCTGAACCCCATGCGCTGGAAAAAAGGAACAAATCACGTAGCGAAAATCAAACACCTACGGATTTGCGAGGGAAAACCACATCCAACTACCAACGAAAAGAGGGCGGTAAACTTCATGGGAAACCTACCGACCCCGTTTCACCAGCAGTAAGAGCCTGGATGAAAAGCCGAACTGGAAGGAGAGAGATAGTAAAGGATGAATATATTATTGGAAAACAGAATGTGGGCGCAGATTTTCTTAGTCGCCATCCCACAGAGCTTGAGGAGGATAGAAGGAAGGAAAAATAACCTCGAAATTGTCGATTTGCAATTGTCTTGTACCCAATAGTTAAGCTAGATATCATCCAGCTTAAAATATGGGGGAGCTATGTCGCGAAATTGGTTTCAAGTCATTGCAAACGGGTTCAGTTAGATTTATAAACCAGTCAACGATCGATTGACCGCTTTCAAAATGGCGGCGTATCAGCGAAATGTGTATCAGACAGAGGAAATCGCCAAGGATAAATAAAAGCAGAAGGGAATCCGTATGAAAAGGATTTTACATTTCAGTACAGGGAAGGATTGTGTATAACTGCATATAAGAAGGAACGGTAGGAAGTTCTCATTTATGGAGATATATGCGTATTTCGGCTGCCCACAGTTACGCTAAAAGCGTGTAACCCACTTCTGTTCTAAATATTAAAATCAATAAATAACAGTTTGGGAATTTACATGGATAGGAAGATAGAGTTTTATCAGCTGTATAAAACTAGATAAGATGGAACATATGGGTATTATATATGCCGAGAATGAGAAAGACAAAATTTCAGTCGACGCACAGATCGGCCGAAATCACTGTTCGGGAAGGATTTTTCAGGCTTAGGTTTAAGCTGTGACGTCGGTACTCTCCGATACGTCCGCGCTATACGTATTTAAAGCGTATCGGTAAAACTGGAGGGATACACAACGAAAGAGGTTTGAGACAGACTGGAGGCAGAGTTTCGCCACTACCCATGAATTGTGAGCGGATCGCCAGAAACATTTTTAAGTCCAGTATCTGAAGTCTGAGGGTAAGCGAAATTATGATAACTACCGTGTATAATATTTGTTATTTCAGGTTCATATAGAATTCACAAAATATGCCTGTATAATAGTCATTGATATAATGTATTGTATTTTTAATATGATCTAAACATGTGCATTGTGGATGATTGTTGCTTGTACAAAAATTAATCACAAATAGCCCCACAGCCTAATGAAGATATATTTATCATATTGCTTTATCGCTTACGAAGATAAAGGCAGTCCCATGGCAGAGATTGTCATAGGGAAATGAAGTGTTAGAAACTTCATCATGGAAGATCCCAGTACGAGGTTAAGGTGACTAGTCACCTTCCTCGCTGCCTTTGCCTTCCCTAGTTCGAGCGCACAACTTTGTACCCATTTACAGCTGGTAAAATGGAGTGTTCCACAGCCAGGTTTCAATTCCAAAACTATGTAATTGTACTACCGAAGAAAGAAACGTGATCGCTTGGTCACTCTTTATTTATGTATTACTTTTGGGTAGATGCTAAGAATAGCATCAGTATTTGAATTTGTATTTGATATGATTTGGAAGGATCAAGTTATAGAAAGGGATGTATAGGAGCGGAATAAACCAGATGATGTTTATTACTGATATGTTAATGTAAAGACGTTATTTCTTACTACACCTGTAGTACACCACTGTAAAGTATCAGTCTGTCTGCTCTGTAAGGAAGAGTGGTGTGTTGTTGAGATCAGGCATGCTCCAGTCTACCCAGCTGTAAATGGGTAACTCACCCTAGTCCTGAGTTAGGGAAGGCAAAGGCTCCAGGGGAAGCAGGCCCTAAACTTGGTCACTTCAGCCGACGCAGGATGGTGTATGTATGAAGTAGTAGTGTAGAGTGTGATTACCGCGAATGGTGTACTGTTCGTGTGCTGACCAATATAATCACTCATACACATGTGTCTACAAGGCACCAATGCAGACTGCTGGAATCTTAGTTTACTCAATTTATTCAGACGTACACACTGGGACATACGAGTACATCAGGCTTTGTTGACATAACAATTTGTAGGTATACATAGCAGATCTGAAGTCATGACACATGCAGAAATAATGGGTAGTACATCAAAGTTCAATGTCATGATACATCATCTTATGAAACCACGAAAAGGGGGTTTCTAACAGGATTGAGATCTCTCTGTCACTGTCCGATAATAAGATAAATAATCTGTTCTCTTGGCAGTGATCAAAACAGACGATGACCGGAATCCAACATGGCTACCTTCCTGAGTTGTCGTTCACTCATTCATAGGAAGAATATCAGCCAAAGTTAATTTACAATGGATATATAAAGGATTTCATGAATGGTTCCATGCAGCACTACGGTGATCAGGTTAGTTCACGTAGCCATAACCGCTGCAGGAAAATCTGTCATCTTCGTCGATACAAAACACGACACTAGCATATCGAAGCACCCAAAAGTCAAGCTAGGCCTAACCGACGAGAGATCATCAAAAATACGAGCTGGGTTTACCTGGAGTCCGAATCATCTATATACTGACATAAGGAGAGTCTCTAACACAAACTATCGTAGAGACACTATCTCCTCCAGAAGAAAAAAACCACTTCGTAAGACATTTTTTTTCTTGACGAAGGGACCAGCTCTTGAAAAACGTACCCCGCCATTCTTAGCAGTACATCGGAACTCATCACGACTTGTTAAGACAACTCATACTTCCGCTAACAAGAATCTAGTCCCTCATACCCATCCAAAATATACAATATAGGACTGATTCTACTTGTACTAATAATATGTAATACATATGAATTCAGGCCATAAACACAATAAGCAAATTAATATATTTTCTGGCCCTAAAATTAAGTACAAACGCAAGCGTACTATTCTTGCGCTGGATCGATATCCAGACCGATTACTCCTATAATCAAAAGTGTGAATCAAACATGGATTATCTCGCTTTTACAATAAACAGCATTTTCATACACAGATGGATGCATGACTATATTTTTCCCATATTAAATAACCATATCGATTTTTTTGTAATATGTGCGTCAAAAATATGCACGCAACAGTTAATATTAATTCTATATCATTGAATTGATGTTACTTGCTATGACTGTATAACTTTGACACCTGATGACTGACTTGTCTGACTTATGTGCTAGTCAGTTACACTTAATTGAAATGTTAATATTAATGCTATATCACTGAAATGATGTCCTTACTTACTATGATTGTATAACGGTGACATCTGATGACTGACTGGTCTGACATCTGTGCTAGTCAGCTACAAGTCTAGCCAGATACTAGCCAAGGCTGACATGTTGCAGGTTCCATGAAATAACTCAAACCAGACTGTCAAGTATCAGAAGCCTGTGTCGTTCATCCGAGGCAATCCCACAAAAGTGCAGGACCCCAAAGAGTGAACTTCAACTGGTCATTGGCATCGTAGTGGTTACAACACCGCTACTGTTGATACAGGATCAAACCCGGGCCTCCCGGGAAGTTGGACTGATATCAGCAAAGGACAGTGTCGTCGACCAGTTTGGCGGCTCCTGAGCAGCAGTATCAAGTTGGAAAGATAAGTGTCCTGTTTGACACTGACCACCGATACATGTGAAACATATCAGCAAAGGACAAATAGTTGAAAATAATAATTAACCATACAGAAACTCAGTCAACTGATGACAGTTATCCTTAAATTCAAAGGACTAATAACAGTGATTTCAGTAACTTTATTATTTAAGATCTTGAAGTCTAAACAGACAATAATAGTAATGGTGTGACTTTATTTTCTATATATTTATATATTTCAATGCGCTGTTCCAACTAGCAGTAATAGAATGTTAGTGTAATTATTAAACTGTTTTAACTGTACCTGAGGATTTATTCACTTCTTCCATTTTGTGGGTTCAGTGAATGTACATTTTACTTATCCCCTAGAATATAAGTAATCATAAGATAGTCACAGGGAGGAGACACCTTAAATTCTGGTTCTACTTCTTACCAACTGGGCCAGGGTTTTCACAGTCTGACTATTTTTATGATAACAATACACCAGTGCTTATTTCTAAGACTGGGGTATTACTTGTAAGGTCAGAACTCGTTACTGGCATACTCTTACATAATAAATACTTTTAAATAACCTCCCGCTACACCCAGTACCATCGCTCGTCATTTGGTGAAACCAGGGCAATGGACCGGAGAAATAGTTGAGATTGGTGGAATTTTGAGAAGAGGTATCTCACAGCGTCTGCCTGTAGCTAATATTGAGGTGAAATGCAAGTTTGTGTCTGGCACCATCAAGGCAGCTGTAATGGCACAGCCAGCACATGATTTCATCCTGGGAAGCCCTTACTTAGTTTTGGGAAACCCAACCACACCGATCCTTGCTAATGCAAGGGGTCCTACTGCAGGCCAGAGAAGTGGAAGGGGAAAGCCCCAAATTCACGGAGCCCCACGGGAGCTCAAACATCCTTGTCTTGCGATGAGGAGGAGAGACTCATCTAAAGACAGTGGCATGTTATTTACAGAGGCGTATTCGCCTGTCAGCCCTGTTCAGCCAAACGGTCAAACAGTGGTGACGCCTCTTACTTCAGAAGTATCTTCTTTGTCGTCGGGAATTAGGCCCCCGATGGTATTACATCTCTCAAGGGAGGGAAATACTGACAAGAAGGAACATGTGCACGGTTCTTCAGTCAACCGCAAACAGTTACGCCCTGTTACGGCGATGTCTGGCCAAGCCAGTCAGACTGTTTCAAAACACTGGGAGGTCGCACCAGCTGGTAATCATTATTTACCACGCGCCGCCAGGAAAATTCGTGGGCGAAGGAAACACATGAAAGGGAGGAGGAAGGGCGACCAGTCAGGCTGCAGTCGCCAGGAGGAAATCCCATGGCGTGACCCTCACGATCCAGTGCTGGCCAAGATTCTCAAGGATATGGAGATGGGCCTGTATGATAATGCTAATTATGATAGTGATTAGATCGGGATGTAAATCTAGATACGGACCAGTATGAATTCCAGAGATTTCAGTGATTGAGCACGGATTCCCGTACTTGAAAAGGGGGACTTATGTGATGCTACACTGTAATTCTGACTTTCAACCGGCCCGATTCTGTCATCTATTTTGTATTTCCGGCCCAATTCTGTGGTTCTATTTTGAGTTTCACCATTTCTCTTCACTTTGTAATTATATGGGTTTGCCTTGGCTCTTCTCATTTGAATATATATCGTGTTTGGTAATTTTGAGGAGATAAATTAAATGGGGTCGTTTTACGACGGTAGATCTATTTTTGACTCGGCCAGTTTTACCCTCTTCTGAATTTTTCGCGATTCCTGTAAATTTCATTGTTTACGAAAAATCGCTATTTTCGGGCACTCCTGTATGACGCGTCAGTAGCACGAGGCCATCACGTAATGTGACGCAATTTTCCTACACGCGGAATTTGCGTAGGTGGCCAGTATTGATTTTTCCTAGCGCTCCCATTGGTCCGAGTGAAAACTTAGGATAGACGTGGGAGGAATTCGCGTGGGTGTTTTCTCTTGTATATAATGAGACAGAAAACGGGGATTCGTTCTCTATGAAAAATAAGTGTCAGCCGCAAGACTTCGCAATTATCTTCTCCATTGCGGCCGCGATAATTTGGTATGTACCTATTTTATTAATCGTTTTACTTATTAGTGGGGTTTTTGAGAAATCTCGGCCCGTAAGTTAAGTCAGTGGGAGACATTAACTTAAAGTTTAAACGGTAGCGCCATTAATTATTATCTTTGTTCCCTAGTTGTAAAGGTTGAGACACGGGATCGGCCATGCGTAACGGCCATGTAACGTGTCAGACGGTGTCGGGAGGTTTTGTTTATTTTACCTGGCGGATTTTAGTAGAAGGAGGGGGGATGAAGAGGCCACGTGGGATAGTGGTATTTTATGCATTGTGTGAAGAACGAGAGAAGGAGTGTGATTTTAGTGCCACGTGGGATAATATTATGTATTGTTGTGAAGAACGAGAGAAAGGGGAGAAGAAGTGAGAATGAAGAGACACGTGTATAGAATTATTTTATGTATCGTACATGTTAGGGATAAGTGATTTTAGAGTGGGTGTACATGAGTCGCTGTTTCTTTTAATTTCAGCGAGCCCCGGCGAAACAGTGGGGAGCATAATTTTGTCAAATAAAATTATCCACGGCAAAAGACATCTCAGGGTCAGAGTACTCGAGTATCGTCAGGAGCAAAAGAAAATTACCCTATGGTCTCTGGCAGTGAAGTCCCTATGCTTCAGCTGGACCGAGGTTTATTTATCAGACAGCCGAGAGCATCGCTATTATAGTCTCTAGCAACGGCAGGTGGCCGGGAGACTGGTTTCAATTTCATACAGCCAGAAATCAAGGCTGTGTCTTCCTCTAACTCCGGAGCGGGTTAAAAGAGGGAAGCTATTCAGCAGCAGAGAAGTTTTGTCGACAGTTAATCAAGTCCCTCATGCTTGATATCCGAACATCGTCATCACCAAAATCAGGAACAGGTGACAGGGTTACCATACCTAGGTCCTGATAGTAGAGAAGAGAGTAGCGGAGACGCCGCGTCATCAGTCCTCGAGTGTTAGAGAGACACTGAGACCACGAGAGAGAAGGAGGGAGAAAATAGACAGGACCAGTAGGGTCTGTTCCGTATCCATTGGACGGATAGACACTGAGTCTGCGTTTCGTAAAACCAAGTCTATTATTTTAGCATTTCTTGTGGTGTAGTTATAGGCGCCTATCGCCTAACTAGTAGAAAGCTGTGTAGCCGTTCGTTGAGGAAGAGTCACCAGGACTGAGACAATAGAAAGCTTATTAATGTTAGAGAGTGGAGGCTAAAGTTGACAGCCCCACAAGATCAAAGTACTTTAAAGCACTAACCATTTTTATTGTTCCTCAGCAGGGTGACAGGAAGAGTGAATGTGATTGAGGTTTTTTTTTGTCTCTCAATTTAATTGTTACTTGTTTTTCATCCCGTGCAACAGTGCACGCTATCGACTGACTTGATGACGTAATATGCCATTTTGATGTTTTTCTTGTATGTAAATAAATATATACATATATTATTTACTGGATCAGCTTCTATTCTTTACTATACTTACTCTATGTTGTCTGTATAGTGGTGTTTGTGGTCGTATTTATACACCTTATCTCCTTGTATTTAAAGGAAGTCAGAGGAGGGCGAGACTATAGCCAGTCTAAAGTCACGAAGCGGCAAGGGGAGATTCAAATCCTGGTTCTATCCCTTGAGCCAATAGTCGCGTCTGTCCACAGGCATGTCATTTTCCATCTAAATTCTATTTTCTCAGACTTTCTCATACTAGGGTCTTGCTTTCATTCAGGTACACTCTATAAAATTAAAACCACTTCGTGACACGCTGGTTAAAAAAAAAGAAAACTAGTATTCCTTTGTTCACCAACAGCGCACTTTGCGCCCATTTGTAATTCTACATTTTAAACACGTAAATGAAATATGGGTAAAGGTTATCTTCATTGTAAGTGACTTCCCTTTGTGATGTTTGTCATGACCATGTTATTGTTGTTCAGAATCGACGTCATTGCACTCCGGGCAAACCCATAGGTGCTCAGTCTCCCTCATAAAAAAGTCGAAGGGTAAGAATGCTACCTGTTCCCGTAGCGCGCTGGTTGCGTACACGGCGGATGCATTCTGTTATTTAAATAAATAAACAAACAACACACAAAGGTATGCTATCAGGCACTCAGTGAGAAATAAAGAAGTAGAAGACCAAACAACGAAAAACAACAGAAGTGATAGGCTTACCGGGAATCGAACCAGGACCTTCCGAACGGCAGCTACCGCCTAGCCACGGGAGCGAATCTCCACTATCCACTCTGCCAGCTAAGCATTACAAAAATAATGCTTCACCGACAGAGGTCTAGCACGACCCAGACTAATTATAGACCCAATCACCTATTCTGTTATTTGTCGATCACTGCTAGTCATACATTCGATGCCAAAATTCCAGCAATCTTAACCTTGTTGATTCATCGATTTTAGTGTTTTTTTTGTAGCAGCCGATCACTGATTGTCTGAACAATGAAAAAAGTGAACGCCGTGAAGATCAGGAAACAAACATTCCAGGACCAGATAACAGCACATTGTTTGTTTCAAAAAGGAGATTTCCCTCGTACTGGCGAGGCACGCTTCCGTTCAAACTAGACATAGCGTCTTCGGTTGTATTAAGGCGTATATTTAAATATAAAAAAAGACCTTGTGGTCTGTAAATGAATTATTCTGATATAAGATAACAGCACACGTGAAACAGTGGAAGCATTGGAACACTTTGACCCGGAAGTGTTCACTAATGTCTTATAGAACAGTTAGAACAAATACAAGCAAAGAACAAGTTTTAGGTTTTGTCATTTGCTATTCTTACTACGTGCACACACACACACACACACACACACACACAAACACACACACAAAAAAACTACAGAAAAAGAAAAGTATATATATATATATATATATATATATATATATATATATATATATATATATATATATATATATATATATATATATATATATATATATATATATATATATATATAACCAACGGGCTGATCACCCGTTTGCCAGTCACTTCGATTACGGAAACAACAGCAAATGGATTGATTTGCCGTTGCCCTAAAGACGCCAATAGGCGTGATGGGAAACAATGGCAAAGAACACCTATCTGCTGTTGCCCTAAGACGCCACTAGGCGTAATGGCCACTGACTGCTTTGACGGTCGGTGGCTAAGGACGGAAGAAGAAGAATATATATATATACACACACACACACACACACACACACATATATATATATATATAAAATATTCTGTTGCGTAGAATAACAGTGAGCGGCCAGTTATCATTAACCAATAGTTAGTCAAATCTTTCACAAACAATATATATACGCGCATACGAAGATAGAGTGAGCTAGTTTTTATTTTTCGCTTAGTTGTTTGAAAATAAGCGTATTTGTATTGTGTTCTTTCTTCTGTATGATATTGTAATGGCTTTTTTAAAATCTTTTTTTTTTTTTTTCGCTGGTGTTTGTTATTTTGTTGTTTATTCTGTCTGCGTTTAGATCTGTGTTCTGTTATTTGCATTGTGTGGCTAGTGTGTTTTTGTTTTATACTATGTTCTGTAGATCTTCGGGTTTGCTTTTTCCTTTTTTTCTCCGCTAGAAGCATTGTACTCTTGTTTTTCTCATGAGTGTAACTAATAATCATAATAGTTAATGGGTGACATGCTGATCGGCAAACACACATTCAGTCAGTCAGCCAATCACCCAAAAGGCCATACCAAAAAAAAAAATATCAAACTAGGCAGCCAGCCAATCAGATAAATAGCCGCGGAAATAGTTACGTAAGATAATGGCGTCCCCAAATTTCCCATTATTATGTGTTATTTGTAAAAATCTATATTTAGTAAAGTCATTAATATCTGCCTATTCTGAATCTCGCCCCGTGTAGTCCTCGGAGGTCTCTGAAAAGATAAAGAAAGAATACGCCTACAACACCGTTAAGCATGTCGTACAAGGCCACTAATATGAGGTTGTACATGGAACTGGCAACCTTATATTGTAAAACAGATTGTAACAGAAACCAGCCCTGGACGTTGGCTTTGTTCTATCAATACCCTTTAGCTTCCCGAGGAGCATAGGCCTTCAACAAACACATGCCAAGTCTTCCTGTCCTGTATGTTTCCATCATTTTCACCTCTGTATCCAGTTCTAAACAGCGTGCTTTTTTCTGTGCCAATTTGTTTTATATGATGAGGTTGCCACTCCTTCTTAAGGGACTAATTGTAGTTGTCGCTCCATACTTTGTCGGGAGCACAATGGAAAATTGTAATTCTGCATCTCGCATTTGTATGTGGAAAACAGTGGATTAATATCATTTTCAAGACAGCTATTTTGATGATTCTAGTTCTTAACCGCGCGGTAGCGGCCTGTTTTATAAATGAATAAACACTAGGAAATGCATTAGGGAAACAAAAAGCAGCGATCGATTAGTTGTGTTGCACGCCCAATTGCGGGTTGATTAACTGCGTGAATTCTCATGGGACAATATTAGCACAATGCTGCAGGTCCCACATAATGCCACAGAAGTATATAATTCCTGTAGAGTCTGTTATATTGTTGCAGCGGTGCGACGGCCGTGCGGTTCCTGTCGTGGAGGTAGCGGGTCGAAAACGCAGGCTGGAGGCAGGCCATAATTTACCGCAACTGTGTCAATAGGTAACGAAAGCGACGCCGCCGGCCCTGCTGTAACCTTCGATCGAGTTTCTCTCGACAGTCCTGCTGTCGACCTCTGGAAGCGGCCTTTGTCCTATACCGCGTGTTTTGTTTTGTTTTGTCTGTCTGTTTTTTTAATCAAACTAACGAATTCCGAGTCTGCTACGTTGTTTTTTGTAGTTCCCCATGTTTCATAGACATACATCAGAACTGGCTTGACCGTTTTGTTAAAATTGTTTGTGTTGCACTGAATTTCTCTTGATCTCCATTTATTTCCCAATGCAGTGAAAGTTCCTCTTCTATCAATTAATGCCCTTTAGCTCCCCAAGGAGCATAGGCCTTCAAAAAACACATGCCACGTCCTGTCACATGCTATCAACTCAAGTTCTTTCTGCGTCTTCATCATTTTCACTTCTGTCTCCACCTCTCTTCGTCGTATGCTTTTTGGTCAACCTCTGCCTCTCTTACCCTGGGGATTCAAGAACAAGGACTGCCGGGTAATGCTATCAACAGGTTTCCTCAATGTGTGTCCTATCGATCGCCAGCGTCTCCTTCTTATTTCTTGTTCCACTGGCACGTGTCTGATTCTTGTCATCAGTTTCACATTGGTAACCTTGTCTGGTTCTTGTCATCAGTTTAACATTGGTAACCTTGTCTGGTTCTTGTCATCAGTTTCACATTGGTAACCTTGTCTGGTTCTTGTCATCAGTTTCACATTGGTAACCATGTCTGGTTCTTGTTATGAGTTTAACATTGGTAACCTTATCTGGTTCTTGTCATCAGTTTCACATTGGTAACCTTGTCTGGTTCTTGTCATGAGTTTAACATTGGTAACCTTGTCTGGTTCTTGTCATCCGTTTCACATTGGTAACCTTGTCTGGTTCTTGTCATCAGTTTCACATTGGTAACCTTGTCTGGTTCTTGTCATCAGTTTCACATTGGTAACCTTGTCTGGTTCTTGTCATCCGTTTCACATTGGTAACCTTGTCTGGTTCTTGTCATCAGTTTCACATTGGTAACCGTGTCTGGTTCTTGTCATCAGTTTCACATTGGTAACCTTGTCTGGTTCTTGTCATCAGTTTCACATTGGTAACCTTATCTGGGTCTTGTCATCCGTTTCACATTGGTAACCTTGTCTGGTTCTTGTCATCAGTTTCACATTGGTAACCTTGTCTGGTTCTTGTCATCAGTTTCACATTGGTAACCTTGTCTGGTTCTTGTCATCAGTTTCACATTGGTAACCTTGTCTGGTTCTTGTCATCAGTTTCACATTGGTAACCTTGTCTGGTTCTTGTCATCAGTTTCACATTGGTAACCCTGTCTGGTTCTTGTCATCCGTTTCACATTGGTAACCTTGTCTGGTTCTTGTCATCAGTTTCACATTGGTAACCTTGTCTGGTTCTTGTCATCAGTTTTACATTGGTAACCTTGTCTGGTTCTTGTCATCAGTTTCACTTTGGTAACCTTGTCTGGTTCTTGTCATCAGTTTCACATTGGTAACTGTCACGGAGTGTTTTGAGGGTATTTTGCACGTGTGAATGTTCCCATGCTCCAGCCGGAGTTTATTAGTCATGTGAGTTGTTGTGAGTTGGGAATGCTTGTTTTGTAATATTTTAGTTACAAGCAATGTTGTGAGCAGAGGTTAAGACAAGCTGCTAGCTGTAGTTAGGCGTGAATGAAGCTCAGTGGAGCGTGGAAGGTTTTCACGTGTTTGGTGATTACGAATGAAAGGGGTCAGCCAGAGAGAGAGATGTGTGTTGGGTCAGTAGTGTGATGAGTTAGCAGAGAGTTGAGTCAGTAGACAGGAGACAGCGAAGAGTGTAGAGAAGAGAAGGGTGGATGTTGCAGTAGTTATTTATGAAGTAGTCTATTTGGTGATTGTAGTGATTCCGAGAAGCAGAGTGTTTGCAGGATACTCGGGATTGGTGATGTCTCCAGTATTTGTAATGGCCCTGCGCTTATTGTGATTTATTGTTAATATAATATATCGTTGGAGATTGATATGGCTGTTGGAGTTATTCCTTAGACAGTGAGCTAGACGAACGGTGTATTATAAGTGTTGTCTGACTTTCTACATCCATCCACATACACCCTACTCGTCACAGTAAATTGTCTGGCCGGTAACAGTAACCTTGTCATACCATTTCAGTCCTTCTAATTTACGTAGAAATCCATTTATGAAAGTCAGTAGCTTATTGATTTTTGTGTTTGTTGTTCTCCATGTTTCATAGCCATACAATAGGACTAACTTGACATTTGCCTTTTGTATTCCTATTTTGATATCGCTGTCTGCGCCCAAAAATGTATATGTGCTACTATTTCTTCAGATTATATTTGCCACTAATTCTTTACATTATATTTGCCACTATTTCTTCAGATTATAGTTGCCACTGTTTCTTTAGATTATATTTGCCACTATGTCTTTAGATTATATTTGCCATTATTTCTTCAAATTATATTTGCCACTTTTTCTTTAGATTATATTTGCCACTATTTCTTCAGACTATATTTGCTAGTATTTCTTTTTCTCTGTAATTTTGGTCTCAATACCCAGTCCATGTAGACCTAAGTATAACAGTCATAGTTACGATGGTTAGGCCATGTCTACGGAATGGGTGAAGATCGTCTACAACGAAAAATAAAACGAAGAGCCAGGGATGAAGACCTCCAGAAGGTCACAGAGTTCGCTTGGGAGGTCAACATTAGACAGTCTCATAAGAACCGAGGACTAGATTGGAACCAGGTCAGGAGAATGACAAGCGATAGAATAGTATGGCTATCTTTGGCAAACCTCAACAGCTCAGGGCCGAAGATAACCACAAAGTAGTAGCAGTAGTAGTAATTTTGCTACAAAATTCGTGGTCGTGAACAAGGATTTGGAGCAATCGCAGTTTTTAATTTCTACGCTCCATCTCCGCTCCTGCATAGACGGTGACTGCTGCAGCTCCGCGCGCGCTCCGACTAATTAATTTTTTTTTTAAAGTGTTACGTTTAATAAAATTAAACACAGCAACTTTGAACAAATAAATTTTATTTATTCGAGCATTTTCAAGCAATTTAAATACCACTTTAACTAGAATCAATCCATCAAAATTTTATTCCCATCTCATTCTGTACACTATTATTGATGCTATCAAATCATCTTTCATAGCCTGGCGCAGATTATTTAAAATACACGTGAAAGCCGTAAACAGTCGTTCAAGACTAGTTTGAGCTGAAGCGACTCTACAACAAGCCTGAATATGGTTGTAGGTAGCTGCGAAATACAGCACCTCATAAACGGACTTTATGTTTAGTCTACAAATAGATTCCATGGTCTCACCGTCTTCCCAAAAAACATTCTCTCGAATAATGTTTTATTACTATTATGAATCAGAGAAACCCGCCGCTGCCTTTCCTATTTATTCTATTCCTTTTCTAAGTCATCATCTTCTAATGTATTTACCACCATCGTCTTGATCATTCCCTTTTAGCTAAGTCAGTGTTTCTCAACGGGGGCGGTACCGCCCCCTGGGGGGCTTTTTCAAGATGTCTGGGGGCGTTCTGATGGGTCGCAACGATTGAGCGTCGCTACTTCCATTCAGGGGGCGTTGTGTACATTTTTACATTTAGCATCGAAAGAGAAGTATTGCGAAACGATGTGGCTTATCTTTCAGATAAATACTGTTCAAAAAAAGAAACGCAACTTTTTTGGTGTTACTTTTATAAAAGATATTCGCTGATTGGACATCAGTCAACCTATTGACTGTGTCCACCTGGTCATTAACTTCTCGTGGTTACCTGAATTGTACTCACCTCATGATTCGTGAGGTCATGAAAGAGGTCAAGGTCAAAACATTTTTGACAATAACTCGTGACAGGTTCATGAGAATCCCGTGAAACTTACTGAACACAAAACTCTCTGACCATATTATTGAATGCCTATAAAAGATTGACGCTCCTCGAATAAATTCAGTTGAAAATTCAATGCGCAAGTAGGGCTCATCTCACTACAGAACAACGACTCATCATCATTGGACGTTTACAGACTGGACAGTCACAAAGTGTAGTGGCCAGACAATTTAATGTGGTTAGAAGCACCATTAGTCGCCTTTGGAGGCGATTTCAAGAAACTGGCTCAGTGGCAGACCGGCCGCGCAGTGGAAGACCCAGAGTCACAACTCCTGCCAAAGATCGCTTCATACGGCTGCGTCACCTCAGGAATCGACTTGCATCTGCCTCCTCCACAGTCCAGTCAATGTCAGCAGCTCGTCGAATTTAGATCAAACGGTCAGGATCCGGCTGCACGACTCTGGTCTTTGGGCCAGAAGACCCTACAGAGGTCCTGTTCTTACGGATTGGCATTGCTAGATCCGACTGCAGTGGGCGAACCAGCATCGTCAATGGACCGTTGGAGACGGGTTTGGTTTAGTGATGAATCATTTTTTGTGCTCTAGCGACACGATAGACGGAGAAGAGTTTACCGCAGAGTCCATGAGCGCTGCGCCCAGAACAGCGTTGATGAGGCTCCTCCACATGGTGGTGGAGGTGTACTGATGTGGGGGGCGATCAACTTCATGGGAAGAAGTGACCTGGTGCAAATTGAAGGACGCCAGAATGCCCAAAGATACGTCGCTGAAATTCTTCGTCCTCACGTCCTTCCACTTCTGGCTGCACGAGGGTCGATTTTTCAGCAGGATAACGCTCGACCTCATGTGGCACAACTCACCACCCAGTTCCTCGCTGATAACAATGTCCAGACCATTCCGTGGCCAGCCATGTCATCAGACATGAACCCCATAGAACACTTATGGGATGAACTCGACAGACGACTCCACCAGCGAGACGTGGCTCCAGCCAATCTCCGACAGTTGTCTCTTGCACTGCGGGAAGAGTGGGCAGCCATCCCACAACAACAGATCCAACGGCTAATCGGATCCAATGTCAAGGAGATGTTCTCTGATAGAGGCCAGAGGAGGCCATACACCTTACTGAAACGGAGGCCTCAGTCGCAAAGAATAAAAGTCCAAACCAAATTTAAGGAACACAATTTCATTGCTAAAGTCTGAAAGTTTCTTCATGCCAAGATTGAAACATTAATTCTGTAAAATAAAATTTTGGTACAAGTTTGAAATTTGGTGTCCATTACCACTGCAATAATGTTGCGTTTCTTTTTTTGAACAGTATATTTGAAAAGTTAAATGAGGTTCTTCTTAAGCTACAAGGAAACGAGATGAGTCTGATTAAAGTGAAAGGAATTATCATGGGGTTCATCAACAAATTGACATTATATAAAAATAATCTTAGTTGCCGAGAACTTTCTCATTTTCCATGTTTACTGCAGTTAGGTGGGGACAGGCTTAAAGATTCAGATTTAGAGGTTTATTGCAGTCATTTGGACGCTATTAAAAATGATATGAGCATAAGATTTAAAGACTTCCAAGAACTAATAATACCGGATATGGTGATTAATCAGTTTGAATCAGACGTGGAACAAGTTAGTCAACATTTACAAGAAGAACTACTGTAATTGAGCTACAAAATGACTTCGAGGCAAAAGCACGATTCAGTCACACACATTACGAAAAATTTTGGATCCAGCAGAGGCTTGCGTATCCCGTTCTATGGCGTGAAACTAAATTGCTAATTACAGCATTCCCAACGTCGTATTTGGTGGAGAAGGGGTTCAGTGCAGTAGTGTTGCTACTACAAAAGCAACGAAACCAACTGCAGATTTGTAACAGAGGAGATTTGAGACTTCTTTTAACAAACTTAGAACCAAATATTACAAAACTGGCCGAGTCACACCAAGCGCAAGGATCTCATTAAGTTTCATTAGTAAGTGAATTTTTACATAATTATATCATTATTATCAACAAATAATTTTTCCAATTTTTTCATGTTTAAAGTAGTTACATAAGGAGAGGGTTAAATATTCAGATTTGAAGATATATATGCAGTTATTTAGGCGCTATTAAAATGATATGATTATGATAGTTATGGAGTTGTAAGAACTAATTTTATATCATTTTCTCCGCCAAGTTGTAATTCAACGATAATGAACTTGTGGTGTATATAATTCCGTACTTAAACTCATATTTAATATAACTATGCTTTTATAAATGTGCTTTCTCTTTTTCGTTATATTATAAGAAAAGATAACTCATTAACTGCATTGCTTTTTTAAAAGTATGGTGGGATATATTTTATATGTGTGTGTGTGTGTTTGTGTATACACGATAAAGAGCAAGGGGGTGTTAAAAGGGTGGAGGGGGGGGGGGGGCTTTTTAAAATATTAGTTGTCAAAAGGGGGCGTTGCTACTATCAGGGTTGAGAAACACTGAGCTAAGTCAAACTTTGATAAAATTAGCACACTCCAAAACCAAACTATGAGAATCATAACGGAAGGCTTGAAGACAACACCTATAAAAGAACTCGAAAAGATTACATACCCACAACCAATGGAGGATAGAAGAGACAGCAGGGCCATTAAGAAGCTGAAAAATTCAGGAGACTAACAGACCACGAGCTTCCTAGTTCGGAGGTCCGTGATTCAATCTCCAGTTGAGGTGGGATTTTTTTAGACCGCAAACGGCTCCGGGGTCGACCCAGCCTCACGAATTGGATACCACAGCAACTCTGGAAAAGGTTAAGGCGGCCGGCGTGATGCTGACCACATCACCCCTAGTGTGCCGATGGTCAAGAAAATATGGGCCTAACACCATATTCCCAATATGCATCGGGCGTGTAACGGGACCCTTTTAACAGACCACCCAATGTACCATAGAATAAATGCTCTTATAAATGGAAGACTCAAGCGAAACAGATTTGTAGGATCAACCACAACAAAGTTGACAGCAGTTCCCAATAAATGCGGTATCATCAGTTAAACCCATCTACACTGCATTCAACATCGTTTCCCTGAAAAAAATAAAAAAAATTCCTGGAATTGAGAGAAAGAAGACCTCGACAGACAGAAAAGTCATAACGATTAAATGCATAGAGAAAAATTACCCAAGCAATAGGTAGACCCATGCAAACACAGATGGATCAGCAACAAATGCAACAGAAGATGGAGGTGATATGTCCAATTGGTACACCAAAAAAGTTACTTCAGAGCAGAGGCCTTGAAAACTGCAACAGTGGTTCTTATGACACAGGAAAACACAGAGAGACTTCACAGCTTTCTTCACAGCCGCATTGTCAGTAATTACAATGCTGAGGAACCAGACTAATGCAGACCTGGACGACCTAAGTGTAGTCATTCACAAACTGTATCAACAATTCTAGAGTTGTGAGATCCCCTCTCATTGTAGCATCCTCGGCAGTGAAGAGGTTGACAGATTGGCGAAGGAAGGTGTAAAGCTACCTCAACCTGATACAAGCATACCTTATGAAGAAGCCAAGAGGTTTGTCAGAAGCAGATACAGGAACAAGGATGAAGCAGAGCGTCCAAGTCATGAGAAAAATTATGCATACAGTATTACCAGTTCAGCAGAAGTGAAGAAGTTGTAATCTTCAGACTCCGCACAGGCCACAACAGATTGAGATGCCATCTATCCCACAAGCTAAAGATGGGAACTACTTATGAGTGTGACTGTGACACTGATAAAATGACTGCTGAACATCTGCTGCAGAAGTGCCCAACATATGAAGAACAGAGAAAGCATAGATGGCCGTCCCCACTACCATTTCTGAAAAAGCTCTACGGAGATACCAAACAGCCTCAATCTGACCACTGCTTTATTTGAACATATTCAAGTAGACGTCTGAAAGTGTACGAAGAAGAATATTCCCTTTTAATTCCTTACGGAGCATGGGACAGTGACTTTCCCAGCACTATTTTTAATAATAATTAAATTACATTATTTGATCTCATCAATCACGTCTTTTTCCACTTTGCACGTCGCCGATTTCTTCTTTGCTTCTCCCAAAAGTCCAACTTTAGGCGTTTCAAATTCAATTGTAAAGACATCACAGAGATCTGTTTCCGTACAGAAGCTATTACTCGTGTAGGCAGGTTTAACTTGGAAGTCGATGCCATGGCTAAATCTAGTTGTACAAACCGCAACCAAATGATTCACGTTAAGGCTTTTCAAAAGTAATATACTACATAAACTATGACATTTGTTTCATTATCACTTACGACTTCAGTAAATAAAATGATTCACGTTAAGGCTTTTCAAAATTAATATACTAAATAAATTATGTCATTTGTTTCATAATGAACCTGTATGTGATATGTTAGTATTATCACTTACGACTTCAGTAAATAAAATGATTCACGTTAAGGCTTTTCAAAATTAATATACTAAATAAACTATGACATTTGTTTCATAATGAACCTGTATGTGAGCAGTTAAAATTTAATGAGCACCGACTCCTATCCAGATCCGGGCAAAAACCTACTGCTCCGAGCTCCGCTCTAAACCCCTGGTCGAGAATACTAGATCTCTCTCTCGCCCTCTTCTTGTCACCCTCTTTATCTCTCTCTCTCTCTCTCTCTCTCTCTCTCTCTCTCTCTCTCTCTCTCTCTCTTTCTTTCTCCACTCTCACCTTCCCCCATCCCTCTCTCTCTCTTTCTTTCTCTCTGTCTCTGCACGTTTTGTTTTTAAGTAAATAACAGATCATTGTCGCGGAAGTTTGAATTACCATTTCAGAAAAGGCAGTACGTCTTGTTATTATAAGTACAAGTTATGACAAACTTCACGTTGTTTACAATTAGACCCTCACGCTGGTCACGATTAGACTCTAGTTTTGGTCACTGTTAGATCTTGACGTTGACCACGATTAGACATTCATGTTTGTCATTATTAGTTCTTTACATTAGTCACGATTAGATCTTCACGTTGATTATTATTAGTTCTTTAAATTAGTCACGATTAGATCTTATGTTGATTATTATGATTTCTTTACATTAGTCACGATTAGATCTTCACGTTGATTATTATTAGTTCTTTACATTAGTCACGATTATATCTTCACGTTGATCACTATTAGACCGCCACTTGACCACGATTAGACTTTCACGCTGGTTACGATTAGACCTTCATTTAAGCCACGATTAGACCTACGTACTTTTACAAATTGCGGGGTAGAACTGACAAGACCCGAGAGAATTAACCAAACTGCCGCAGCGAGTATTTATATAATGATTTTTGCCCTATCTGCATGTGGCTTATCTTCCTTCATGGCTTATGATTCTTTTCCCTATGTCTTGGTTACCGTCTCCCCCACTGTTTTGCAGATATCGCGTGTTTGTCGTGTATTATTAATTACTTTTTTCCCCCACTCACTTTTTGGTGTCTGCAATCGATACTTTCCTATCTCAGTCCCACCTAGCAGGACGAATTCGCTTGTTCTGCAGTGCATTGTTTTGTGGTACAGCCCTAAAGAGGTTATTTTCTGCTAGCGATTTCAAGGCGGACTTGGTTTTCAGGATTCCTCTGCTCATATAGAACCATTTATTGTGTTTATAGACGTACTTGAGTACAATATATAACTGCATGAAACGTTACATGTCATTGTGTTGTGTCAGATATTTACTGAGGCGTTAGTATATTGGCCAGAATTTGCTGTTGCGTACGTGTTGCCTTGCTAGTATTTTATAGGTAAGTTTTAAACGAAAACTAAGGACACAGAGATTAATAACGCATAGGGCATAAATTGGTATGATTATTATGTTGACTTGTGTTCTCTGCTGTGTTTTTTCCTTTTCTTTTTTTTCCTTCTAAGCCTTTGATCGCACTGTTGACGTTTCGAAGGGTAATTAAAAGAAAAAAAAGTTTGTTGCTTTGTGGAAATTTCATCGTGTTTTTTTTTTCTGTGGTTATTTGATTCATCCATCTGTCTAGTGTTATATATTTGTGTCTCAGTATAATAGCCACTATTCATTAAATCATTTTCAACTCCTATCTGAGCTCTGCTTTACACGACATGCATTATTGTCCTGTGTTGTCCGTTTAAGGTTTTTCCATGTCTAATTACCTTCTCCACGTTTCAATATATCGCTGTCAGATAGAATGCTATCTAAATAAATATTACACACATAAAGGTACGTTTCAGGCACTCGTGAGAAATATAGAAGCAGAAAACTAGACAACTGAAAAACAACAGACGTAAGTGGCTTAGCGGAGAATCGAACCCAGGACCTTCCGAAAGGCACCACTGCCTAGCTACGGAAGCGAATCACACTATCCTCCCTGCCAACTAGGCACCACTAAATAGTGCTTCGTAGACGGGTTAGAATGCTATCTGCAGGGTATCTCAATGAGTGCCTTATACATAGTCTTCTCGCGTCTTATTCCATTAGTATTTTGTCTGCTGCTTCCCGAAGGTTCCACGTTGGTAGTCGTCATACCATTTCAAATTTTCTACTCCGCACCCGTTTATGAAAGTATGTATGCTTCTTATAATCCATTTTGTTATTCTGTATGTTTCAGAGCCACACAATAGAATAGGCATGTCATTTCAATTGAAAATTGTGACTTGTCGTGTGAGTGTTGTCTTTTGACGCATTATGTTCTATTTTTTTTTTTTTTAATGTAAAACTTTTGCCTCGTTTTGGCGAGGCGCGTCCCGTTCAACCTAGTCGGTTATATTAGGGCGCATGTCCAAATATAAAAGACCTTGAGGTCTGGGAGATAGTATTTTTTTATGTTCTAAATGTCCCAGTCTCACCACATATAGACATGACGTTTACAACTTTTATGTCTGTAAAAATAAGATTAACTTGCTACGTCAACCTACTTCCTACATTAACCTGTTTAAGGGCACTTCATTAGAGATTTTAGATATACATCATCTTCATCAACCTTATACATCATCTTCATCAACCTTATACATCATCTTCATCAACCTTATACATCATCTTCATCAACCTTATACACCATCTTCATCAACCTTATACATCATTTTCATCAACCTTATACATCATCTTCATCAACCTTATACATCATCTTCATCAACCTTATACATCATCTTCATCAACCTTATACATCATCTTCATCAACCTTATACATCATCTTCATCAACCTTATACATCATCTTCATCAACCTTATACATCATCTTCATCAACCTTATACATCATCTTCATCAACCTTATACATCATTATCATCAACCTTATACACCATTTTCATCAACCTTATACATCATCTTCATCAACCTTATACACCATCTTCATCAACCTTATACACCATTATCATCAACCTTATACACCATTTTCATCAACCTTATACATCATCTTCATCAACCTTATACACCATCTTCATCAACCTTATACACCATCTTCATCAACCTTATACATCATCTTCATCAACCTTATACACCATCTTCATCAACCTTATACACCATTATCATCAACCTTATACACCATTTTCATCAACCTTATACATCATCTTCATCAACCTTATACACCATCTTCATCAACCTTATACACCATCTTCATCAACCTTATACATCATCTTCATCAATCTTAAAGATCATCTTCATCAACCTTATACATAATCATCATCAACCTTATATATCATCTTCATCAACCTTATACATCATCTTCATCAACCTTATACATCATCTTCATCAACCTTATACATCATCTTCATCAACCTTATACATCATCATCACCTTCATACTCATACATCAACCTTATACCCTTATCATCATCACCACCATCATCACCTTATACATCATCATCATCAACCTTATACATCATCTTCATCAACCTTATACATATCCCCAACCTTATCATCCATCTTCAACGACAACCTTATACATCATTATCATCAACATCACGGCAACCTTATACATCATCTTCATCAACCTTATACACCATCTTCATCAACCTTATACACCATCTTCATCAACCTTATACACCATCTTCATCAACCTTATACATCATCTTCATCAACCTTATACATCATCTTCATCAACCTTATACACCATCTTCATCAACCTTATACACCATCTTCATCAACCTTATACACCATCTTCATCAACCTTATACACCATCTTCATCAACCTTATACACATCATCTTCATCAACCTTCAGGTCCCCAAGAAGCATAGGCCCTCAACACACGTATACCAAGTCTTCCTAGGCCCTTCAGTCAACCATACCGCTCAAAGGTCTTTCCATCTTCATGCAACCATACATCATCATCCCCTTAATGTGTGTCTCCTTGGTCTTCCTTCTACCTATCTTACAAACCTGTTCAGCATCTTCAGAACAAGGACTATCTTGTAATCTACTCAACAATCATCATGCAACATTTCCCTCAGTGTGTGTCCCTTATACATATCTATCTCTTAGCACTCCGTCTTCATCATCCTTGTTGCACAGGCGCTTGTAACTGGGTTCTTATCGTCATTCAGATTCCCATTACTGATATTCGTCACATAGGCCATCTTCAACTTCAATCCTTCTATCATCCTGCGGTCCCAAAAGCATCCGCAAAAACGTTCTATACATTTATGGAAAGTCTCCGTAGCTTTTTTTTTTCCCTTCTTCTGTGGGGGGGGGTCTACCTCTGCCTATCTTACCCTGTGGATTCCAGAACAAGGACTGTCTTGTAATGCTATCAACAGGTTTCCTCAGTGTGTGTCCTATCTATCTCTAGCCTCTTCTTCTCATCTCTTGTTGCACAGGCGCTTGTCTGGTTCTTATCGTCAGTTCCCCATTACTGATATTGTCACATCACTTCAATCCTTCTATTCTGCGAAAACACCCATTTATGGAAGTCTGTAGCTTTTTTTTTTTTTTTTTTGGTTATTGTTTTTGGTCTTCTCCATGTTTCAGAGCCATACCGTATGACCGACTTGCCATTTGAATTGAAAGTTCTGATGTTTGTCTTGGACAGGGAAGTCATTATGCTGCAACATTTACAAGTGTGTTTTTCTGTGATCTTTTTATTTATGTACCTATTGTCGTTGATGTACTTCCAGTCTATAGTGTAAGTCACTTGTAAAAAGGAAAGGATCCCGTTACACGCCCATTGAGGCATATTGGGAATATAGTGTTAAGCCCATATTTTCTTGACCATCGGCACACTAGGGGTGATGTGGTCAGCATCACGCCGGCTGCCTTAACCTTCCCAGAGTTCCTCTGGTACCCAATTCACGAGGCTGGGTCGACCCCGGAACCGTTTGCGGTCTAAAAAAAATCCCACCTCAACTGGGGATCGAACCATGGACCACCGAGCTTGAAAGCCAGTGCACTAACCACTGCGCTACCGTATGTAGGTGCGGTAAATTCTGTGATTGAACAAATGGTCTTGCCCTAAGTTTCGTTTGATCTATTTAGATGTGTGTCGATGGTTATTTATGTAACCTCCGGGGGTCTCTGAATGGAACTACTTCTCCTGCAGACAGCTCGTGAAAGCGATTATTGTGAGGTTGTACAAGGGATTGACAATCTCATCATGTCAAAGATATTGCTATAGACACCATTGCTGCATGAGCATGTGCGTCGATGCAGGAACTTCTTGCAAGGGGTCCACTGCTATGGTGATCCAAGAGGTCCACTGCTATGGTGATCCAAGGGGTCCACTGCTATGGTGATCCAAGGGGTCCACTGCTATGGTGATCTAGGGGTCCACTGCTGTGGTGATCTAAGGGGTCCACTGCTATGGTGATCCAAGGGGTCCACTGCTGTGGTGATACAAGCGGTCCACTGCTGTGGTGATCCAAGGGGTCCACTGCTGTGGTGATCCAAGGGGTCCACTGCTGTGGTGATCCAAGGGGTCCACTGCTGTGGTGATCCAAGCGGTCCACTGCTGTGGTGATCCAAGGGGTCCACTGCTGTGGTGATCCAAGGGGTCCACTGCTGTGGTGATCCAAGGGGTCCACTGCTGTGGTGATCCAAGCGGTCCACTGCTGTGGTGATCCAAGCGGTCCACTGCTGTGGTGATCCAAGGGGTCCACTGCTGTGGTGATCCAAGGGATCCACTGCTGTGGTGATCTAAGGGGTCCACTGCTATGGTGATCTAAGGTGTCCACTGCTGTGGTGATCCAAGCGGTCCACTGCTGTGGTGATCCAAGGGGTCCACTGCTATGGTGATCCAAGGGGTCCACTGCTATGGTGATCCAAGGGGTCCACTGCTGTGGTGATCCAAGGGGTCCACTGCTATGGTGATCCAAGGGATCCACTGCTTTGGTGAACCAAGGGGTCCACTGCTGTTGGGGGTGATATCTAAGGGGTCCCCCTGCTCTGTGACGTGATCCAAGCGGTCCACGGCCCTGCTTATGGTGTTGGTGATCCAAGGGGTCCACTGCTGTGGTGATCCAAGGGATCCACTGCTGTGGTGATCCAAGGGGTCCACTGCTGTGGTGATCTAAGGGGTCCAGTGCTATGGTGATCCAAGGGGTCCACTGCTGTGGTGATCCAAGCGGTCCACTGCTGTGGTGATCCAAGGGGTCCACTGCTGTGGGGATCCAAGCGGTCCACTGCTGTGGTGATCCAAGGGGTCCACTGCTGGGGTGATCCAAGCGGTCCACTGCTGTGGTGATCCAAGGGGTCCACTGCTGTGGTGATCCAAGGGATCCACTGCTGTGGTGATCTAAGCGGTCCATTGCAATGGTGATCCAAGCGGTCCACTGCTATGGTGATCCAAGGGGTCCACTGCTGTGGTGATCCAAGGGATCAATTTCTGTGGTGATCCAAGCTCTGTAAGTAGCGAACAAGGAGATGAATTAGTGTGTGTATGTGAGAGAGAGAGAGAGAGAGAGAGAGAGAGAGAGACGTGTAACGCATGTAGTGACGTTGAGGATCCTTAGTGCCAATAGTCCATAATGAAACGAAGTATTACGTAACAACTAGATGACTTTGACAGGAGTTGAAAGTCGAACTTTCACCCCCATCAGATATGTCGTCTACCCGCTTCGCTAGACTTCCCAAGATATCGGGTTGTTGTTTGCGTTACAGATCAAGCGGCGTTTGGGCTGTAGCCCTTCAGCTCAATGCCATTGTAGCGATATATGCATATTTTTGTAAGTTGTTGTTTCGCTCCTTATAAATGTGGCGTCGAAGGAAGGATCACCTTCCGAACATCAGGGAAAATGCAATACACACGTTTATGATGTGGTCTCCTGCGAACGTCATAGAATAACGTTTGTGTGGTTGTTATATGATGCAACGATTATTATTTATCCGTTGTGTTAATTAGTCTTTCCTGTAGAATATTTGTCACAATTTCTTCACACAGAAGGTCGGAAATGTGAAATATTCTCATCATCCTTGTCGTCTGCTTGAGAAAATGAAATAATACATATCGTTTGAATATTCGATTTAAAAAAATATATCGATTTCCTTCTGGTGCGATACTTTGCTTTTTTCAGCTCTGAAAAACGTTATAGGTTTTTTCCCTTTACTACACATATCATTATAATAACCATCTTTCTTATCAGATGCGGAAGTATGAAATAATTATGGTATGCTCTCCTGCTTCATGTTCTAGTGTCGGCATTAAGTCTCCACAAGTCATTTCATCTCTTTCCCTTCCTTTCCATTTTCATTTAGATGTTTTAAAGTCAAACTTTATCGTCACTAATGGTCAATGCTCCGTGTAAAAAACAAAAAGGACAGAAATTTGAAGGCGTGAGTGCTCCTTTAAATTGGTGTTCAACTTCACGTTCACGGTGCAAGTCGTGCCGTTTGTGTATCTTCCGAAAATGCTCCATGACAAGAATGCAAGGCATGCTCGTTCTTACAATTGGAATCATTTGTTGTTGATTTTTTTCACTTATCTCTCGCTTTCTTTCTCTTCTATTTTCGTTTGTTGTCCCTGACGATGGACTTGTGATTGTGGCCGTAATGTAGGCGATGAGAGAGATACTGGGGACAATTAACAATGGCCTATTAGAAAACTACACTGCAAATAGATGAATCGACAAGGTTAAGATTGGCCATAGCAGATACTGCCGTAGGGTAGTGAAATGTTAGAGACCACTTTACTCGAGAGATGGGTTGACCAGTATCCTTTCTCGCTCGCTGCCCCTCTTTCTTCCCTAACTCAAGAGCAAAGCCATTTACAGCTGGGTAGACTGGAGAGTGACGCCACCGTGTTTCGAACCCAGCACCTTTGCAGCGACAGGCCAGCTTTCTAACACCACTGCCACTTGAACACTCAGACAACCTTTGCCTTCCTCTAATGTAATTTTGATGACGCCGGTAGCAGCTACTTTGATTATAACCTACTTGAGTTCCCCCCTACAACGGTCTGTACTGGTAATGCTCACAGGTCATTTCAGTATTCAGTGTAGCGTGTTTGAACCCACCACTTTTGGTTATAAATATAAACCCCGAAAATGTAGCTGAGAGGTCTGTAACTTTACGTATAATTTAAATTTCGAGAGCGTGAAGTGGGCGAATTAGATCTTTGTACGTGTTGTTCGTTTTGGAATTAGATCAAGGAAGACGGGTTTGAGTGCCACCCCTAAACTGTTTAAAGTTCTATGGGGTTAATCAGTGGGCTAATCAGTGGCCATTATGTGTATCGCCTGTTCACTTCTGTTAACTCATTTAGAACGAAGAACTTAAAATAGCTGAAGAAGGCTTTCTTGGCAAAGACTGATAAAAATTATGAGGGGCGGGGAAGAAAAGAAAGGTAGCGTTTAGTTCTGAAGATCTATATAAGATAATGAGACGCCAAACGTACGCTCGCAACCAGTAAGTCTACTCTGGTCAGTGTAGCAAAGTTGATTTTGCTGGGGAGGTTATGATGGTATCCTAAAAGAATGAAAAGGTGTCTGCTATAACCGTGTGAGGTCAAGCAAAAGTAGGCCTCTGACTCTATGATGAATTATGTGCAGAGAACCTACAGCTACCTCCCTAGGTCTCACACGGTCAATCTTCTGGCTCTAGTGTATGGTGTATGGTGTATGGTGTACCTAGTGTCTAGGGGAGAAATGAATGATGGTACACAACAATCAAACACATTAAGTTTCTATTAAAGAAGTTAATAACTAGCAGTTAAGTGTTTCTTTAAAAAAAGTATTTACAATTTATTTTGCCTGTCCATTCATAGCTTGTGGACAGGTCTTTGAAAACAAAGACAAGATAGTTTACAGAAAAAGAACAATTTAAAATGTTGGGACAATCTGCCCAATAACTAAAAGTTATTATGTATTTATAACTGTTCTTCCTGTAGGAAATATTAAGCTAATTCACTGTATTTATATAACGGGAGAGTCACTGTATATGAGGGCTGTAGTTCATCCTACCCCCATAATATTCCTGTGTAATATTTTGAAACACAAGAAAATGTCAGAGATGCCCCAGAGGTTTTACTCTTCACCTGAGAGTCCTTGTTGTAAGATAATACGATGGGTAGTTGCAGAAATTTCAAGTTCAACAATCGCCAAAGCTCCTACTGGATATTCAACAGCATATAAGTCTGGTTGGAGACTGGTTGGCGTTTATAAGCACTCAGCAGGTTTCCTGTCACCAGCCGGCAACAGGAACATAGACCCTCTGCAACAAAAGGAAACCCTGGCCTTTTATCTCTGATCATTTATTCTAACACTTAATTCCCTACGTGGGTATGGGGTCAGCCTCGCGTGCCTTACAAATGCACTCGCCCCGAATTGTACAGGACTCCCACCTGGTTGTGACCACACCTCAAGTCCTTATAGTAGATACGCCACTGTACGTTCACATATTTTTCCTCCATACAATAATGTGGAGTAACCACATTTCCTGTGATATGATCTTCTCTTCTTTTCTTTACACTTATATTTGCTTCAGGCATGTTTAAACAGTGTTCATTGAACACAGAGGCTTGCTAAACTATTTTAATGCAATAATATGTCAACATAATTATAACAACATACATCAGTTAGACACCGTTTACTGTGAGGACTCAACAATGTCTGCTTCCGACATGTCCTTCACTTTTTCCCCAATAGCAGTATCTAACTTTGTAGTTGGACCAAACATATTAAATTTCATAAAATATCCTTACCACAATCAAGAAATATATAAACAAATGACGCTGATTTAGTGAAGAAATGGCCTCAGCTTCCTCCGAATCGTACAGACTGTGACTTGATTCTTTATTTAAGTTTATAATTAACACAGCTGTTTTTCAGCGTATCTGTATAAAAATATTAGTTCAACTGGCAATGAATAGTCAAAGCCTTTTGCTAATATCTACCAGCCCTAGCCAACCGTAACGTTCGACTACTTGAATTCAAATGCAGTTTGAATGAAAAACCCAAATAATTTTGAATAACTGGTGGTGGATTGGCTAGTCTGCTCTAGTCATGCCCAATACAAAAAGATATTACGTTTAGGATTACATTTCTCCTACCGTTTCCCTTTCCCATTCATACTCTGTTCACCTCAAGCTAATTTGAATGTACCTCCCTGCCTCTTTTCCCAGCTCGCGTCCCCCTAACGTTACCAAAAAAAACATGAGCAGGAACGCCAGTGTGTCTGGTCGTGTGTTCTTAGAGATTAGTATTTCTTCAATAACTTCTCTAATACTGGGAATATCATATATTTTAAAGTACATTCTTACACAGCTAACTTTACGTCATACTATCATATAATTCTTATGGGGAACTTCATAATGGTTTAAAATTTCCAATTTTTGTCATCGTCCATCGTCAACTAAAATTTTACACAAGCCCGCCATCTTCCTCTCTTTCATCTTGCGAGCATGTATTTTTCAAATAAGTACAGTTTTAGTTACATCAGAAATGCTACCATTAGGAGGAAATAAAACTGTCTGCGTGGTTTGACCTTGCTGGCTTTTCTGCAGTGTGAATATATGCGTTGCAGACTGTGTTAGCGACGCGGGGTGTAGACGGGGCCGGGTTAAAGAATTTGCGTTACTAGTTAGCATTGTATCGTGTAATACTACCAAAAAATGTAAGGATTACTACTAGTTTTGCTACAAAGTTGACAGAAAGTGTTACTTCAGATAGCTATATTGGGGTATACTTCCGCCAATAGTTATTTGTAAGGCTAGACTTACAAAGTGTAATCAGCAGATTGGGCAGAAGTTAAATATTAGTAGTGTTTGTCGAAAACGAAACTAAAGCGCGTCAGACTTTTTCCGTGAAATCGTTCTCTAGGCTTAGCACTGTGCAAAAAGCAGCGGTGCTGGCGTCGAAGATGCCAACCGTCAGACACATGCGGGCTAATGTATTTATTATCGTTTTATGCCTAAATCTTACTGAATTGAGCGTTTATTCTCGCATATTTTGCTACAGTCAGGCTATGCTTGGTGGGTACGATATAGTCAGCTGACATAGAATCTCTCTTCAGCATTACTGAGCTTTACCTCGACTTCTCTTATCATTCCCCCTCCCCCTTTTCTGCTTTTTCTTTTCACTGCGACTTACATGAGATTACGCTTGGGGATGGCAACCTCACCATGTAAAATAAATTGCTACATGAACCATCGCTGCGAGAACGCATGAATGCTTTGGTGCAGGCTACCTGTAAAAAGACCAGCTGTAGTGGTGATCCCGTGCTCCATAAGGACACACAGGGAAATGATGATGATAATGATTATGATGATAATGTCGATGATGATGATAATGATGATGATGATTACGATGATGATCACTCATGGGAAAACACGCCTTTGGATTCCGCATTATCTCATTTGTAGGGCATTCTAATTTTGCCAGCGTTTAAAAAAAATGAGGGAAGAATTTTATAGTTAAACTAGCAATAACCCATCAAACTTGACTGGTTTTTAATTATAGTGTGCTGTTTCCGTTCCCGGATGAGCAGGTAGAAGTACAATCTTAGAGTGTTTTTGGTTTCTTTCCATTATACAGTGTAATCAAACTGTTCATGAACACCGTCATTTGAACGCTTTTCATTTGTTGATTGTAACTATTTTCGGGAGAGTATATATAATGGAAACAATACAATTTTTCAACACGGTTGCATTCCACAGCTGTGACCAACGTACACACGGCGAGAATTATGTTATTTTAGATTCAATTTAAAAGTTCTTTGATGACAACATTTCGTGTGAAAGTGTGTGGATTGTTTTCTAGGAGTAATAAGTGGTTTTAACAAAAACGTTCAAGTTTTCATGATTTGTACATCGGGTGAGGGCTCATGCACACCAATTTTTACGCACTTTTTCATTGTCGAGCGCTACTAATTTCGTGAAAGAATAAAATAAAAATAAAACCAAAGTATTTGTTTTATATAACACATAAGGAAGGAAACCCGAGGCCTGTAAACAGTAAATTAATATGAGACAAACATAAAGGTATGTTATCAGGCACTCGTAGGAAATAAAGTACAACACTAGACAACAGAAAAACAACAGATATGAGTGGCCCACCCAGGATATAACACCCACGCTGTGCAAGTTGCACACCGTGCGTTGCGCACTTTTTTTTTCTGGCACGAGTTACTTTTTTGAGTGAGACCGACCCACGTAACATACATCGGTAATTATGTTAGTTGGGATATTTAAAGATTTTTCATACAGTTTTCTGTTTAGGAAGATTCTACATTTCTTAGATCATACAATTAAATTTATAAAACAAGACTCTGTGTTTATCTTGTCATAGAATTTAATTTGTGCTGCAAGATTCGACGATATTTCTTCTTATAACATTTACTTTGCAGCAAAACTCCGACTTTTTTCTGTTTACACTTCACCGTCTGTAGCAACAATCAACGTTTCTTCTGTCACACATTTTACTCGGTGCAGCAGGATTCAACGTTTCTTCTGTCACACATTTTACTCGGTGCAGCAGGATTTAACGTTTCTTCTGTCACACATTTTACTCGGTGCAGCAGGATTCAACGTTTCTTCTGTCACACATTTTACTCGGTGCAGCAGGATTCAACGTTTCTTCTACAAGTCTTATTAATTTTTTCCTAAACTCTTCTACTTTACTACTTTTTTTTTTCTTTTTACTTTACTTAATAGTACTTAGTAACTCCTATTCTATCCTGTAGTTCATAGGTTATTCAGAGACTGGGCTTGCTTTCCTATCATCTGTGTTCCTTTTGGTCTGGTTTCAGTTTAGTTCTTGGCCTGAACTCTTCAGAACTGAATAATGGCTAAGACGACTCAAAAGCATATGACAGTGCAAATTTGCAGCATTGTGGTAACACACACAGTACCACTAGCTGGCTACAGCAAGAGTCTCTACTAATGAAAACGTTTCACGCGCCATATATTACGTAAACCTCATAACGCTCTTATCACTCCGTCATATTATTAGTCTTATCTTGTGTGAAGTCTCGTTGCTCGCCATAGACGAAGCTTCTATGCTTTCGTGCCACACTGTTTCTGTACCTGTGAAGCAAAACTGGAAATGAATGAAATTGTGGTGGGTTTAGATGTTAAAAGGTTAAGTATTAATTGTCTACAGATGTGAGGTCAGCTATGCAAGTCCCTGAGTCTAATTGTTGATGAAGTTGTTCTCAGGGTACCTGTCTGCTACCACCCTACGACCTCAATCTGCTATATATTTTGACCTAATTATATGTTATGGTGTCTGGATGTTATCTGGCTAGGTGTCTAGGGTAAAATGCAATGTAATGTTAATAAAATGACAACAACTACACCTATAACTTAATGAACAAGTGATTAAACAAGTCTCTGGGTAAAGTTTCAATGATAATATTTTTTACAAATTTTATTTTCCTGTATCTCAATTGCTGGGATACAGGAATGTTTAAAATCAAAATATAATTCAATTTATTTACAACAAAGTAATTTAAAACAACCACTGAGTCTGTTAATATTACTCTAAAGTGTTCCTGACTGGAAGTGTTCTGATGAATCAATAATTCCTATGAATGGACACGCTTTTGAAGACCGACTTGTATCATCATGTCAAGAATACTGTTTGATATATTACTGATGGAGAGTATGGTTAAATGAACTAACACCCGCCCGTGGACAATTGGGCTTAACTTATTTCCTGGAACCTTGTGATGTCCTTCTTACAACCACCTTCTTCACGACTGCAACAGCTGAATACTTCTTCAGAACTCGTTAGAATTTAGGCAAACAGGTAGTTTTTGCCTCGAGCTTGCAGCTTCAGGAGTACGTATATTTGATGTGGCTCACTGATAGTTTCAAGATGGAACCCTGAAATCAGAGGATTAAGGCCTCCTCAGTACATCATACACCTATCTCCATCTCTAAACAATTAAACATTATCAAGATCAGTGAAGTTGCTAAATAAATAGCTATCGTTCCTATCTGATTTGGTGCCCTATTCATCATCAGGTAATCTTCAAACATCCGTTTGATAACTTCCTTGTCATAGAAGAACTTATAGTTAATTATATAAAGTCATGTACAAAGACTGTGACTTGCTGAAGACGGCCAGTGGTTTCCTGGTCTTACATCATAATAATTTCATCAATTTCCCCTTTTATGTATTTTTATTTTCAACTATGTCTTTTCATTCACTCCCACAGTTTTAGTAAGCCTGTCTGGCTTTAATACAAGGTGATAATCTTTCCTAATAACAGTTGTGGCATGACACAAAGGTTTAGTTTGGCGCCTTTCTGGTGGTGCCTCTACGCATCAATAATGCATACACATTCAATAATACAGATACATATCAATAATAATAAGGGTTATATAAATGTTTATCTTACCGCATCAATGAAATATTTCACAATAAGTATGTTAACCGGCGACCAATGGTCACATTCAGATCGCCAATGATGCAGAAAAGCGAAGGCAATGGTCATGTACTCCTTGCTTCTGATGCTAACACTACTTGTGAGATTTAAATCTTCGAGTGGCAACTAATGCTGGTTTCAAATCGTTTTTATTACTCCTATTAGTCTATTCTACTGCAGCCAATCGAATTATGTTATGTCCACTAGCCTCTTTTTTCAAAAATAAATTACACTTTCAAAATGGTAACGTGTTTCCCCCCCCCCCCCACCACCCCCCCCCAGCATTATTTCCAATAATCTAAGTGTACTCGAATTATGTTATGCTCACACATTTGATTAGCAATGAATTCTGGCAGCATTTTTTTAGCAAAAATATGAGCTGGCTTTAACGCACTGTTGCTTTATCAAGCTTATTTGACTAGTGGTCTCGAACTAACGCACTGCCCGAAATTGAGTATATCAAAATGGAACGTGACAAATGTTTGAAAAATTTTTAACTTCCTACGTCTCCCCTAACAACCAAAGATAGTATTTATAGCCCGACTAATCGTGTTTAGCCTTACATATCATTCCAGCCAATCATGCAAAACCCCCCCTTTGTCCCCCCCCCCGTAAACGTCACTCACACTGCATGTTCGGCTTTTATGCTATCTTTTTTTGGTCATCTGTCTTTATATGCTTCCATGCAAATCCCCCACTTACATTTTCTCTCTCTCTCTCTCTCTCGTACGCGTTTTGCCTAACGCAAACTGTTTCGTAGATTAAATTGTCACTACGGGTAAGAGGCAAAGCGGTGCAGTTTCCTCTCATTCAATAGCAGATACTACTGCTTTATTTCACTTTAACTTTTAGGGTGGGGGGGGGGGGAATGCCTTTGCAACCGGTTTCCATGGCCAAGTAATGTTTTTTCAAACTTTCAACCATTCATTCACGTTTAGTGTTAGACTAAGCAAGTCTGTGACGTCACACTGTCGCATGGCGTCCTAGTTCGAGATTTTAAAAAACCAACGCTTGTCAAGGTTGCATTTTTCCGTCTCTCATTCATTCATTCCTCCTTTTCTTTATTCTATCACTCCGTTTGAAACTAACTATGCATTTTCGGTCTGTCAAAAGGCTTTTATTTTAGAGGAAATGGGTATTGCGGAGAGGGGAAAAGCTAACAGTTTTTATGTATCGTTTACTATGGCGCTACTGCTTGTTAGAACCAACACGACTGAGGCCGATGGTGACGATGTTGAACACAACTCCCTATTTTATCTCTATAGTTTTTTTAAATTTATAAGCAGTAATATTTTATCTATTTGATCGGTGTATCAGGGATCTTACTACAGAAATGACTACATGGAAATTGAGTACCGTCATCAGGGCATGCAGCACAAAGAGCAGAACATAATTATTTCTTGTCAGGTTTTGGCGGGCAACTTACTCGTCAGAAGCTAAACAATACACATGCTCGTAGTCATGAAGCGTTGAGTCGCTGACCAGTCTATTTACTTCTTTGAGTCGTTGATACTGCGGATTAACGTGGTGAGTCGGTGACAGTCAGGACTGACAGAAACAATACAGTACTCTGTTTGTCGATCGTTATTTAACGTTGTACCAAATCCCACGAATGACGCTGATAATAAACCAACGGACATTCTGGATATCAGAAAACCGGGGGTGTTGGAAAGAAGGGACATCTGCTCACAGTCGTTAAAGATAATTATGTCTGGGAACCGGTGGGTTTAATGACAGACTCACTTCTGACAACACATATATTGGAATGCAAGTTATTTATAGCTATTTTAAAGTCCAGTTTTGCCCTAGAGTACACGAGAGTGGACCTGGTGCAGCTTCCTTCCTTCATTCATTCATTCCTAAACACATTGTCTTTGTGTCGAGAAGAATCCGTGCCAGAGGCAGACAACCCGGGAGTTGTTAGGATCCACTTTAGAAACGATGAGTTTTCTAAAGATCTCCTTGATAAAAGCGGGTGTTAGTTCAGGTTTCACAGTATTTGGAATAAATACAGCCTGATTGTATCCGTTACCTCTGCCGGCCGATCTGCTTCTTGTAGTTAAATCGATAGAGAAACGAATATCCAAATTAAATGATATATTTTGGCTACGCACTGGACACAACAGATTGAGATATCATCTATACGACAAGTACAGAATTGGTACAACAGATTGAGATATCATCTATACGACAAGTACAGAATTGGTACAACAGATTGAGATATTATCTATACGACAAGTACAGAATTGGTACAACAGATTGAGATATCATCTATATGACAAGTACAAAATTGGTACAACAGATTGAGATATCATCTATACGACAAGTACAAAATTGGTACAGCAGATTGAGATATCATCTATACGACAAGTACAGAATTGGTACAACAGATTGAGATATCATCTATACGACAAGTACAGAATTGGTACAACAGATTGAGATATCTATACGACAAGTACAAAATTGGTACAACAGATTGAGATATCATCTATATGACAAGTACAAAATTGGTACAACAGATTGAGATATCATCTATACGACAAGTACAGAATTGGTACAACAGATTGAGATATCATCTATACGACAAGTACAGAATTGGTACAACAGATTGAGATATCATCTATACGACAAGTACAGAATTGGTACAACAGATTGAGATATCATCTATACGACAAGTACAGAATTGGTACAACAGATATCTGCCCCTGCGGCACCAGCCCGATGACAGCTATTGCAGTCCTGCCCAATATACAGCAAAGAACGAAGTAGCATATGACAACTACCTACCTCACTCCACGAACAACTGTTTGGAGATGGCAGGAACCTTGAGCTGACTTCTGTCTTTATTAAGAGTCATTAATGTGGAAGTCTGAAGGCGAACGAGGAAGAAGAGAAAGAAGAAATCACGTTCCTGTCTGATGCAGTTAACGATTAACGTGAAATCTTAGTAAGCTAGGTCACGCTGGGAACAAAGAAAAAGTGCCTAAAATCATGGGGATACCGCGCTTTTAATGCGAATAATAGTCCGAAATTTCCCAAGCATAAAAATGCTTTCTGTTCCCCCTTCCATCACTTAAGGATCTACCGGTAGCTCGTGATCCATTGGGTGCCGACCCCTGGTCTAAACATTAACATTTTGCTGACGGTTGAAGCCATGTTGAACATTATGCAGTCAGCGACTCATAGCTTGACTGCCTGCGTCAGGACCAGCGAATCAGAGCTGGTCAAGACCGCACTCAACCTCCACGTGGTGGTCCTGGAAACAGTCTGCAGCAGTGCAGTCTGGCTGAGCGAGTGCGGATCGAAATGGGAAGGCAAACCCGGTCCATAAAAAAATGCCGTGCAGAAGTCGGATGTGTCGACCGAAAGGTGCAGATATCACAGCTTAGGCGCAAACAGACACAACGCAACCACCGTCCTTTTCAGGGCGAACGAGGAAGAAGGAAGAAGAAGAACATTAAGTTCTTCATATTTCTTTAAAAAGTTAAAAATGAAAAGGGTAAAGGTAGTCCAATAGCACATACTACCGTAGGGAAGTGAGGTGTTAGAGATTTGACTATGCTTGGTCCAGCATCGAGAGATGGGGTGACCAGTTATATTCGATTTGACTATGCTTGGTCCAGCATCGAGAGATGGGGTGACCAGTTATATTCGATTTGACTATGCTTGGTCCAGCATCGAGAGATGGGGTGACCAGTTATATTCCTCACTGCCTTTTGCTTCACTAACTCACGAGCAAAGTCATGTATCCATTTACAGCTGGGTAGGATGGGGCGTGTCGATACCGTGAAACGAAAAATGCACCTGTGCCGAGAGACCAGCGCTCAAACCAATCTGTCAATCGAACGCTCTGATAAGTATTTCCTCGTTTTGATAAGGTGCGTCGCGTTTAACCTACGCAGCAAGAGCTGTCGGTTATATTAGGGCGCGTGTTAAGATATAAATTACCCTATGGTCTGGTAGATGACATATTACTTCGTTCATTCCTCCACTGTCGATTTTATCTCATTGTTTCCTCGCATTTTTTCTAGATTTGTTCCTTTTTAAATGTAAATTTTATAAAGTAACTTCAGTTTTTTTGGGTAAAACTAACAGAATAGTAGAATTCTGGGAAAATATACAGCTGCTTTAATATATCTGAAAACAGGGGACAGAGAAGCCTATTTAGAAGCCCACATTAACTAGCCTTGCCGTAATCGATTTTTCCATTTATCGCAATCAGCTAACTCGTCCTTCTTCCAAAGTAAGAGGCTTTTATTGAAAGTACTCGATGAATTGGAACCCACGAAAGCCATAATGATCTATTTGGCGACTCATCAGTGAGTAACCCAAGTACTTGTTCACAAGACTGTTTCTGATAGTATTGGTGTTTTCAGTAAGAACCGGAACTTTCTGTCTGAAGATTGGGAAAGGGTATCTGTAAAAATCGATAGTAATATTAAGTGCGGACATCACCTATTAAGTTCCACTGTCTTGTGAAATTTGGTCACGGTCAGTTTTCTAGTTCTTTACAAAGTCGTTATTTATATTAATGGACGCAGATTTGTCACGTGGCATGAACTAGAGCTGGGGTACCACACGAAAGATGGCTGCCGACCGAGCAAAGTGGAAACAGTTTGTTGCTGCCCTACAAGACGCTACCAGGCTAATTGGTCACTGATTGTTTTGTCAGTCAACAGCCAGAGAGAGAGAGAGAGAGAGAGAGAGAGAGAGGGGGGGGGGGGGGGGCAGGCGCTGCCAGGTTTCAATCCCGTAACTGTACCGCAAGATGAATGGTCAGAAAGAGTTAAACGCCTGGAAAAGCCCATTCAGAAGATGACCCAGTACGATGACAGATGTAAGTGGCGAGTGATGGTCCAGCATTCGTTAGGTGCTTTCTCCCAATGACCGAAGCAGCTGCCGGACTGGTGATGTTCCTTATAATGGTTGTTGTGCACTGTTGCCTGGTTCAAAGTATTCACGATGATGTCAGCCCAGTTCTGAGATTGTAAATCTTTTTATTATTATTATTATTTTTATCGTTGTAGTAAATTTTCATATCTATTTGCGCTTCGACAGCTTGTATACTTCCCTGCTTATTAAAGTTTTTTGTTTTGTTCCTTTTCCTAGTGTTTCGGTATTTCAAGTTGTATTCTACCATTTCATATGTAGCATGTATGTCGTATGCCTCTGTGTAGTTCGGGAGGGGTGTTCTCTGAGCAGACAAAGAAAGAATGGGACTACTTCACCCTCTGGAATGTCACAAGGGGCGACTAATGTGAAGTTGTTCATGAGGCTGGCAACCTCATCGTGTAAAGCAAATTGCTACAGAGCACACCGCTGCAAGAGAACAGGAGTGATTTGATGCAAGCTTTGTTCTAGAGGAGCAGCTACAGTGGTGGTTGGCTGCTCCGTAAAGAGTGAACGTCTTACATCCATCGACAAGGTCCAAGTTCAGATCCATACAGAGGCACTGTTTTAATAGTTCATTAGACGACTTTCAGTATTGTATCAAGGGCTGTGGAGTTGGGAGTCGGAGTAGTTTTTAATGGAGTCGGTAAAAAATGTCAAGATTCGAAATTTGATGCCATATAACTTGTAAAAAACTGTAGTCGGAGTCTGACTTCTAAAAATTCTTCTTCTTCTTCTTCTTCCTCGTTCGTCCTGAAAAGGACGTTGGTTGCGTTGTATCTGTTTACGCCGGAGCTGTGATATCTGCGGCTTTCGGCCGACACATCCGACTTCAGCACGGCATTTTTTGGGACCTGGTTTGCCTTCCCTCTTCGATCCCTACTCTATCAGCCAGACTGCAGTGATGCAGCCTGTTTCCAGGACCACCACGTGGAGGTGGAGCAGGGTCTTGGTCAGCTCTGGTTCGCTGACCCTGATGCAAGCAGTCAAGCTATTGGTCGCTGACTGCATTCTCTATTGCTGCATCTTTGGGTCCCCTTCTAAAAATTCAGGATTCGGAGTGGGAACATTTTGTAGGCCGAAACCACAACCCTGATTGTATCTATGGCACACCATTCTGCCCTGTGGAACGCATCCAAACCTGTTTCTTTTTCCAATAAAATAAACGAACATGTTTACACACATTCTCGTACTCTCTCGACCACCCTTCCCAACACTAGATCAAACTTCGGTGACATCAATATCCACTCGTCTCGCGCGCTATCTCCGGCTCGCCATAAAGCTCAAGAGCCCTAAAACGAGGCAATCACGGGGGCTAAGATCACTGCACGGCCACACAGGCCCCATGATAACGCCTGGTAACATGTAGTATTACAGGTTTATGGCTGTCATCAAGGGCCCATTTTATTTCATAGAAGTTGTGGAAGGAAAATAATTCGGGCGCATTTAAGTTGAACTCGATTCCTTGATTGCCGTTGTATTTGTGTGTAGTTTCCAGGGGTCTCCGAGGAGACAGAAAAGAATAGGCCTTCTGTTCTCTCAAGCATGCCGTAAGAGGCGTCTAATATGAGGTTGGGCATGGTGCTTGCAACCTTGTCATTTAAAACAAATTGTTACAGAAAATATAGGGCTCCCGATTGGTAGAGTAGTTAGAGCGCTGGCCTCTCGCGGCAGTGGTGACGGGTTAGAAACACGGTAGCGTCACGCTATAGTCTATCCAGCTGTAGATGGGTACCTGACTCAGCCCTTGAGTTGTGGAAGGAAAATGCGACGTGAAAGCGTACTGGTCACCCGCCACCTCACGTCGCTGGACCTAGTGTAGTGACGTCTCTAACACTTCACTCCCCTACGGCTGTATCTGCCGTGGGACTACGTTTTACCTTTACAGAAACCAAAGCTGTGCATGAGTGCAGGCTTGTTGCAAGGGGAACCGCTGCATTAATGCCTGCATGCTTCATACTCACAATATAGCCCTACTCAAAAACCGAAAAGGCTCACCTCGGATAAGGACGAACAGAGAGAAAAAAGAAAAAGCGACGCGTTAAATGGAGGGAAAGAGGAAAAGAAGAATTGCATGAATATCTCTTTTTGATGACTTGAAGCTATCCTTGCAATTACCCAGAATACAGTAGCCCTGTGCAAAAGCACGTAGTGCGCTGTTGTGGTGGTGGTTAATGTAGTAGTTTGTGTTATGTGATGAAGCTGCTAGCCCTCGTATACGCACCATAGCCGTATTCTATGTCAGGACTTGTCTGATGGGACCTGTGATTTTAATTTTCCTTTGACTCCACAGAGATTCCACGAACAAACTTACTGCATGCTTGGCCATACTCTTAATGCTTTCGTTGGCCATATTCATAATGCTTTCTTTGGCCACACTCATAATACTTTCATTGGCCATACTCACAATGCTGCCATTGGCCACACTCATAATGCTTTCATTGGCGACACTCATAATGCCTTCATTGGCCACACTCATAATACTTTCGGTAACCACCCTGCAGGTCCGTAAAGAGCGCAGACCGTGAACATGTTCTTACCAAGTCCTCCTCTCCTGTGCCATCCGCTGAAGTTCTGTCCATGTCTTCTTGATCCCTTATATTTATGTCACCAGTTCTTTTCTCCGTGTTTTTTTTCCTTCGTGCCTCTACCTTTCTTACCCTAGGATTCCAGAAGAATAGCTGCCTTGTAATGCTTTCAGCAAATTTGCTCAGTGTGTGTCTTTTCCATTGCTAGACTCTTCTTCTTATCTCTAAGCCACTGGCACTTGTCTGGTTCGTGTCATCAGTTCCACATTGGTCATACCATCTTGCCATACCATCTTGTCATACCATCTTGTCATACCATCTTGTCATACCAGAGTCATAAATGTGGAAGTCTGAAGGCGAACGAGGAAGAAGAGGAAGAAGAAGATACCATCTTGTCATACCATTTGAATCCATTCGGCGCCAGTACCACTGTATGAAAGTCTGCGATTTGTTGCTTGTTGTTATTGTTGTTTTTTTTTTTAGTTTTCCACGTGACAATCTATCTGTACGTATATATATATATATATATATATATATATATATATATATATATATATATATATATATATATATATATAGATATATATATATATATATATAAACTATACATGTAAAACAATGTATACTGCTTGTATTACACAAATAATTCATTCGTATAAATGCTGAGACTTGAAAATTACACACTTAGCTGTTCCCATAAAGACCACTCACTCCCACGTCTGGTTATGAATCTTCCAAGGTCCCGTCATTTCCGCTGCTGATTGTCGTATTGATTCTACCAGTCGTCAGATGACCAAAAAAAATTCTCTATACCATATAATTTAACCCTCTTCCTGCAGGACAGAATGCTAATGAGTTTTGGTGTCAATTATTAATTCCGATCATATCTCGTCAGAATGTCCCGTGACGTTAGTTTGGAAACGAGATCCCACGAGCCATGCAAAATCGTATTACCCCAGACTTATTCTTCTGCCGTTGTCATGACAACGCTTGTGATGACACGAGATTAATGAGGCTAGTATGGCCGGATATCGTGAGAGCGTGCCAGAGCATACATCATGTTTAGTTCTGACTGTGACCTGGCAGTCAGCATCCATCATGCTGTGTGTTCTGACTCTGGCGTTCCAGAGTAGCAGCCAGAGAGATAAAAGGTCTATGTAGCAGGAGGCGGAAGATGAAAGGGAGAGACACCTACTGAAATCACACTGCCATTTGGAGCAGAGACATTATAATGAGGCTTTTATGTGGTTGTCTGTCTTAAAGGACATTTTTATCATATCTTTTCGCTCCTTATGGAGCATGGAGCCACCACTGTAGCTGGTCGCTGGAAGGAAGCCGACACTAAGCCTTTACATGCTCTTGTAGCGATGGTTTCTGTAGCAATCTGTTTCACATCATGATTTTGCCAGCCTTATGCGTAGACTCATATTAATCGCCTTGTACGACATGCATGAGCGACCATTAGTGCTATGCTTTCTTTGTTTCACCAAAGACCCCCCTCCCCCCTCCCCTCCCTCCCCCCCTCCCCCCGGAACTACCTGAGACATATTAAAGAAGTTTTATTGCACCATAAACAAGTCCTGTGTGGTTCAGAGAGAGAGAGAGAGAGAGAGAGAGAGAGAGAGAGAGAGAGAGAGAGAGAGAGAGAGAGAGAGAGAGAGATAAGTAGACAAAGAAAGAGTAGGTATATTGCTGCCTCATGCATGTCGTACAAAGCGATTACTATGAAATTGTGCATGGGGGGTAACAAATTTCATCATCTAAAAAATTGCATACCTCATCATCACAAACAAAGTGCTATTATAGAAACTATCATTGCGTGAGCATATACTGTACATTCTTTGAAGCAGGCTTGGTGCCAGAGGGGAGCAGCGTCAGAAATTGCTTCATGTTTCATTAGGGGCGAAAAGGACCAGAAGTAAGTGTGGTAAAACTGGCAATAGATAGAGCAATACAGTAGATCAGTCAACTGTTTGCGCGCGCTACGTACGTAAGTCTATTTATGTTATTTTCTTTGATAGACCTATTTATCCGTCAGCTTCATGTCTTGAACTATCCACATACACACACACACATTTAATTTACAATTAAAAATGTTAAGAGCATATATGAACGGGTAGCCCGTGTTGTAGCCTGGTGAACTATCAAGCTGTGGTTCTTTAAGACATTTGTAAATCCTTAGTCCAGTTCTCAGCCGATCTTCGTCTAGGCCAGGATTTCTTAACCTGATTTTGTGCCTTGAACCCCTTTGACTGATCAGTGAAGGCCACGGATCTCTTTGGTTGTCTGGTGAAAGCTACGGGCCCCGTCTCGTAAAAAAATATACATAAACGCATAATGAAAAATGTTAGTTTATGTTCACGGACCCCTAGAATCCATTAATGGACTCTTAAGTGGTCCATGGACCACATGTTACGAAACCCAGGTCTATAACGTTCTCAAAACCTGTTTTTTTAAAATTTGAGTAACCCGTGGTCGGAATCCACGAGTGTGTCCAAATCAAAATTCTCTATCAAAACCTTCTAAAGTTGACATAAATTGTCAAGTATGTTTAAAATGTATTGTAAACACTATGCGTTAATTAGCCCACACGGTCTTTTATATCTGTGGACATGCCCCCTAACATACAGACGGACCCTGTGTCTAGGTTGAACGGGGTGCGCCTCGCCAAAACGAGGCAACATTTAACAATATTTTTTGTTAAATAAGAAAAGTATGAAGTATTACGGGCTTCCGAACCAGGGTTTCTTAACCTTTTTCGTGTCTTGGACCCCTATGATTGTCCGACGAAGGTTTATGGACTCCTTGGTTGTCCAGTGACAGCTGTGGGCCTTTCTGATTATCTGATGAAGGCTATGGACTGCTTTTATTGTCCGACGAAGGCTATGGACCCATTTGAGTGTCACATGAAGGCAATGGATCCTTTGGATTGTCCCTTGAAGTCTATGGACCTTTTTGACTGTCCGATGAAGGCTATGAACACCTTTGATTGCCCGACGATGGCTATGGACATCTTTGATTGGTCAATAATTGCTGTGGACACCTTTGATTGTTTAATAATGGCTGTGGACTCCTTTGATTGTTCAATAATGGCTATGGACACCTTTGATTGTTCAATAATGGCTGTGGACACCTTTGATTGTTCAATAATAGTTGTGGACACCTTTGATTGTCCGAAAAAGGTTGTAGACACCTTTGATTGTCCGATGAAAGTTATGAAACCCTTTGATTGTCCGATGAAAGCTATGGACCCTCTTGATGTCAGATGAAGGCTATGGACTGCTTTTATTTTTTCAACAAAGGCTATGGGCCCATTTGATTGTCCGATGAAGGCTATTATCCCCTATAAAGGTTATAGTCCGCTTGGAAGAAAATGCACATAAAAGCAGGATTACAAATTTCACATATAAATTGTTATTTTTACCGACCCCCTAAAATCAAATAATTGGCCCCCAGTGGGTCCACGAGCCATAGATTTAGGAAACCCTGGTCTAAACTATGAGGACCTTCCATTTCTTGGCGCTATCGATTTCCTTGAAAATGTGGGAACTTCTGTCAGTCTGACGGTCAATGCGCCATTAAGAGCAATTTTCGCTTTCAATAGTCATTGGTTATTTGAATTGTGCTAGTAGTACGGACCAAATACAGTATAACAAAACTGAAATATCATTATAGTACAAGACTGCCACATTATCAGGTGAAGTTCAAAATGGTGTTTCTATTTGTGAACTAGGGAGTAGTTACAACCAAACAAGTTTAATTTCTTCTTCAAGTAACATGCCTAGTGGCTTGGGCGATCATTGTCGTAGGTGAGAAATAATCACAGTTAATAGTTTAAGGGGGGGTTGAAAAGAATTTAAGGGGGACATATGTCCAATTTCGCCCAAATAACTATCGATACGTCGGCCGATTTAGTTGCCCAAGTCGACACTTCTTATAGTCGGAGACGGATTAATAAAGGGTACATTTTGTTTCTTTTCCGTTAGAAAAAAATATGTGAAAGCTTTGTTGTTCTTTTTCTTTATTTAGACTTGACGGCACATTTTTCGCACTTTCTTATTTTTGGAAAAAAAAAAGGTAGGAATTTTTCGTCGGTCTGTTGGTGTAATTGCAGGAAGCATTTCGTCTCGCGGAGATAAAAGTTATTTACTTGCTGCACTTATTCCAGAATCCAAATTCTCTGAAATCCGAAAATAGACATTATTTTGTTACGGTATATCGCTAGTGACCTAAGCGTTTCTAAAGTAGATCACCACAGCTCCTGGGTTGTCTGCCGCTGATATCTTCTTCGTCAAGTACCATGCCTGTTGGCGTAAACGATCATGTCTCTCCACAACTTCCTATCTCCAGTGTTGTTTATCTGTTATGTTGTTGACTTTGCCCCATGCTGTTGTGTCAAACGGTTTAGTATCTTCTCTTTTGTTAGTTGTCCTCTTTCTCTTTTATCCATCAAACTTTTTTGTTGTCACGACGATATATTCCAGCTTTCCTCTTCTCATAAAATGCCTAAAGAAAGTGTTTTGTGCATCGCTTCCTTCCGATGTGAGTAATAAACGTCTTTGGCTACTGGCTTATTTATTACCCTTTTACGAATATGCATGTAGTTTTGTAGAACAATTTTAAGAATACATTCAACAGCTAATGTCAAATGTATTCTTAAAATTCTTCTACAAAACTATAATAAGCATATGATATCTGTAATTACGTCTTTGTGATTTCTGTGAATGCAAGAGTGGGGAATCCCAGCGACCTCATCCGCGTCGTGATAAGGATTGTGAATGTGACACTGATATTTGTATACAATTCACTTTGACCTGACTTTCGTATTTTACACTGAGTGTAGATTTTACGCTGTTTATAGATTTTACGCTTTTTATAGAGTTTACGCTGTTTGTAGATTTTACGCTGTTTTTTCCCCCGTGGATAACTTTCAGTTGTTGAGTTGTATCATTCATCATTTCTTTTCTCGCATGGCGCCATCCCTGCCTCTTTCTCTCACTCCCCTCCCCCTCCCTCCCCTCACGAGAAAACCTGCGTCGAAGCGCTGGTTTCTGAAGCAATGTGTTTTAAATGGTGATTGCTGTAGTAGTATAAAGGTAGTCCCATAGCAGATACTGCCGTAGGGGAGTGAAGTGTTAGAGACTTTACTATACTAGGCCCAACATCGAGAGGTGGGCTGATCAGGTTCCTCTTCCTTGCTGCCTTTTCCTTCCCTAACTCAAGAGCAAAGCCAGGTACCCATTTGCAGCTGAGTATTAGCTTCGAAACGCCACGCATTATTTTAGGCCAAGTTTGGCGTGTATAGTTGCGTTGGTCACGTGTTTTCCAACCAATGGTTAAGCTCAGTCCTTTTTCTTCCCCCGAAATGAACGAGAGATGAAGCCATTTTTTGATCAGTAATGAATTTAGAGCGGTCGAGACAAGACGTAATTCTCTTTGCTCAGTGATATTCTATAGAGGCGATTGACTTCGCCCAATTAAAGACACGGTGTAACTTGAAATGTGTAGAATGTTATATTTTTTGTGAATTCACGAGAAACGTAAGTAGTGCTAAGAATTGCATGCAATAACTGTTAGAGCCCACAGTCATAACTGAAACGGAGCTACGCTCGAAAACTGGGTAAAGAATTGTAAAAAAATCCCAGGCATATATCTGAACCTTTTACCAAGAATGAAGGTCCTTAAGCTGAGAGAAAGTCAAACTAAGGAATACTAATGAATAAGAGAAAGTTTGGCTCTTCATTGAAATGAAGAGATAAGAAAAACGTGAAATCTAGACCACATTAACAAATAAACGAAGGAACACTAGAAGGATAGAGGAGCCACGCCATGTTTTAGCAACTTGAAAAGATTACGAGATGCAATAAGGAATATTGCATCATTAAAATAATGCATTGACTTTTTATGCTTGTTTATTAAATGTCAACATGCTATTATGCAAATTTGGTGTGGTTACCATTTGACTTAACCCAGTTCTTGTTGGAAATTGAATAAACATTTGTTTCATTGAACACAAATGCTGTTGACGAATCATATGTTTGCAGTTAGCCATCATACCAATTATTAAAGGATCATGCCAAAGCTAATCGTTGCAGGTGCAACACAAATAATAACCATATGCTCTAAAAATAAAACATCATAGAGGATTGTCCCCGAACCTGGTAAATTCCTGTAAGTCTGTAGAGAGAAATCATCACCTCTAGCAGGCTAGCTAGTAATCAAAATCTAATACTCTCGATTCAAAACAGCAATCCCCACTACCCTACCCGGCCACACATGCAACTTGTTGCCTAGTGACCAGTCCTCTACAAAAGAGCAGAAGCGAAGATGGATCAATTAATGGAAAATTTCCAGCAACTTGGGGTAGAACAGCAGCAGCAACAGGAAAACAGATTCGCTCAAGCACAACCACTGCAGCCCCAGGACAGACAAAATATGAAAGGACCAACAATAATAGCGCTACGGCAAATTACTGAAACCCTACAGAAAAATGACAACTACGCGAAATTCACACAGGTTGTTCAGCCGTTCGATGGAAACAAGAAAAAATTCAGAAGATGGTTGTCCGACATGGAAAAATTTGCGGCACTAGCAGAGGCAACAACGGATGAAGAGAAAAAGAAAATCGCTCTGTTAGGTTCTGATTCGTACGTGACTGATTTTTTAAGAAGGAGGTCCCAGCAGTACCCCACAGAAACCTACGAGTCCCTAAAAAAAGAGCTCACCCAGAGATATGGGAAATCATAGAAAAAATGCATGCTTGGTCAGTCCTTAGAAGCATGAAACAGGAAAGAGATGAATCGGTACAACTTTTTGGAGATCGATTCCTCAATATGGCAGAAGAGGCATTTTGCGGAGAAATCCCCACCACACCTGATGTAGAAATACAGTTAGTGGGGATATTTGCCGATGGCCTTAGAGCGGAAAATATCAGAAGGCATCTTATTAGAAAAGACACCAAGACTATTGCTGAAACAATCCAAGCAGCAATACAGGAGGAAAATCTTCACCGAAGGTTCCAACAAAGAGCAGGTAGGGAACCCCGACCAGAATATAGGGACTATGATGAGCATGAGCCTATGGAAGTTGACCATACCAGGAGGCAATGGACTCGCCCACGAATACGTGATGATAGACCCCGCAATTATAGACCCCCCACACAGAGGTAAAACGACGTCAATAATGTCAATACAAACGGATGCTTTACATGCGGTAGGCTCGGACATGGTTACAAGTCCTGTAGAGCAAATTACAATCATGCACCACCCAGAAGAGGAGGTTACCAACCACAACAACCCGCACCACCCCCATGTGATTACACCAGAAATCAGTATACCAGAGGCGCACCTCAACCCCTCATGCGTCAGGGAACCGGCCGCGCCACTCACTAAACAGGACCGTTAGTGAGTGGCAACAATCACAGAAACTGGTCCAAAACAAAAGAAACAACACAGAACAGAAATTGTCAAGTGGGCCCATCCAGTAAAATACAATATGAAGAAATGTTGCATGATGGAACTAAAATACATCCGGACCCCAGTTCCTGCATCATGTCTATACAGGGCCAACAATATAGGGCACTGGTAGATACAGGAGCATCCATCAGCCTTATTAGGTTCCAGCTGTTCAAGAGGATCCAACACTTAGTACGATTTCAACCGTCCAAAACACACCTAGTTTCAGTCACGGGACAAAGACTAAATTCAGTTGGGACAGCATGGCTAAAATTTTCCTTAGGCGAAACAAATTTTGAACACCCATTTGTCATTACTAAAGGAATGTCTAGAAATCTTATCCTAGGGAGAGATTTTTTTAACAAACACAAAGTTCGAATATACTATGACCCCACAAAATCAAAGTCAACAATACGTACATAGATCTCCAGGACGATATCCACATAGCGTCTTTAGTAAGGATTACAGCTCCCATAACGGTGGCTCCAAACTCCCTGGTCATAGCAAAAGGCAGAGTAAAAAATTCTGAGTACATAACACCAGGGCAATCAATTCAAGTACAGCCCCTAGCAGAAGAAAGCATTATTGATGACCCATTGTTGCAAATTACAGAGGGAATCGCTGAAGTCTCGAAGTCCAGAGATTTCCCCATCATGATATTGAATATGTCAGGAAAAAAACTACCACTATAAAAAGAGGCACAGTTGTAGCGCAAGTGGATACGTCAACAATAAGACAAACCAAAACCAATAGAGACCATCCACAAATTGTCTCAACCACTCCCACTGGACATAATGCACGAAATCGCAGTACAAATAACCATAGTACACGGAAAGTAAACAGTTATAAGGCTTATGCAGAAAAAGGCAGTAACATCAGTCACAGTCATGTTACACCACAGCATACCCTACCCAGATGGCAGAAACGAACCAGTCCATACATAAGAAGAGAAAGGCCACAGTATGAAAATGACTATAATTACTCATTCTTGCGCCCCAGCACACCAAGAGAAAAGATGAAGTGCTGTATATCACAGAGTAACAGAGAAACAGAAATTGTCTTGCCAGGAGGATATCCAAAGCGACAAGACAGTGATACATGCCCCATGGAGTATCAATATAACTCAAAAAACAGGTGGATATTATAGATAAAGTCCCAAAACCAATTGAAATTTCCGAAGAAAAGGAAGAAATTCTTATATGACTATACCACAGGAGGATACTATAGCAGCAAAGTTGGAAACAGAAAGAATGAAAAATTTTCGCCCAGGGAAAGAAGACAGCCCTATAGCACAAACAGAAGAAATACAGTAACGTACGCGGATAAGCGCAGTTACGACAGAAATAATCAGAAAAAAATGGCACAACAATGACTACCCCAGAAATATAATAAGAAATGAATATACAGTAAATGCAGTGACAAATGGAAATGCACACAGTACATGGCAGAGGAGACAGTACCAAGCACAGCCCAATGAACGGCAAAGAACTACGCAAAAGAAAGCCACATACCAGGAGCAGAGATTTTCACAAGATGCAAGAAAAAATGTTCCAAAATTATGGGAATGAAACGGAGGCATCAAGACAGACCAGAGATATCATAGCAGATCATAAATACAGAGAGAGAATAGCTCAGTTACTTGCAACCCTGAATGCCACAGAAGATAATAAGCAACGTTTGAAAACGTTTGTAGAAAAGCACCAAGATGTATTCGCACTCAATGACATGGAATTAGGCAGAACTAACACTGTCACAATGGACATTCAAACAACCACAGAGGAGCCAATACATATGAAACCCTATCATACGCCCTTGAAAAATAGAGAACTCGTGGAAAGGTCTATAAATGAAATGCTACAGGCAGGAATCATCGAAAGATCCCGTTCCCAATGGTCCTCACCCATAGTGATCGTAACAAAGAAAGACGGCTCCAGTCGCTTTTGCTGCGACTATCGTGCCCTTAACAAAATCACAAAAGTCATTTCCTACCCCCTCCCCAGGATAGACGATCTACTTGCGACGTTAGGAAAGTCTACATACTTCACCACACTTGATGCAAGGTCAGGCTTTTGGTGCATCCCCATGACACCTGAGGCAAAACAGAAATCCACATTCTGTTCACATATGGGAAGCTTTTTTTGGAATGTTATGCCATTTGGTCTAAAAGGATCTCCAGCAACATATATGTCACTCATGGATGAAGTGTTAAAGGGTCTACATCCATTTGCCCTGGCATACATAGACGATATCCTGATACATACCGCAGGCACTATGGAAGACCACCTCCGCAAGGTTGAAACAGTGTTTGATAGACTCAGGCATCACCAAATAAAGTTAAAACTGTCGAAGTGTGAGTTTCTAAAGACAGAAACAAAATATTTAGGCTTTGTCATCAATAGACATGGCGTCAGACCTGATGAAGATAAAGTCAAAGCCATAAGAGAAATGCCTAGCCCCAAGACGGTGAGACAAACACGCTCATTTATTGGTACAATAGGGTACTATAGACGCCACATCATCAATTTCTCCAGAGCAGCAGAGCCTTTGATAGCCCTTACCCGCAAGTATGCACGCTTCAAATGGACAGAAGACTGCCAGAGATCCTTTGAGTATCTAAAAAATGCCCTAACCACCATCCCACTGCTTGGACATCCAGATATTTCTCAGCCCGTGATACTATACGCCGATGCCTCAGATAACGCAATTGGTGCTTGTTTGGTCCAACCTGTACTAGAAGATGAAACACCCATCCTACCAAACATTCCAAATGAGAAACCCATTGCATTCCTATCCCACGCATTGTCAAAGTCACAAAAACGGTGGACCACCACTGAGAAAGAAGCATATGCTATTCACTATGCAGTACAAAAGTTTGACTTTTACGTCAGAGGAACTAAACTCATTATAAGAACTGATCATCAACCTTTGGTTAACTGGCTCACCAAAACACAAGAACAGCCAAAGAAGTTACAGACATGGGCAATGAATTTACAGTCCTACGACACCACTATCGAACATATCCCAGGCGAAATGAACACCTGTGCAGACCTCTTATCCAGGATTAAATATGATGATGAAACTGAAGTGAAACAAATAGAGTCAAAAATGATGGCACATCCTCAGAGATTGACGATAATGCTAAAGAAATTAATGAAATTACTTCATCAAGTCGAAGAAGTACCTCAGATTCCGCCACTCAAGTAGAAGAAGAAAGCCAAGAGATGTTTGACATGAGAGTAGAACAAGCGAAAGATGCAGAAATTGTCAAGCTGCTCACATACGTGAAAGAAAACCCAACAAAAAGTAAAGATTTTACAGTGCACCCAACGGATGGAATTCTATACTATATTGATCAGAAACAAGAAGGGACACTAAGAAAAGTCATTCCAGCACATCTAGTCCCAGAAGTATTGCTACAGATTCATGATAACAACGGGCACATGGGAAGAGACAAAACAATTGATGTCATAAAGAAAAGGTATTATTGGCAAACTTTCTACAAGGACATTACAGAATATGTAGCCACCTGTAGAACATGTAAATTGAGAAACATGAAGCCACATTTAATTCCCCTTCAAGAAATGCAACCTTCCCATTACCCCATGCAAACAGTGAGCATTGACTTATCAGGTCCTTACCCACTCACCCAATCAGGCAACAAATACCTCCTGCACATAGTTGACCAATACTCTGTTTGGCCAGAAAGTTACCCACTCAGTGATGCCACATCGCAGTCCATCACGCAAATTTTTTACAAGAATTCATTCCCAGGCATGGCTGTCCAAAACGAATCATTTCAGACAACGGTAAACAGTTTATAGGTAACCCATTTAAAGCCACCTTACACCAGCTGAATATTGAGCATACTGCAACCACTTATTATTGCCCAAATGCAAATGGCAGAAATGAACGCATGCACGCCACTCTACATGATATTATTAGCAAATATATCAAGGGGAACCACCAATACTGGGACCTATACATTAACCAAGCTCTTGAAGCCATCCGAGTAAACGTGAACGATACCACAGGAATGTCACCCTTTCTCATGCTATACGGAAGAGAACCAAACTTTCCGTTAGACAACCTACTTCGCCCACAAAGAAAATACATGGGAGAAGACCCCATCGAAATAATCCTTCAAGAAAAGTATAAAGCTCACCAGATTGCACAACGAAATACGCAGAAGGCATTTCACAAGAAACAGAAACAACATGATAAATCAGCCAAGCTACCAACGTACAAAATAGGAGACAGAGTATACTACAAGAAACATGTACGCAGTTCAAAATTCGATGACCGATGGTTAGATGGCTACAAAATCATGAAACAAACTACGCCTGTAAACTTCATTATTTGGAATGAAGAGAAACAACACCAAACAAAAGCTCACGTAAAACAAATAAAAATTGATAATCACCGGCCCATTCCGCCTCTGACGACAAATACAAGACCAGTCAGAAAAGCCACCCTAAATTATAATCCATCCAGCACAGATTCGTCTGACATATCAGAGTCAGAGACGACAGACTCTGAATTTTACCAAGACGACCACATACCCAGACCACCCACAGATGAAATACATCGAGCAAGACAACAACGAGACTCGTCCGAAAGCGAAGAAGATATCCCACCACTTGAATTACGTAATAGACTACAAGACAGAGACCTGCGCATTAGAAATGAAGAAATCATGCCACAGACGTCACACGATGACAACACGAAAACACCTTATATCCACACTCAAACTTACTCCCACAGTGATAAATCGTCAGCTGATACCTATCACACCCCCAGTTCAGGCAGTTCTAGTTTTAACACTAGTGAAAACCAAACACTGCTATACCACAAGAACAAGATTGCTCGTTCAAAACAATCAGATCCTGAAGAAAACTATACCCAAGCAGATTGTTGAACCATATACCAGCGATCTTTATGGAGACGAAAACAGAACAAGACAGCATAGTTTTGTCAGACCCCAACGAACATAATGACAGAAAAATGGTAGAATTTATACCAACAAGAAACAGACATTGATACAGCTAGTTCCATTGAAACCAGTGATGCGGATAGTACATTATTTGTACCAGTCAGCTCCAGCGTCAAACGCGCCTATAAAACAGAATCTGATGACTCAATCCCTAGCAACAAAATTCCGCGTATACAGCACAACTATATCAGACGAAAGATTCTGAAGAAACGCAATCATGTTCCAAAACCAAGCCGAGAAGTGTTAGCCTCATCTCAACTAGTCAAAAAACAACAGTGTGCAAATTACTGTGCCCATTGTAACCAGTGCTAACGTTCAGCACAACCAGGTCAGAAGAAAAATCAAGGCGAAACATATACCTGCCTCAAAACCAACAGATGTTCCAGCCATACACACCCTAACCACAGTAAAACCATCACCGCATTCGTCAATGTCCTCAGTGTCCCAACAATCAGCAAATGCAGTGTCGTCGCCTATCACACCCGTCACCACTGCTACTCAGTATGATGCTCGCCTAAGCAGTCGGGACATTGCAAGGTTAGAGATGGTGAAGGAACTAGCGAAGCTGTTCTGAAAAACACGCCCAGGTGTTTTATGTGTTCGCAAATCCGAACACGGTCTACGCATATGTGAATAAACCTTTTTAACAATGTACTAACTCTCCCCATGTACTCTATTTTCAGTTTTTGACAGTTCAAATGACTTGCTTACAGACTAAGAATGTCAAAGCCTCACTGAGAAAGTTATTTTTTCCAGCCTTAGAATACGGATGCCAGAAAGAAAATCAAGACCAGCACACGGAGGATTTTCTTTAGATAGCATAATTGTGAAAATAAAATGTTAAAACAATTGATAACACACGGTGTTACGAGTTTACAGACACCCTTATTTAGTTACATACATTCTCTTAATATTTAGAATGTTACACAACTTTACCTATAACACGTGTGTCACACTATTCTGTTGTAACATTCATCTCCACTTTTGTAACTGATCATATTCCACGCTCCATTCACCAGCATTTTCATGCAGACACTTTACACCAGTAGTTTTTTTTTCTTACCTCATACTAATATTTCTTTGATCTATATTATGCTAAACTCCTTGATATCTGCCACCTTGATCAATCATACTGTTCCTACTATAATATCTTTCAACAGCACATAATTCATACCCAAAACTAGTATTGTAGGTTATGCTATTTTTCTCCACAGGATTATTTCAAATGTACATTATTATTTTAGACCCAGATGTATATTAGTACTGTCAAAAATTTTACTGCCTATCACAAATACCCCAATGACATTTGCGCATGCTGAATTTCTGCAAATGAAGAATCCCTTGAGAGCATTAGTATATGCTAACCCCCAGATTGAACAAATTGCACCTATTTGTTGATGATGCCTTTGCCCATGTTAAAGAAATAGCATTTGCACATGCTGACCTAGCAAATGAAATACCCCTTTACCGCATGATAACCACTAATGACACATGAGATGAAGAAGCAACTGGTTATGTATGATGAAGATGCCATTTTATATTAAGGTGAAACTTTATGTTGTCACAGCTGAGATTTTGTTGTAAGGTTTATGCACAAAATCCCCCACATTAACATTGGAGGAGGAATAATCTTAGTCTTTCGTGGTTACGAGATAAGACAAGGATATAATAGAATATTTGATGAATACCATGAAAAAAAATCAGAGCAGATGATTGTTGCACATACGAGGACCATATTTGAAGTCATTATTGAAGGATTATCAGTAGACAAGAGACACAAATGAATTATGATAATCCCATGGAACCACAGGTACTAAGGACACAAAATGGAGATTAAATAATGGAGAAAAAAAAAAATAATGACTGAATAATTGCTACGCCCAGAGGTAAAGGAAATAGAGATGCATCCGCATTTTGGAGAAGATATCTCCTTGATTTTTGCTTATTGCCTTTGTAATATGAACATTGTTGTATAACAAATGACTATTCCTTATCACGAATTACAGAATGTTGTAAGATAGTTGGAATAAATTGACAATTTAAAATACTCATAACATACCCAGAATTACAGGAGAGAAAATAAATAAATGATTGATGAAAGTGGACACACTGAGATTTGCTCACCCCGAGGATATTGAAAAAAAAAAAAAAATAATGTTATCCCAAGGACAGACATGTCACAGATATACCATGGAGATACTATGAAAAAAAAAAAAAAAAGAATATCTAGATTAGAAATGCAGCAAACTTGGTCAAGGACACCATGAAATAGACCCCCGCCCCACACTTAAGATAACTGACGGATGAGATTTTTGAATTATAAGTACCATAAGTCACCCATCTGGCTGTAGTCAGCGGATGTTACAGGCACCACATAACTCTGACTAACCCTCGACCAGCGAAGGCAGAGTTGGTGTCGAAATTTTGCACATATGTAAAAAGACATGTTTTTATTCATGTTTTAGTAAAGTCTAGACATTTATGTTAATAGTTCTATAAATGATTAGTTGATATATTGATGATAAATATTCGCAAATATAGTACATGGACAATTAATAAGGATATATTTCCAGTACAGAATAAGAGGAATAGGAAGGATCCACATTTTAAATATTGGAGCACCATGAGCGAGGAATTGGACTTATAAAGAAAATGGAAATGGTACACTGTATGCAAGGATAACCAGAAATAATATGGATAAATAGTAGTCAGAGTGCCAGGAACTTTGTCTTACGAGAATATTGTAGATTCCTCACGATCAATTGATTATTTTCTTCCTTTCTATGTCACAATTTTTTTGAGTGATGACCCCAAAATTTTTTTTTTTCATCTCATATTGTCAAACAGTTCTTACATCTCAGTTGATAGTTCCATAAATAATGTTTGATGTGTTTTGCATAAATGTATTGCTAGATAAGGTACATAGGGAGTTATCTTACTTTTTTAAGGATGAATTATCAAAATAACAGAAGGACTAGAAAAGATAAAATGATATTGGAACACCAAAAATGATACATTGGTGTTAAAAAAAAAAAAAAAAAAAAAGGAGACAAATAAAAATTGTATACAAGGATGCTCGAGAGTGACAACATGGATACATATTGTCAAGAGTATAAGCAGTTGTCTTAAAAGAGAAAATAAAGTAATACGGAACCCAATGTAGAAAATTCATGATGATTTGGAAACTATATTTTTCTTTTCCCTTATATTTCATAATATGATAGTAACACATTCGTCTGTTGGTTGCTGAATAATTTGATGTTTGAAAATTGATGTATGGCAAGTCAAAGAAGATCTTTGAAAAAAAAAAAAAATATATATATATATATATATATATATATATATATATATATATATATATATATATATATATATATATATATATATATATATATATAAAATAATATTTCTAGGACAGAGTTCACAGAAAAAAAATACTGTATTGACAGAAAAGAAGGAATGATTTGAAATAACTGACTAATGGACAGGATCACCACCAGACGTACGGATATTAGAGACAAACATCACATATTTTGAAGAAAAAAAAAAAAATGTAATATAGAACATTTTCTACAGTGACGGACTTAGAACGAATTTATACACTTACCATTTAGAAAATGTCTATAACAAGGAAACATTCAGATAAATAAATAAGGATAAGCCATGAGGTTCTAATGCTTTTATTGTGAAAAATGATTACTTATAAAAATGATGCTAGTTGTATTATCGTCTGATAAATATGCATATTATGTTTAGAGATGTTTTCTACATGTAATAATGAGCAAGTGGCTCATTCACTAAGAAAGAAAGAAGAAGAAGATGATGAGTACCCATGAAAACATTGGCTATTCTATGAAAGTGGATTGCCATTACCATAGGAATTAGAGATTTTGGACATTTCTTGGAATATTGCAGAGTACTTGGGAAATAGAATAAATAAATACGCCAGGAAAAAAAAAGATTTGTTAAGTCTTGCAGAATTATATATGGAGTAAATAACAGGAACAGAAAAGAGATAACACCCCCCACCATATCCAAGAGAATGTAATCAACTATATTTTTGAATGAAATGTAATAGATTATGATAATCCAGCCAAGTTCTGCAAATAAGATAGTTTATTGTTCATTCCCCAGTGTTGCCACTCGTCACATTTTTGTTTTAGTGATGACCTTATGAGTGTTTTGCAGATTTTGTTGGGCAGTGTTGCCAATTTGTAAATTTGGTGAAAAATATTATGATGTGATGAATAAGTTACACTTTTTGAAGTTGATGTCCACTACTAGTTTTTTTTACATAGCAGACGACCTCATATAGACATAGGACCCCAGTATAGGAATTAGATTAAATTTTTTGGAAATATTTTTTGGACTTAGAAAAATTTTTGAACTTTAAATTTTTCTGAAAATTTTTTTTTGAACTTAGAAATTTTTGGGGATGAATTTTTGTTATTGATAGTACTCAAATGTCTCCCTACGGGATACATTTGCAGGGCCCCGGGATCTGTATGTAACCGCGTATACCGTGAGTTTTCAGATATAGACTATATTAACATAAAATAAATTTTTATAGAAACAGAAGATAAAAGAAAATCTCAACGCAGATGTTTAATTAAACCAGGTTAGCTTCGAAACGCCACGCATTATTTTAGGCCAAGTTTGGCGTGTATAGTTGCGTTGGTCACGTGTTTTCCAACCAATGGTTAAGCTCAGTCCTTTTTCTTCCCCCGGAATGAACGAGAGATGAAGCCATTTTTTGATCAGTAATGAATTTAGAGCGGTCGAGACAAGACGTAATTCTCTTTGCTCAGTGATATTCTATAGAGGAGATTGACTTCGCACAATTAAAGCAACTGTGTAACTTCGAAATGTAGAATGAAATATTTTGTGAATTCACGAGAAACGTAAGTAGTGCTAAGAATTGCATGCAATAAACTGTTAGAGCCCACAGTCATAACTGAAACGGAGCTACGCTCGAAAACTGGGTAAAGAATTGTAAACCCAGGCATATATCTGAACCTTTTACCAAGAATGAAGGTCCTTAAGCTGAGAGAAAGTCAAACTAAGGAATACTAATGAATAAGAGAAAGTTTGGCTCTTCATTGAAATGAAGAGATAAGAAAAACGTGAAATCTAGACCACATTAACAAATAAACGAAGGAACACTAGAAGGATAGAGGAGCCACGCCATGTTTTAGCAACTTGAAAAGATTACGAGATGCAATAAGGAATATTGCATCATTAAAATAATGCATTGACTTTTTATGCTTGTTTATTAAATGTCAACATGCTATTATGCAAATTTGGTGTGGTTACCATTTGACTTAACCCAGTTCTTGTTGGAAATTGAATAAACATTTGTTTCATTGAACACAAATGCTGTTGACGAATCATATGTTTGCAGTTAGCCATCATACCAATTACACTGACAAACAACATTTTTCTTTCTTATATAAGAATAAGTGTTCTTAGGTCAGTTTCTTGCGCTGATTTCAAATTTGAAATCCGTTTATCTCTATCACGTCGGGTTCTTAAGATATTTGGGAATAAATATATTTTTGGGAAACCGTTATTTGCTCCGTTTCATTTTTACTATATAACTTTTTAAAAATTAATAAAATGCAAAATAATTCTACTTTTTAATACTGCTAAAAGATGTATGACATATGTTACGTTATATTTCAAATAGTTACTGTACAGTAGAACTCCATTTATCCGAACCCCATGGGACCGAGCATCGTTCGGATAATCAAATGTTCGGATAATTGGATTACATAATGTATCGAGTACATGTACACATATATTTAAAAATAATTAACCATCACAAGGAAAATACACTATAAAACATATTTAATTGTGCTGTAATAATAATACCCACACTGTATTAGATCACTGTATCACCAAAATCTTTCATTACACTGCAGTGCATGTTCTACTTGTACAGCATTAATTATTTTTTTTTAAGAAAAAGAAATGTTTTCAAAATAACATTACAAACGATTCAAAACCAGGCGCAACTTACGTATACATGTACTTGCACAGATGTAGCCCACTATTTAAAATAATGAGGAACCCTCTTCTGCACCAAACTGGATAGTCTCCTTTTGGCTGCTAAGTCCCGCATTCCCTTCAACAGCAGAAGCTGTGTAGGACAGCTGTCATCTTCTTGCTCGTACCAAGCCATCGCTGTTTCTAGTGCTATAAAGGCCTCTTCAGGACTTGGTCGACGTTTTGGGTTTTCTTCATAATCTACAAGTACATCATGTACTTCTAAGGAATCTTTATCATCGGTCACTACATGTATTTGGTTTTCTTCTTGCACAAAAACATTTCTTCGTCATTCAAAAACTGAAAACCAGAATCATTATCATCTTCTAGCCACAAGTGTGCATCATCTTTGTCACAGTCCGAAAATCCGGGCATTGCTTGAAACAGTTCCACAACTTCATTTATACAATCATCATTTGTGTCCACTGCAGTAGTTTCATTTCCTCCTTTTTCCCAAGCAATCTATTCCAAGCCTTGTTGAGATTATCCTGTGACAGGGTGGTCCAAGCATCAGCTAACATATAGCAGCAGTCTTTGAGATTAAGCTTTTTGGAAAATGCCACCACACTTTCTTCATCTTCAGCCAACAATAAACGACGCAGGACTTCCTTCTTGTACATCTTTTTAAGCTTTGCTATAACACCCTGATCCATTGGTTGAATCAGTGCTGTTACATTGAGAGGCAGAAAAATTACTTTAAAATTTGCATCAACTGCATTCAATGTATCCGTCTCTGGATGAGATGGTGCATTGTCCAGTAGAAAAAAAATACTTTTCCAGTTTTCTTTTCTTGTTCTCTCAACCTCTTCACATTTGGGATGAACTGATTTGTATACCAATCAAGAAATATTTCACTATTCATCCAAGCACTCTTCTGTGTTTTGTAGCACAATGGGAGACATGTCACATTCTTTAAACAACGTGGTTTTTTGGCTTTGCCGATCATTAGCACCGCACCGGTGAACGATGACTTCCACTGGCATTCGCGGCTACCAAAATTGCACTTTTTAAACCCAGGGGCAGATGCTTCGTGCTGAGATGCAAGTGATTTCTGAGGCAATGATTTCCAGTATAAGCCAGTCTCATCGGCATTTTACACATCATATAGTTAATAACCTTCTTCTTCCAAAAAAGCCAAGAATGTTTCTTTAAAATTTTCTGTGGCAGTTGCATCGCTAGATAAAGATTCCCCTTGAATCTCCAATTCTCGTATGCCATGACGAGATTTAAAGTTTGTTAACCATCCCTGGCTAGCCTTAAAGTCAGGAATGACCGTCAAGTTGATTGTTGAACTGAAGTGCCTTTTCACACAATAGAGAGCCAGAGATAGGTTCCCCTTTGCTTCTTCTTTGCACAAACCATATATAAAAAGCCTCTTCCAATTTCAAATCTTTCGCATTTCTCATGGTTTTATGTTTCTTCGACCCATTTTCACTATCCAATTTCGATGCAAAAGTCATAATTTTATCCTTGTTACTTTTGATGTCAGAGACGGTAGCTTTCCCAACATTGAAAATCCTCGCAAGTGAAGACACAGTTTCACCTTTTCCTAGTCTCTTGATAATTTCTGTTTTCGTTTTAATTGACAAAACATTGCGGTTCATTTTATATGCTTTAGGCTTACTGGAAGATGCCTTATCGCACAGAGAAATACTTGTACACCAAAATTATTCTGCTGTAGTAGCAGACACAATTATTTTAAGTTGAACTGTCTGTTTAGCCAGTGTTCTGCCTAGAACACACTCGTACACTGGATTGGTAAACCAGATATTAACTGACTTTATGATCTAACTGACTTCTTGTACGTAAGCAACCGACCATTAGCCCATCATATCCTCTACAAATTGTTCGCACACATTTGAAGCTTGCCGCATCAAAAGATTCAGAAATGTAGTCTAACATGACTGGTGGCTCCTGATTTTTTTTTTCTGGAAAAAGTGTTCGGATAATTGGATGTTCGGATAATTGGGGTTCGGATAAATGGAGTTCTACTGTATTTTGAAATAATTCTGAGTGAAATATGGCTTCTAGAAGTTGTAGAAATTCGGTTGATCTGTTCTGTTACGTGTGCGGATATTTTACCGATCGTGTTCACCAGAAAAACTTTACAACATTGCTAAAGAAAGCATATGAACTTTATTTCGATTCGAAAGTTGATGATGCAAATAAATCTTGGATGCCAAATGCAGTTTGTTCGACTTGTGCAAATACATTGGCATGTTGGTTACGAAAATCGCCGAAGCATAAGTCGATGCCTTTTGGAGTGCCAGTAATATGGCGTGAACCGACAAATCATGCTACTGATTGTTACTTCTGCTTGACAAATATCTATGGTTTCACTTTTAAAACTAGAAAGTCTGTGGTTTATCCAAATATTGAATCGGTTTCGAAACCAGTGCCTCATGATCCAATCACGTGTCCGATCCCAGTTCCACCAGAACAATATCCGTTGGACGTGAATGAACCATCAGAAAGTGATAGTTTACCTGCTTTAGAAACTAATTCTGACTCGGATTATATACCAGTGAATGATGGTGTTCACTTAATTAACCATTCAGAACTTTCAGATCTAATACGTGATCTCGCTCTCACCAAAGGACAAGCGGAATTACCCGGTTCGCGACTCAAAGAATGGAATCTTTTAGCGCCCAATACTCCGATATCTAAATTTCGTCATAGACACAGAGAACTTGTTCAATACTTTGAGATGGATGATGACATTTGCTATTGCAAAGATGTAAAAGGTCTAATGGTGCACCTCGGTCATGAGCACATAGTCAACGAATGGCGACTTTTCATCGACTCTTCCAAGACTAGTCTAAAAGCCGTGTTATTGCATAATGGAAATTTATTTTCATCAATTCCAGTCGCCTACTCTGTTCATATGAAAGAAACTTATAACAATATGGCTATACTTTTGGCAAAAATAAAGTACAATGACTACCAATGGCGGATTAGTGGAGACCTAAAGGTCATTGCAATTCTCACGGGCATGCAGACTGGGTATACTAAATTTGGTTGCTTCCTATGTGAATGGGACAGCCGCAACAGACAGGAACATTATGCAAGAAAGGTGTGGCCTATCAGGGATCGTATGCAGCTCGGGCATAAAAATGTAATACACGAGCTATTAGTTAACAAAGACAGCATCATTTTACCACCGTTACATATAAAGTTGGGGCTCATGAAGAATTTCGTAAAAGCGTTAGATAAAACGAGCAAAGCTTTCACTTATCTTCGAGAAAAGTTTCCGCAAATTAGCGATGCAAAGATAAAGGAAGGTATCTTTGTAGGACCTCAGATTAGGAAAGTTATTGCAGACAAACAATTCGAGAACTTGTTACATGGTAGTGAACTTCGCGCATGGATGGCATTCAAATCGATCGTCGATAACTTTCTGGGAAATCACAAATCTGTCGAGTATGTGCATATTGTTAAGCAGTGCATAGATGCATACAGAATTATGGGATGTAACATGTCCCTCAAAATCCATTTGCTCGATTCGCATCTTGACTTTTTCCCTGACAACCTTGGCGAAGTCAGCGATGAACATGGAGAACGATTCCATCAAGATATCGCCGTAATGGAGTCACGTTATCAAGGACGGTGGAGTGTGACCATGCTTAACGATTATTGTTGGATGCTTCATCGCGATGTACCACATGCCATTCACCGACGAAAGTCGACTGCAAAGAATTTCAAGCCTACATAACTGTTATACTTCTTGTACAAATGATGTTGTAATACTGTATGCGTTGTTAAAAAACTTCAATTGCGTATTTCTAGAGATCCCGACCTGATAGAGAAAAACGGTTTGCAGATTTAAAAACAGCGCATTAAAATTGACCAGAAAAACATAAAAATGTTAGAGAAAGAAAAAACAAATTTTTTTTTGTTAGCCAGTGTTATTAAAGGATCATGCCAAAGCTAATCGTTGCAGGTGCAACACAAATAATAACCATATGCTCTAAAAATAAAACATCATAGAGGATTGTCCCCGAACCTGGTAAATTCCTGTAAGTCTGTAGAGAGAAATCATCACCTCTAGCAGGCTAGCTAGTAATCAAAATCTAATACTCTCGATTCAAAACAGCAATCCCCACTACCCTACCCGGCCACACGATGCCTTGAATCGAACCTGGCACGTTTGCCGCGAGAGACCACAGCAATAACCACTCTATCGGATACTCACTTATATAGGAGGGAGAAAATAACGGAATGCTTCAAAGACATAGGTAGTGATGGAGAAGACATAAGAATACTCAGTAACCTTTATTGGGAACAAACTGCAACAGTAAGATCTGGCAGGAATTATTCGCCATATATAAACATAAAAAGAATTGTCAGACAAGGTTGCGTATTGTCCCCTTGCCTATTATTTACACAGAAAAATGTTTCAAACAAATATAAGAAATGCCAGGACTGAACATCGATGTAAGGTCAATAAACAATCTTAGACATGCTGAAGATACAGTTTTGTTAGCTGAAGGTTAACAGGAATTACACAAACCAGTGAAGCAAATTAATTCTTGGTTCCCTTCCTGCCCTTTGTTTTTGCCTGCTGTTTGGCTTCTGGCTTTTCAAGCATTTGTTAGCTGAATGGATTGGACATTAACAGGGAAAAATGAAAACTATTGAAACCAGTGAAGCAAAAGCCAGCGTTGTTATGAAGTATGGAAAATACTCAGTAACCTTTATTGGGAACAAACTCAACAGGGAAAATTCGCCTAAAACATATGACAAGGTTGCGTAATTATTCACACAGAAAAATGTTTCAAACAAATATAAGAAATGCCAGGACTGAACATCGATGTAAGGTCAATAAACAATCTTAGACATGCTGAAGATACAGTTTTGTTAGCTGAAGGTTAAACAGGCAGGAGTTTCTCAAATCTAGATCTTCTGAAGGTCGCAGAAGATGGCAGATGCGAAACAGAAATCCAGAAGAGAATAGGAATGGCCAAAACTACACTCAACATCATGAGACAGACACTAACATATAAACAGTTAAGTTAACTCACAAATTAAAACTGAGAATCATCAATTGCTATATGTATTCTTCATTACTGTATTGTTGAGAAACATGGACAGTGAACAAGCAATGAGATGTGGATATTTAGAAGAATGGGGCACGCCTCATGAAAAGAGAAGAAAACAAATAAAGAGGTCATAGAAAAGCTAGAAATGAAAAGAGAAGTAATGAAGGAGATCAAAATTAGACACCTAAAATATATTGGCCATATAAGAAGACCTGACACCTTACTGAAGACTGTAATAGAAGGAGGAGTTGAAGACAACCGTGCAAGAGGAAAACAGCGCTGTACGTGGGAAGATAACATCAAGAGATGGACAGGAAAGAGTCTATCAGAGCGCCCCATCAAGAAAAGAGATAAACGATATTGAAGATCCATTGCAGCAGACCTTATCTGACTCTACTCACCTTTGGAAGAATCTTTGTCACTGTATTTATTCTCATGCTCTCAAGCTCAGATTTCGAATATTGTTCCGATTTATCTTTGCGGAAATTAGCAGCGATAGAATCTTTAGTTATTAGTCAGCAACTGTACTGTGTGTGAGTGTTTATATATGTTGCTCCTTTTAGAATGTTTAGTTATTTGCTAGCAGCTTTGTGTGTGCGTGCGTGTGTTGCTTCTTGTTTTACAACGAGTAGTTATACGGAAAACCAGATAGCATGAAATTATTGCATTATTAGTTATTGATTTTTCTTCATGCCCCCTAACGGTTCTTTGCTTCTCTGCAAGTGCTGGAGAGCAGCGTCTTTCATAAGAGGGTCACCGGGTGTTTTTTTCCCGTAATTCCTCACAGCGTTTATCTCTAGTTTATTGTTCCGGTGTTGGGAATGAGGTGACATCTATTTAATGGATCTTATGATTATCCTGCAGGAGAGGAGGATGTGAGGAAATATGTTCCTGCTGGGCATGTTTAGCTGACCTTAAATACCGTGAGCCGGCTGCGGTTTCAGATTTGCTCGAGGAGGAAGGGGGTTAATAAATATCATTGCATTGTGTGCACTGTGGTTTGTAGTTAGAGATTTATTACGCGCTGTGTGTGTATATTGCTCAGTGGGTAGGTATTTAATTTACCGTACAATGTGTGTAGATATTAACCTGTGTCTAGGTACTGTATTACGCTTTGTGGATACATTATACCGTTTGCAGGAACTGTGTAACGCTTTGTGTAGATATTACCCTGTGTGTTAATATTACGCTGTGTGTAGATGTTACAGTGATATTAGATATTACAATATGTGTATAGTATACTGGGTGTATGTAATGTATTATCGTGTGTGTAGGTATTACGCTGTGTGTAGATGTTAATATGATATTAGATATTACAATTTGTGGATATTATACTGGGTGTATGTAGTGTATTATCGTGTGTGTAGATATTACGCTGTGTGTAGATGTTACAATGAAACTCGATATTACAATATGTGGATATATTATACTGTGCATATGTAATATATTATCTTGTGTGTAGGTATTACGCTATGTGTAGATGTTACAATGTGTTTAGGTATTACAATTTGCGGATATAGTATACTGTGTGTAGGTACTGTAGTAAGCTTTGTATAGATATTGCACTGTGTAGATTTTGCACTGTTTGTAGATTTTACGGTGAGTGTAAATATTACACCGTGCGTAGTTATTTTACTGTGTGTGGATATTATACTATGTGTGGATATTATTCTGTGCGTAGATATTATTCTGTGTGTAGGTATACTGCAATTGCTCGTCTGCTTTCAGTTGTTAGTCATGCTTAATCTGCAGGCGAGTCGTCAGAACGAAGTCCACAGTCTTGCCCAGGTCAATGCGGCAACGCCATAGCTGACAAAGAGGGAAGATATGGGACAGTTTGACATCGTGGCATGGAAAAGAGTCAGAAACAGAATTAAGGAATAGTACTGGAGACAGGAAGTTGTGGAGAGACATGATCACTTGCGCCGCCAGGCATGGTACTTGAAGAAGAAGGTGCCTGTGTGTGCGACTGAATCAAGGCGAATGTGTTGGTCGTTGCAAAAACTGTGTTGTCTTATCTTAGAACGTAACTAGTTAATCGTTATGCTGTAACCCACACTTGTATTCGAATACCATGATACAGTGGTTCTCAAACTTGGGATATTCAGATACTGCATTTTATTGGTGGTGGTACCAGCTGACGGGTACTATCTCTGGAACAATAAAGGAACAGTGGCCTGCGCTTTACCACGAAGGACAAACTTTGTCGTTACTCCTTGACGTTCTAGGAACGTGCGGCACCTTTAACATTGACCGTAAACAGCGTCTACCAACAACCAACCCAGCGGGAGGAGGAACTACCATTGGCAGCTAAGTGCATAATACCCGCTGCCAAAAGTGACCTTCTTTATTCAATTAAATACCATCACAACAGTGATGACAACCTTTTCATAAAATATTATTCAATTCTTTATAAACTTGTTAAAACCTGAAGGGATTATTAAATTTTGTTATTTGTAATTTTACAAATTTAACTTCGATTTAATCATTTTAAATGTACTGCATGTTTGTCTCAGTCAATTTACTACACACACTAAACCAGTATAATAAGAATTCCACTGAGAAACTCAGAGGTGGGGGCTTACCGATCTAAAATTAATCATTGCTTAATTATTCACAAAAGTGGTCGGCAGATTCTAGAATTAACGTGCTCAGCCAAAGCAACATTATTTTCGCTTATCTGAATATCTTGTGAAGACTCCATATGTGATAGAAGTGGCATTACCCTTCTATTTACATCTCTGCCAAGAGTAATCTTGTTCCAAGGTAGACACCTTTGAAGCCCTTATTAGATACTCTTGAGTTTTGGCCACTGTTGGACCAATACAGCAAAGCAGGGGAGGCAATACCGTCACAGTCTTTAAACAGTAAGAAGTGACATGAGGCACTCCAGTTCTTATTTCAAACGGTTCGGCACGTTGTCCTTCATGAAGAGCTAAGCTTGTCTGTCCTGTCTTCATGTTTCTTTAGTAAGTCTCTATGCTGGATCTAGTATGGAGAAGTCTCTGACACTTCACTCCTCTTCGGCCGTATCTGCTTTGAGACTACATTTACCTTTTACCTAGCTTTCACCTAACCCCCCCCCCCAACCTTGTCTCGAGCTTTGTCAAACAGCTGGCCTTAACCTAACTCCCACCCTTAACCTAACCCCCACCCTGTTTATAGCTGTTTCAAAAACCAATAAGGTCAGACAAATGTTGAGGCTGTATTAAAAAACCAGGGAAACGTTAATCCAGCTGGAAGCTAAACGCCACGTATCGATAGATACTCGGCCAACATGGCGGCCTCTTGTCTACTGTACCCGTTGGTCCCATATTTTGAGAAACGCTGCTGTGATAAGTTGTGTTTATCTTGCGTGTGCGAGGACTCAGTTATCGCGTGTTGTCTTCAAGATAATGGCGTGTTTACACATTGAAGTTCATTGCGTGTACAGAATATTGACAGAACAATGTCTTCAGATAGATCATATATATAAGTGTGTGTCTGTTTTCGGTACCTTGATCTCCGGACAACATTTCACGTTTTCCTTGTTATTCTGGGAATATTGGAGTATTCTTTCTGTGTTTTTCTTAGAATGTGAATACGTAACTATGTTTGATATTTTATACGCTTTTTTTCGTGAGTGATGGTGATCTGGGTTTTGTAAATCGGTATCTCCCCCCGCGTAGTTCCGGTTGCGGGAAGGGGGTTAATCTGTTGAGACAGAAAAAAATAGGACTATTCCTCCATCAAGCATGTCGTAAGAACCGGCTAATGTGAGGTTGTTCATGCGGTTATCAGCCCCATCGTGTAAGACAAAGTGCTACGGAAACCACTACTGCGAGAGTATATGAATGCTTTTTTTCAGGGTTCCTTGAAGGGGAATAACTGCAGCAGTAACACTATGGTTCGCAATGAGAAAACATAAGGAGGGGGGTGGGGGGGGGGGGTGAATAAATGAAATGGGTACCTAACTCTGTCTTTGAGTTAAGGAAGGCAAAGGCAACGAGAAAGGAAATTGGTTAGCCCATTAAGATCCAGTAAGTGAAGTCAACTTTTCATTCACCTAGGCCATTACCTGCCCTGAGATTACCTTTACCGTTTTAAGATTTCGGCTATCGTAGCTCGTAAAGCGAAATCGACACTTTATTCATCTCATAAACAGTCGTTAAAAGAACAGAAGAGTAAATCCATGTTTCACACAGATCCTGGGCCTTATCTACGTTTATATATGAAAACAAATACCAGCCTGATAGTAGTTTTGAATCAAGTCATGTGATGTACTGTCTAAACAAGGTTGCGACCCTGGGTTTGTAAGTAGCAGGGCTGTGGAGTTGGGCAAAAAATTTTTCCGACTCCGACTGCTGAAATTTTAGAAGCTCGACTTCCGACTCCGATTACAGTTTGTTACTAGTCATATGGCATAAAATTCCGGAATTTAAAAAAAAAACTGACCCAGACTCTACTAAAAAAAAAAAACGACCGACTCTACGACTTTAACTCCACAGCCCTGGTATGCTGTGGTTCTGAGAACTCGTCTGCTGGAGCCATACCTGCATTTTTTTATGGCTACTGATATCATTTTCTTCTTCCTGTCGTTTTCTCTTCGTGTACAGCAGGGCGCCACCACTGTAACTGGTCCGCTGTAGTGGTTTATGTAGCAACTTTGCCGTCCCTAACTCACAAGTAGAATCCGATACCCATTTACAGTTGGGTAGTGTCATGAAATATTCTAATCCACATATATAAATTATTAGGTAAATATGAAGCCTAACAAATAAAATTAATAAAGAGAAGAGCAATGGTAAAATAACAGTGCTGTCACAAAGAATGTACTCGAAATCCCCTTGTTTTCTGCTTCGTCTGCAAATTGTAACGCTTTCACGTTGATATAAAAGCTTACTGTATTATTACCCGCCTTCTTCAATGAAACGTGTGCTACATTTCTAAGAAAAACATTGAGAGACTGCGTAATGACCTAAATTAATCCTAACATTAATTATATTACGTTACCAAAACGAACGAACAGATGGACAAAAGGATAGCGAGAGGGGAGGGCTGAAAATCAGGAACGCATGCAACACGCGACGCGCGATATACAAATGCTGGCATCACGCGTGTAAGTCTACAAGCACTAACTTTTTCAGACGGACAGTGATAAAATACACTACCCTTTCCCAGAGTTAGGTTTATAAATCATAACAGACTCTTATTAGAAAAGATAACAATAGATGGGTTTACGTTTGAACACATAACAGTACCCAGACAGCACATCTTCCAAACAGGAGGTAGAAGAAATTGCATATTTTGAACGCAGCCACGTAGCTCCTTTAAATTAGTATTTTTGGGTTCCTTAGGGCTTGCTGACAAATAATATGTAAAACGTTACGCAAATAGTCCAGGAATTAATAAATTATACCCAAAATAAAATATTGGGGGTGCCTGACAGCATAAAATCATTTCTGCTCATAAGATTTTTTTTTAACGTGTTTGAAAAAAATTTACGTTACAGAAATAGCCTACCATGTTAACTCCAAATTGATTGGAGCGCAACAAATGAAAGCCTAACCACGATTGGTCGGGCTATAAATACTATCTTGGTTGTTAGGGGAGACGGGAAAAGATAACATTTTTTCAAACACTTGTCGAAACGTGGCTCATTGGCCAGTCTCGCTGATATACACACTTGGGAGCGTTAGTTCGAAACCACTTGTTTAAATACACTTGATAAAGCATCAGTGCGTTGAAGCCAGCTTATATTTGGCTCAATAAAAGCCTGGAAGATAAGCAGAAGGAAATTTGTGCCAGTTTGTGCCAGAATTCATTGCTAATCAACGTATCTGTGTTATTCGTATGAATTGTGGTAAGCTTGAACCATTTAATATCTTTTAATGAAAATTGAATGTGAATTGTTGATTTATGCCTGTATATATATGTGTAGTTCAGTGGCAAACGTGAGGTAAAGCCTAAAATGCTCCAGCCTGAACAGAGGGTGTCGGAGAGAAGTAAAACGGCATGGAATGGCCAAATAGTACACTGACATCTGGATGATTGACTAGAAAGAAATAATGCTGGAAGTGCAGAGGCGTAGTGACCATTAAGGATGGTAATGCTGGTATAAAGTATTTCAGATGAAGCTGACTGTTGGCCTAACGCTCTGAACGCAATGTTTGTGCTGTATTGTGATCAGTGTAAAAGAGAATATAAATTAGTTATGAAGTAGAAGGTACATCCTTCTTGATTTCAGGGACAGTGGTCTTGATGGTACTGAGCAGCATCTGGTCAGAGATTTGCTGAATCCAGAGTCGGACAGCATACTCCTTGGTCTTTTTAGCTATCAGTGAGGTGTCTCCAGAGCCCAGAAGAGAATTCGAGCAGAGGAGTCCTCTCCTGCCGCCATCACTCAAGATAAGCAGAGTTGGCCAGCTGAGCTCAACATTATGTCCCCTCATCTTGAAATAACTTTATAAAAATACCATTCAGAGGGGAATTTACTTGTCTTAAAATCAGGAACTGTGAACATCTCCAATAATAGTCCCTAAAGACAAACTATTGAAGTCATGATGACCAATACCAACAGAGCTTGAACAAAACAAAACCAGTATTACCTCATTTTACTACTACACAACTGACACACATAGAACATTTGTACTAATATATGTCACTACAATATTCATATTAAATACATTCTGTACATAACTTGTAATTTAAATTGATTGTGATTCCTGGTTCCCTTGTAGTTGAATCAGGACACATATTCATTCATGCCAGTAATGAATACATATTGTTATTCGAAAGTTTATCAGTGACTCTTTTAAGATATCTTTGTAGAGTGTTATATGTATGTGAGTGTCACAGTGTTGTCAAGAGTAGTGGATTAAATTAAATTGTTTATCTGTCTGTTGTTGTGACTTACACTTCACCATACTCATACCCTAGACACATAACGTAGCATCACACTATCCCAGAATAATTCTGACTGAGATATATAGATATGTGGTAGCAAGTAAGGTTATCTATAATACACTACTCTTAATAGATATAGATACCTTCACAGCTGATCTCAGTCAGTACACTAAGTTCCCTATAAGTATTTATAACTTCCCACTTCACCACATATATTGGGGTCTCGCTCTTGGGATTTTGAATCTTTCACTATTAAAAATATTGGGGGGTAATTCACTTCAGGGAATATAAGAATTAAAAGGTATCCTTGGGTGGAATTAAATAAGGTTGAGCTCACGGTGCCTGTGTTGTCCATTAGAGATTGAATTGTTGGTTAGACATTATATAAAGTTACCTGATAGACAATGGCGGACCTGGCCAAATTTCGATCTGCTGCGGTTCAGACTGCAAAAGAGTTAGGATTAGATGGGCAAGTTATGGTTGCCTATGTCACAACGGAATGTGACAAATTTATTGAACGCGAAGAAAGAAGATTAGAAAAAGAAGCCGAAAGAAGGTTAGAGGCTGAAAGGGAAATTAAGAAGTTACAATTTGAAGCTGAGGCTGAGACTAAGAGGTTGCAGATTGAGGCTGACAAAGAGGCTAAAGCATTGGAAGCCGAGGAAAGAAGACAAGCTGCAGAAAGGGAAGAGAAGAAATTAGCTGCAGAAAGGGAAGAGAAGAAATTAGCTGCAGAAAGGGAAGAGAGGAAATTAGCTGCAGAAAGGGAAGCAGAAGATAAAAGATTACAAAGGGAACATGAGTTACGACTAAGGGAGTTTGAGTTTCAAGGCCATGCTCCTGAAAATGGTGCCAGTCCCTTTGCCTCTGATGCTACGGTTACTCAAGGAGCCTCAATCTCAGCTATGAATTTTCATTTAGATCATTTTGTTGAGAAAGACGATGATATTGAGAGCTACCTAAATAGGTATGAACTATTAGCTACCACGTATGGGTTAGAGAGAGAAAGGTGGAGCTTAAAGTTATCTCAGGGACTTCGTGGGGCAGCTTATGAAGTTTTTGCAAAAATGAGCAGAGGTGATCAGGAAAATTATGACATGCTAAAGCAGGCTCTTTTGTTAAGGTATGAAAAGAATGCAGAGTTTTACAGGAAAAAATTTAGGAATGCTAAACTACTGTCAGGTGAAACCTATCACCAGTTCTCTGCACGCATAGAGACATACTTGGAGAAATGGACTTCTCTGGGGAAAACCCAAGATCTTAAGGAAATGGTCCTTATAGAGCAACTAAGAGAGTCCATGGCTCCAGACCTGAGAAAGTTTCTCATGGAACAAGGTGCAGAGAGGCTGGGTGAGTTGCTAAATGTTGCTGAAAGGTATCAAGCAGCTCAAGCAGAGGTAACAGGTAATAAAAAGAAACAGGTGGATAACTTTAGGGCACCACAGAATTTTAATAAATTTGATCCTAGGGATCAAAATAAAGGTAAGCACCAATTTGATAGGCCACGGTATGACAATAAAAATAAATTCCCACAATTCGATGAAAGGAAATATGATGAAAGAAAATCTTTCAACCAAGGAAAAAGGTGGTGTAAGAATTGTCAGATGGACAATCATGACACTGACCGGTGCAGAAGGAAACCTGTGTATATGGCAACCCTTCAGGTCAGGTCGACCTCAAGACAGGAGGAGGATATTATGTTAGATACCACTCCAGAAGAGATGAGGAAGGCACAGGCTGGAGATAAAACACTCAAGCCTTGTTTCAGAAAATTGTCAACTTGTCATACAACTCCAGGCAAGGGAGATTTTTACATGAAAAACAAGTTGATGTATAGGAAGGCCGGAACTAGATCCCATGGTCACGGACAGCTGGTTCTTCCAAAAAGATATAGGGCAGACTTAATAAGGAGCCTACATGTGAAACCAGATGGGGACCATGAGAAGATAGGTACCATTATTCAAAAGGTGGCTCACAATTATTATTGGCCCAAAGCAAGATGGGACATTGAAAATTTTGTAGAAAGGTGTAGCATAGCACATGAGGGAACACCCACAAGTGGGAACATGGATCAGGACCTGGACACGCCATGGGGCAAAATCAGGCCTGACAATAAAAGGAAAAATAGATTTGATAAAGTGGACCAAATGGAATGGGAAGCCCCTTTTCACGGACAAGCTTCACTTAACTGTTTTACAATGGCCACTATGCGGAGAGTGCAAAAAGATGTCTTACCCCAGGATAAGCCGAAAATCCCTCAATCGGACTTAAACAAACTGGAGGAAGAGGATGTAGAGAGGAAATCTCTCATCAAGAATTTTAAGAGGGGAGACAGCCCCAAAAGAAAAATTGGTAGCGGTCGTTTTGTGAATGATAATTCTGGGAGGAAAAATCATCACTATAAAGCTTCAAGTGGAAGAGACCATACCGGTGCAGGGACAAACAGGTCCACACAATTAAAGGTCCATATGTAGCTTTGTTAAGAACGTGGACTGATGAAAAGGCAGAGGAAAACATTACATCTTCATACCAATATGTGAATGAGCTGACCACTCGGTTGAAAACTGGCTGGAAACTTGCCAATGAAAATTTGAAACAAGCCAGGAAGAAACATGCTGCCTATTATAACAGGAAGGCGAAAGACAGAAATTTGGCTGTGGGAGAGAAGGTACTGCTTCTTTTGCCCGGGAGTCAGAATAAGTTACAAATTGGATGGCAGGGTCCATATACAGTTCTAGAGAAGGTGTCTAGAACAAATTATAAGATAGATAAGAAGGGGAAAGAAAAAATCTATCATGTGAATCTCCTGAAGAAATATTTGGAAAGAGAACATCAGGAAGAGACACACTTGTTGACCTTGTCCATCGCCATGGAGATGAAAAAGGAACCACTTTCATCATTTGAATATCCATTACACCCCTGTGAGACAGCAGCACAGGTGAAAATCAGTACACATTTAACGAAAACTCAGAAAGAGAGAGTGCAACAGGTTCTAAATAATCATGCAGAGGTGTTAACAGACCGACCAGGGCATACAAACCTATTGGAATATGATATGAAACTCATAGACTCCACACCTGTCTGTATGAAACCATATTCGATTCCGTTTGCTAAGGAAAAAGCTTTGAAGGAAGAGATAGACTATCTATTGAAGGAAGGAATTATTTCGCACAGTGAGTCTTCGTATAGTTCCGGTGTTGTACTCTTAAGGAAGCCCTCTGGAGAACATAGACTCTGTATAGATTACAGGAGACTGAATGCTATTACAGAAGGACAGGTGGATCCATTGCCGGATACAAATCAGCTGTTTGCCAGACTAAATAAAGCTAAATATTTCTCAAAAGTGGATCTGAGTAAAGGATACTATCAGATTCCAGTAAAGCCTGAGGTTAGACCATACCTAGCTTTTAGTACCTCAGAAGGACACTATGAGTTTAATAGATTGCCATTTGGATTGAAGAATGCACCTAGTGTCTTCTCTAGAATGATGAGAAAATTATTGGATCCTCTGAATAATCCCTGTATAACAAATTTTATGGATGATATCCTTATAGCAACAGAAACATTTGAGGAACACATTGACTCTCTGAACATGCTGTTTGATCGACTTAGGGAGGCAAATTTAACAGCCCGACCAACCAAATGTTGCGTTGGACGTAAAGAATTGGAATTTTTGGGACACACAGTTTATCAGGGAACATGACCCCTGACCCAAAGAATTTAGAAAAACTACAGAAAGCCCCGAGACCACAAACCAAGAAGGACGTGAGATCCTTTGTCTCATTATGTGGTTTCTACCAGAAGTATATCAAAAACTTTAATTCCATATGTGCACCTTTAACGGAATTGACACGTAAAGGACTTCCAGATCGCATTACATGGACACCACAATGTGAAATGACTTACCAAGAATTGAAGGAAAAGCTCACAAGTAAACCCATTTTGAAATTACCTGACTTAAGTCAAGAATTCATAGTAAGGACGGATGCAAGTAATATTGGGTTAGGTGCAACTTTACTACAGAAATCAGATGCATTGGATGGGGAATTAAGCCCAGTGGCATATGCTAGCAGAAAGTTGAATAAAGCTGAAATCAACTACTCAACTAGCGAAAAAGAATGTCTTGCAGTAATATGGGCAATAAAGAAATTCAATATTTATCTATATGGGAAGGCATTTAAGTTGCAAACTGACCACAAACCTTTATCGTTTTTAGCACAGGCTAAGCATGAGAACTCTAGGTTACTCCGATGGTCTTTGCTTCTGGCTCCATATAATTTTAGCATTGAATATATATCTGGAAAAAACCAATCTGGGAGCGGATTTTTTAAGCCGCCATCCGTGTGATGAGAATCACCGTAAACCCCAGAAATAATAATAAATTTCTCTATGTGTATATAGAATAAAGGACTGACATATAATGTCTGTTTTAAGAGGGGAGGTGTCATGAAATATTCTAATCCACATATATAAATTATTAGGTAAATATGAAGCCTAACAAATAAAATTAATAAAGAGAAGAGCAATGGTAAAATAACAGTGCTGTCACAAAGAATGTACTCGAAATCCCCTTGTTTTCTGCTTCGTCTGCAAATTGTAACGCTTTCACGTTGATATAAAAGCTTACTGTATTATTACCCGCCTTCTTCAATGAAACGTGTGCTACATTTCTAAGAAAAACATTGAGAGACTGCGTAATGACCTAAATTAATCCTAACATTAATTATATTACGTTACCAAAACGAACGAACAGATGGACAAAAGGATAGCGAGAGGGGAGGGCTGAAAATCAGGAACGCATGCAACACGCGACGCGCGATATACAAATGCTGGCATCACGCGTGTAAGTCTACAAGCACTAACTTTTTCAGACGGACAGTGATAAAATACACTACCCTTTCCCAGAGTTAGGTTTATAAATCATAACAGACTCTTATTAGAAAAGATAACAATAGATGGGTTTACGTTTGAACACATAACAGTACCCAGACAGCACATCTTCCAAACAGGAGGTAGAAGAAATTGCATATTTTGAACGCAGCCACGTAGCTCCTTTAAATTAGTATTTTTGGGTTCCTTAGGGCTTGCTGACAAATAATATGTAAAACGTTACGCAAATAGTCCAGGAATTAATAAATTATACCCAAAATAAAATATTGGGGGTGCCTGACAGCATAAAATCATTTCTGCTCATAAGATTTTTTTTTAACGTGTTTGAAAAAAATTTACGTTACAGAAATAGCCTACCATGTAAACTCCAAATTGATTGGAGCGCAACAAATGAAAGCCTAACCACGATTGGTCGGGCTATAAATACTATCTTGGTTGTTAGGGGAGACGGGAAAAGATAACATTTTTTCAAACACTTGTCGAAACGTGGCTCATTGGCCAGTCTCGCTGATATACACACTTGGGAGCGTTAGTTCGAAACCACTTGTTTAAATACACTTGATAAAGCATCAGTGCGTTGAAGCCAGCTTATATTTGGCTCAATAAAAGCCTGGAAGATAAGCAGAAGGAAATTTGTGCCAGTTTGTGCCAGAATTCATTGCTAATCAACGTATCTGTGTTATTCGTATGAATTGTGGTAAGCTTGAACCATTTAATATCTTTTAATGAAAATTGAATGTGAATTGTTGATTTATGCCTGTATATATATGTGTAGTTCAGTGGCAAACGTGAGGTAAAGCCTAAAATGCTCCAGCCTGAACAGAGGGTGTCGGAGAGAAGTAAAACGGCATGGAATGGCCAAATAGTACACTGACATCTGGATGATTGACTAGAAAGAAATAATGCTGGAAGTGCAGAGGCGTAGTGACCATTAAGGATGGTAATGCTGGTATAAAGTATTTCAGATGAAGCTGACTGTTGGCCTAACGCTCTGAACGCAATGTTTGTGCTGTATTGTGATCAGTGTAAAAGAGAATATAAATTAGTTATGAAGTAGAAGGTACATCCTTCTTGATTTCAGGGACAGTGGTCTTGATGGTACTGAGCAGCATCTGGTCAGAGATTTGCTGAATCCAGAGTCGGACAGCATACTCCTTGGTCTTTTTAGCTATCAGTGAGGTGTCTCCAGAGCCCAGAAGAGAATTCGAGCAGAGGAGTCCTCTCCTGCCGCCATCACTCAAGATAAGCAGAGTTGGCCAGCTGAGCTCAACATTATGTCCCCTCATCTTGAAATAAACTTTATAAAAATACCATTCAGAGGGGAATTTACTTGTCTTAAAATCAGGAACTGTGAACATCTCCAATAATAGTCCCTAAAGACAAACTATTGAAGTCATGATGACCAATACCAACAGAGCTTGAACAAAACAAAACCAGTATTACCTCATTTTACTACTACACAACTGACACACATAGAACATTTGTACTAATATATGTCACTACAATATTCATATTAAATACATTCTGTACATAACTTGTAATTTAAATTGATTGTGATTCCTGGTTCCCTTGTAGTTGAATCAGGACACATATTCATTCATGCCAGTAATGAATACATATTGTTATTCGAAAGTTTATCAGTGACTCTTTTAAGATATCTTTGTAGAGTGTTATATGTATGTGAGTGTCACAGTGTTGTCAAGAGTAGTGGATTAAATTAAATTGTTTATCTGTCTGTTGTTGTGACTTACACTTCACCATACTCATACCCTAGACACATAACGTAGCATCACACTATTCCAGAATAATTCTGACTGAGATATATAGATATGTGGTAGCAAGTAAGGTTATCTATAATACACTACTCTTAATAGATATAGATACCTTCACAGCTGATCTCAGTCAGTACACTAAGTTCCCTATAAGTATTTATAACTTCCCACTTCACCACAGGTAGACAGGAGCCACGTTTCGATCCAGCAGCCCGACAGAGGAAATCGAAAAACACACGGTGAAGTGAACTGGAGATAGAAGGATGAAGAAGATGGGGAAAGATCATGAGCGGATGGCACAGGACAATTGGACTTGGCCAGCATTTCTTGAAGGCCTATTCTTTTTCACGAGCTGAAGGGTCTAATGATGATAACACTCAGTTAAGTGTGTGAACGTGCTTGTGTAAGCACGTGATGTTTTTTGCTAAATGCTGTTTCCCCCCTCCCCCTCAGATATTACCGGAGAATTAACACATTTAAAATGAACTCTCCGCGAAATCATATTTGAGACAATGCGATGCTTTCCTCAGATCTCTCGCGTGAAAGGTGATCAGTAAAAAAAATTATCAAAAAATCATATAATTAAAACGTTGATCCTATTTACGTTTTTGCCCTCATAAATAGCATAATGTTGAACGGAGAACTCTGTGCATTAATGCGCTTATTATTTCTGGCATGTTTGCTAGTTCTTCTCTTCAATTCTTATTAAGTTATAGCGTGGGCATTTTTGTCTTCATATTTTTAATGTTTATTTTGTTTTTAGTGTTTTATTCCAATCATGATTCGAACAATTTTTTATTTTTACTTTTTTTTCCTCTTCAAAATATCCTGAATGAAATCTCTGTGTTGTCTTCAGAATTTTAACTCGTATTTATTCGGTTCTCAGTGTGGTCTCTCTGTTGAATGAATTAAGCTAATTTAGAATATGAACTCTTTGTTCAATCAATTAAAAAGTAAAGATATGATATAATTATAGAGAAGATGATCGTAGGAATATAAAAATAGACGATGTGACCTTTCAAACAAAAAGGGGGGTGTGTTCTCCTGGGGCATCTAGCGTGAAATGATGATGATGACTAATATTGTGTACTCGTCTATAAGCCATTCTTTTTAGATTAGGTCTCCTGCCCCTTCAAGCATGTCGTACTAGGCGAGCAATATGAGGTTGGGCCTGGGGCTGGCAACGTCATGCTGTAAAACGAATTACCACAGACTTAACTTACGTAGTCGTTCTTTTTCTACTCTGGGTTCTAGATATTGCCAGAGAGAGCACCATACTATCCTATCGGATGTCTTCCTCCTGACCTGGTTCCTATCTAGTCCTCTTTCCTTCAGAGATTGTATAATGCTGTCCTGTCAGCGAACTGTTGGTCGTCCTGGAGGTCTGGATCCCTGGCTGCTAGCATCCCATATTTGTCCAAATTGCCACAGACTACTGGAAAAGCATTTGAATGCTTGTTGCAGACTTCCTGCAAGAGGACTAGCTACAATCATGGCCCCATGCTCCGTAAGGAGACTAGAAGAAAATGATGAAGACGATGGTTATAATGATGATGATTAGCTATTCTACGTCATATCACAAATTATCCGTACAAATGTATTTAAAAAGTGGAAGATGTTCAGCCAAGGAGCAACAAACATATCTTCTACTGGCTTCACTATTAACATCAGCAGGGTATGTGATCTAAATAGATCTTGTATATCTATGTTCACAGTAAATTTTGCAACTCTTTTAGGAGGTTATTGCACGCTGAAGTGGTTTTACACTGGCTGGAGAAGAGTTAAACTCTTATGATTGGGTAATTCATCTTCATAGTGGCTATTGGATAGCTTTAGTGCACAATTTTACCATAAGGCAGTGTATCTCAAACTTACAATAATCGCGTACTGCTTATGTCAGATTAGTCTTACCGGCGTATAGATGTCGGGTGAAGATAAGTTGGGGGGTAGTTTTAATAATGCTATTGTATCTATACTAACCCATATATAATATTTCTGCTGTTGATATATATATATATATATATATATATATATATATATATATATATATATATATATATATATATATATATATATATATATATATATATATATATATATATATATAGAGAGAGAGAGAGATTAATCGAATTTCTTCAATCGAAGATTAATCGATCCTTTTCGAATAATTTGATAAATTATAAAAAAATCGTAAATAACTTCTTTTTTAAAAATAACTACGGACTTTTTTTTATTTTACTTGTTATAAGGCAACATCGTCCTACAGATATAATGAAAATATTTAAAAGGCACAACCACAACATTTGTTATTGTTGACCACACTTGCCAAAGTTCATTTCACAAACCTCTAACATAACAAATGGGCTCGCATTTAAACAAAAAACATAAACATTGCTAAAAATGTAATAGTCTATTAAAATTTGCTTGATCAATTAATTGATAAAAATAATGTCATCGATTAATTAATTGACCGTTAAAGATCCTAGCCCTAATGTATACACTGAAATAATACATTTTTTAAATGCGACGCACACTTGTAAATAAACATTTGTAATTCTTGCAGTACACTATTCTCATATATTCAATTGTAATAAATTATTCTCTACAGCTACCAAAAGAATCATAAAGTGAAATAAAAATAATGCCGCGTTCACATTGAACCCGTTTCGTGTAACCATCGTGTGTACCTATACCATAGTTTGAGAAACACTGCCATAAGGATATAAACGTGTTTCTTGTAACTATATATCAAGTCTCGATAGAAACTTGTTTTCAGCTCAGCGTGTTTACGAACAGCTATTGGGTATCGTAATCTCTGGCTATTGTCATATAGGTAAAGGTAAAGGATCCCGTTTCACGCCCTATTGAAGCATATTGTGAATATGGTGTTAGGCACACATTTTCTCGACCGTCGGCACACTGAGGGTGATGTGGTCAGCATCACGCCGGTGACAATATAACGCCGGTTATATTGTCATATAAGTACACCTTACAAGTTCTTTTTTCTTCATCTCTCCTATTATCGTTGCCACTCTAATGTTTTTTTCCACCTAGATCTGTGGGGAGTTTTTGTCTTTGGGTACAATCTGTGTTTCTATGTTTTGTTTTCCAGTGAAAATGTATGTTATTTTTGTCCCCAAAGTTCAAGGGTTATTAATTTTTGGAAATTTTGAAAGAGTTTTCCTCACAAGTAAATCTTGTAAAAAATGAACTAACCCAAAAAAAAACTGCAACGTGATACAGTTGCGAATATGTCAATTGCCTGCTTGGTCACGAAGTATCAGAATACACACCTGCCATACTTCTTCTTCTTCCTCGTTCGTCCTGAAAAGGACGTTAGTTGCGTTGTGTCTGTTTACAGCGGAGCTGCGATATCTGCGCCTTTCGGTCGGCACATCCGACTTCAGCACGGCATTTTTGGGGACCGGGTTTGCCTTCCCTCTTCGATCCCTACTCTCTCAGCCAGACTGCAGTGATGCAGCCTGTTTCCAGGACCACCACGTAGAGGTGGAGTAGGGTCTTGGTCAGCTCTGGTTCGCTGACCCTGACGCCAGCAGCCAAGCTATGGTTCGCTGACTGCATTCTGTATTGCTGCGTCTTTGGATCCCACCTGCCATAAATGATGCTCAACCCAAATCATTAATGGAAGATATTCCGGCAACACATTGTCACAACAGATACACATTACAGGTAGTCCCATGGTAGATATTGCCGTAGGAGAATGAAGTGTTAGAGGTTTCACTGTACTAGTTCCAGTTTTGAGATGGGATGCCCAGTTCCCTTCCTCGCTGCCTTTGCCTTTCTTAACTCAAGAGCAGAGACAGTAACATATTTACAGCTAGGTAAATTGGTTTAGCATCCAAAGAATAAACAACCTATATGAGCAGCAAGTGTTCTAAGCACTGACAATCAGATGCTTTTACAAAAGACAAGCAGACATATCTTGAAAAAAAAAAATCACGAAATACAAGAATCTATTGTCGCAAAATGGTTTCAAGTCATTGCAGACGTGTTCAGTTAGATTTATAAACCCGTCAACGATCGATTGACCGCTTTCAAAATGGCGGCGTATCAGCGAAATGTGTATCAGACAGAGGAAATCGCCAAGGATAAATAAAAGCAGAAGGGAATCAGTATGAAAAGGATTTTACATTTCAGTACAGGGAAGGATTGTGTATAACTGCATATAAGAAGGAACGGTAGGAAGTTCTCATTTACGGAGATATATGCGTATTTCGGCTGCCCACAGTTACGCTAACAGCTGGTAAATCCACTTCTGTTCTAAATATTAAAATCAACAAATAACAGTTTGGGAAATTACAGGGATAGGAAGATAGAGATTGATCGGCTGGATAAAACTAGATAAGATGGAACAATATGGATATTATATATGCTGAGAATGAGAAAGGCAAAATTTCAGTCGACGCGCAGATCGGCTGAAATCACTGTTCGGGAAAGATTTTTCAGGCTTAGGTTGAAGCTGTGACGTCAGTACCCTCCGATACGTCCGCGCTATGAGTATATAAACGTATCGGTAAAAACTGGAGAGATACACAACGAAAGAGGTTTGAGACAGACTGGAGGCAGAGTTTCGCCACTACCCATGAATTGTGAGCGGATCGCCAGAAACATTGTTCAGTCCAGTATCTGAAGTCTGAGGGTAAGCGAAATTATGATAACTACCGTGTATAATATTTGTTATTTCAGGTTCATATAGAATTCACAAAATATGCCTGTATAATAGTCATTGATATAATGTATTGTATTTTTAATATGATCTAAACATGTGCATTGTGGATGATTGTTACTTGTACAAAAATTAATCACAAATAGCCCCACAGCCTAATGAAGATATATTTATCATATTGCTTTATCGCTTACGAAGATAAAGGCAGTCCCATGGCAGAGATTGTCATAGGGAAATGAAGTGTTAGAAACTTCATCATGGAAGATCCCAGTTTACGAGGTTAAGGTGACTAGTCCCCTTCCTCGCTGCCTTTGCCTTCCCTAGTTCGAGCGCGCAACTTTGTACCCATTTACAGCTGGTAAAATGGAGTGTTCCCCAGCCAGGTTTCAATTCCAAAACTATGTAATTGTACTACCGAAGAAAGCAACTTCATCGCTTGGTCACTCTTTATTTTATATTAATTTTGTGTAGATGCTAAGAATAGCATCAGTATTTGAATTTGTACTTGATATGATTTGGAAGGATCAAGTTATAGAACGGGATGTATAGGAGCGGAATAAACCAGATGATGGTTATTACTGATATGTTAATATTAATTCTATATCATTGAATTGATGTTACTTGCTATGACTGTATAACTTTGACACCTGATGACTGACTTGTCTGACTTATGTGCTAGTCAGTTACACTTAATTGAAATGTTAATATTAATGCTATATCACTGAAATGATGTCCTTACTTACTATGATTGTATAACGGTGACATCTGACGACTGACTGGTCTGACATCTGTGCTAGTCAGCTACAAGTCTAGCCAGATACTAGCCAAGGCTGATATGTTGCAGGTTCCATGAAATAACTCAAACCAGACTGTCAAGTATCAGAAGCCGGTGTCGTTCATCAGAGGCAATCCCACAAAAGTGCAGGACCCCAAAGAGTGAACTACAACTGGTCATTGGCATCCCTACTGTTGGGCCTACCAAGTCTGATATCAGCAAAGGACAGTTCAGTTTCAGCATTGTCAAGTTGAAAGATAAGTGTCCTGTTTGACACTGACCACCTATACATGTGAAACAGCCAATAGTTGAAAATAATAATTAACCATACAGAAACTCAGTCAACTGATGACAGTTATCCTTAAATTCAAAGGACTAATAACAGTGATTTCAGTAACTTTATTATTTAAGATCTTGAAGTCTAAACAGACAATAATAGTAATGGTGTGACTTTATTTTCTATATATTTATATATTTCAATGCTCTGTTCCAACTAGCAGTAATAGAATATTAGTGTAATTATTAAACTGTTTTAACTGTACCTGAGGATTTATTCACTTCTTCCATTTTGTGGGTTCAGTGAATGTACATTTTACTTATCCCCTAGAATATAAGTAATCATAAGATAGTCACAGGGAGGAGACACCTTAAATCCTGCTACTACTTCTTACCAACTGGGCCAGGGTTTTCACAGTCTGACTATTGTTATGATAACAATACACCAGTGCTTATTTCTAAGACTGGGGTATTACTTGTAAGGTCAGAACTCTTTACTGGCATACTCTTACATAATAAATAATTTTAATTAATCTCCCGCTACATCTATGACAAAGTTGAACTTCATAAATTTGTAATAACTATCAGTAATAAGTATAAGCTGTTTGTAAATAATATTTTATAAAAATATAATGATAACCTGATTTCTTCCTCTCACTTTGAAGTTAAATACTACATTACGTACCCGTAAATCATACAAGACACATGAACTTTCTAGAGACAGTGCATTTTGCAACATCTATGTTTTCTTTTCTTTTTTTAAATTATTTGAAAATGGCATAATTTTTTTCAAAATACACATTAACAACACTCATCGCAGTACTTGTACTGCAGTCCAGGACTAGCTCCAGTGAATGTCTACAGCCTGTAATATCGATACTCTGTTTACGGGACGTTCGCTTTCTGGAAGGTTTCGGGGAATATTGGGGTAATATTTTTTTTGTTTCTGTGCTTTAATTTACCGTACTCGGATGTGTGTGTGTGTGTGGGGGGGGGGGGGGGGGCAATTATCGTTGACTAGTCTAATCAAGGTCTAGCACGCTTCTATATAGCAGCGAGACATGGACAACCTATGCTAAGCAAGAAAGAAGGCTTAATACCTTCTGTCTACGGTGTCTACGCCACATCCTTGGTATTTCGTGAAGGAACAAAGTGACAAATGTCGAGGTGTTGTCACGTGCTGGCCTTCAAAGCATGTATACACTGCTTAAACAGCGCAGACTAGGCTGGCTTGGCCATGTACGCCACATGGAAGATGGTCGCGCCGCCAAAGATATTTTCTACGGACGACTGGCAGAAGGCAAATGAACAGTCGGGCGACTGCAGCTGAGGTTTAAAGATGTGTGCAAGGGAGACATGAAGGCACAGGACACAAATCCAGCAACATGGGAGGATGAAACACTAGATCGCACCCTGTGGCGTCTCCCTAGGGCGCCACCTCAGATTGGGCGAAATAAAGCTCTCACAACAAGCAGAAGAGAAAAGGAAACGTCTGAAGGAACACCAGCAAAAACAGTTGAGGTCTATCTCCTCAAGGGCGCATTCCCTTAGTTATGACTGAAAAGGCCAACAACAACAACAACAACAACAACAACAACAACAACTACTACTACTACTACTACTACTACTACCACTACTACTACTACTACTACCACTACTACTACTACTACTACTACTACTACTACTACTACTACTACTACTACTACTACTACTACTACCACTACTACCACTACTACTACTACTACTACTACTACTACTACCACTACTACTACCACTACTACCACTACTACTACTACTACTACTACTACTACTACTACTACTACTACTACTACTACTACTACCACTACTACCACTACTACTACTACTACTACTACTACCACTACTACAACTACTACTACTACCACTACTACCACTACTACCACTACTACCACTACTACTACTACTACTACTACTACTACTACTACTACTACTACTACTACTACTACTACTACTACTACTACTACTACTACTACTACTACTACTACTACTACTACTACTACTACTACTACTACTACTACTACTACTACTACTACCACTACTACTACCACTACTACTACTACTACTACTACTACCACTACTACTACCACTACTACCACTACTACCACTACTACTACTACTACCACTACTACTACTACCACTACTACTACTACTACTACTACTACTACTACTACTACTACTACTACTACTACTACTACTACTACTACTACCACTACTACTACTACTACTACTACCACTACTACAACCACTACTACTACTACTACTACTACTACTACTACTACTACTACTACTACCACTACTACTACTACTACTACTACTACTACCACTACTACTACTACTACTACTACTACTACTACCACTACTACTACTACTACTACTACTACTACTACTACCACTACTACTACTACTACTACTACTACTACTACTACTACTACTACTACCACTACTACTACTACTACTACTACCACTACTACTACTACCACTACTACTACTACTACTACTACTACTACTACTACTACTACTACTACCACTACTACCACTACTACTACTACTACTACCACTACTACTACTACTACTACTACTACTACCACTACTACTACTACCACTACTACCACTACTACTACCACTACTACCACTACTACTACTACTACTACTACTACTACTACCACTACTACTACTACTACTACTACTACTACTACTACCACTACTACTACCACTACTACTACTACTACTACTACTACTACTACTACTACCACTACTACTACAACTCTAATCTACACTGACATATGTGTACGATTTTTATTCATTAATTTAACCTACTAGGTGGAAAGGGGGAGAGAACTATTTAAATCTTGAGTGTATATAAACGATCTGTATTCAGCACGTTAACCTGCTGTGTTGTGTAGTCAATTTTTATTCCATGTTTTAATACGTTTTTGATTATACAAGTGACTAAACGACGGTGATTTCCCCTTGACTCCCTTCGATTCGACAACCTTTGACTCAAAAGTCAAACTCCCTAATGGCAGTAAAAAAAAAATAAAGAGGGAGATAATGCGCCGGATGTGACATATTAAGCTTTAATAGTGGTTTATGTTTGAGTATATTTAGCGGTGGTAGAACCGATGGTGACGTCTGTTCTTAGATAAATAAAGCCAGATGCGCTTTTAATGCCCTTCGACCAACATTAGAACTCCTCAGCTATATCCAGAGAACAAAATCAGAATTTTAAACTCAAATGTGAAGTCAGTCTTGCTGTATGGCTCAGAGACATGGCATGTCTCAAAGAGTATCACCTCCAAACTACAGACATTTGTAAATAGATGTCTCCGACGGATCCTCCGTATAATATGGCCAGATGTAATAACAAATATAGAGCTAAGGAAAAAGATGCGGGCAACAGCCAATACAAATGGAAATTAAGGTAAGAAAGTGGGGATGGATATGACATACACTCAGAAGAGAACACTCAAGCATAGCCAGAGGTGTCCTTGACTGGAACCCACAAGGGAAAAGAAGAGTGGGGAGGCCAATGAGAACTTGGAGAAGAACAGTGTAAGAGGAGGCTAAGGAAATTGGAATGAATTGGGCACAGCTGAAAAAGTCAGCCCAGAATAGAAATCGACGGAGAGCAACTGTTTCAGCCCTATGTTCCACGGGGAACGGAAAAGAGTGATGATGATGATGATGATATTTAGCGGTGTATCTATTTTTCTTTAGTATTTAGACTGTGTGCATTTTGTTATCACCTTAACTTACTTCGATGTTTGACCTGTTTTTTTTTCTTCACAACTTTAATCTGCTCTGTTGCGTATGGGCAGAGTTTGTTGACTACCTTAATCGCTTGTGTAAAGGCCATTTTTGTTCGTAACTTTAACGTACCCGTTATTTTTGCACAACTTTAACCTACAGTGATGTCTGTGACCTGAATCACTAGTTTAATCTGCTCAGTGCAACAACACTGTTGCAGGTGTTCTTTTAACCTAGTGATTTTCAACCTTTTTACGATCACGACCCAAACTTGACAGTTTGTGAAGCTGGTGACACATGTACCAAAACTGGCAAGTAAAAATTAATTACAGGCCAAATGCATTCTCCTTAAAACTTCGAGTAAGGGAAACGTAATGGACGCCACCCATTACAGTGTTTCCTGCAACGCAATCTCGGATATATGTACGTTGTAAATTGCATGAAGAACATTTCGAAATGTTTTAAGTTTTAGCAGCAACAAATAATACTATTCTGTATTGTGTAAAATGCCGACTATGAAAAAGTTTGACTATAACCAAAGGGGCGTATTTTTTATTTATTTTTAATTTGATGATGAGAAATATCCCGTTCAACCTCTGATGGGTTATAAATAGGATATATATTGTTTTCAATTCCAAATAATATGAACAACCGTCGATACGTGAAAGTGACATCACATCTGTCAAATCATTGTAATCAAAATTACCAACTTTGAGTGTATGTAAAAAAGAAAATAAAACAAACAACAACGAGATAAAACACAACCAAACAAACAATAATATTTAGGGGGAGGCGTGTAAAGGCCTGGTGTTTCCAGTTAGATAATCGATTTTCACTTGCCATAAGTAGTATGTAAATGGACGTACACAACGGCTCTTGGGAGATTGGTGTATCATTTCTAAGCACACAGTGCGGTACGTGGGGCCCCGAGGTAGCAAGAGTTAACTAATGAGCAGCAGACAACTGTTGCTTAGTTTTTTTTTCCTTCTTTGCGGTGATCACTACTGGTTTTCAACACAGCACATTAATAGTAAGTTTTCTGTAGATCCGGGGGGGGGGGGTGTGTGTGTGGCCGCCCTCTGAGGAGACAACGAAATAATAGGACTACTGCTCAACCCAGGCATGTCTTACAAGACGACTGATATCAGGTTGCGCATGGGGCTGGCAACCTCATGTAACAGAAATTGCTCAAGAAATTACCGCTGCAAGAGGGTGGGAATGTTTTGTGCAGGCAACCTGCAAGGTGGCCAGCTGTAGTGGTGGCTCCGTGCTCCATAAGGAGCGAAAAGGAACATGATGATGATGATGATATTAATAGTACAAGGTAAAGATAATCCTATAGCAGATACTGCCATAGGGGATTCAAGTGTTAGAGACTTCACAATACAATGTCCAGCTTTGTGAGGTGGGATGACCAGTTCACTTCCACGCTACCTTTGCCTTCCCTAACTCTAGAGCGCAATCAGGCTCCTGTATACAACTGGGTAGACCGGAACGTGACTCTACCCTGTAACATTGCCGCGAGAGAAGATCTCTCTAACCACTCTGCCAGTGAAACATTAATTGTGGCCTGGCGGAAGGTCAGATTCTGCATCGTTTGATACGTTCTTTTTATTTGATGTTCCTCAACAGTTTAGAATTCCCTAATGACCTGCATGAGTTTCTGCTCGACAGACTGTCATCTTGTGCATCGTTAGATCAGTTTATTTTTATTTTCTTCTATCTTCTTGAGCACATCAGAACGCGCTAATTGACCTTGCATTATTTGCGAAATATTCTGTTAACCAATTCCTCGGCTTTGTACCCTACCAGAGTGTATCTTATGTGATTTAGGTAAGCCTGTATATGTGAATTCCTGTTGCGTTTTTTACGTGTTGTTACAAATGCCTTTTTCGTCCTTCTTTAAGGTTCTTTTTATTGATAAAATTGATAAAGAAAAGTACATTCGTTTTTCCTATAACGCGGTAAATGTGTTCCTAAAGATCACCACGTTGTGGAATTTCGCGCAATAACAATAAACGGGCTTAAGGCAGAGGTTTTCAAACTGTGCGTCGCGGCTCCCAGGGGCGTCGCGGCCCTCGGCTAAGGGCGTCGCGGTGGCTTGGGAAAAGTGTTGGGCTCGATATTATGAGCCAAGGTCTATCAATAAATATAGATGTTCGTAGGACGACATGTTTGCGCCGAGGTATTATTACAGGTACCAATACATGTCATTAGGTACTAAAAGTTATTGACAAATGCACCATAAAACTCCAGAGCAGGTCTATGTTACGAACAGCTGATCACTAACTCTGATGTCATAATGGCGGATGCTAGTGTAAAATATGCACATTCAGAAGTCATTAATATCTTTTTGGGTACAATTGCTTATATATAATATATAGTATAGAGAGGAGCCGCGGTGATTTATGCACAGGTCAAGGGAGCCGCTGACGAAAAAAGTTTGAAAACCTCTGGCTTAAGGGAAAAATGGGTTAGGGACACGACACACAAACCATGCACAGTCTCGTAAGTAATGTACTAAAAAAGGTTAATAATAATAACAAACCCAATAAAAATGCGGTGTTTGAAGCTACTAAACCAGCTACTGCTAGCATAAATGGGGACAATTCTGCAGGTGTTGGAGATTTCTCTTTGAGTTCGTCATATATAGCTAATGCTTTTCTCTTTAACTGTGAGAGAGCTTGCTCCCGAACGCTTTTTTGTGTAATCTTCGGTCCACATATTCAGCAGTCTTTCAATTTCTATTTCTTTGGGTCCATGCTCTAATAGACTTTTCAGTTATTCTTGCTAACCACGTTTCTTTTATTTTCGCAGCGTTGACTCTGGTGATGCGAGGTGTGGATTCCTTTAGGCCTGTTGCCTATACAGGGTGTCCATAAAAGATTGTACCCTTTTCAAATAAATTATTCTCGGCCCCATGATGTGGTAATAGGATGCTTTCTATCACCAAAGTAAAATAATCTCTATATATATACATACGCACACACACACACACACACGCACACACACACACACACAAGGCACACAACTTAAGCAATCTATTTCAAATCAAATAGAGTTAACACGAGCTGCTATAATAATAATAATAATAGCCCCTTCAGTCATAACTGACTATGGGAATGCGCCCCTGAGGTGACAGCCCTCAGCTGCTTATTTTCCTGGTGCTCCTTTCGACGTTTTCTCCTCACCTCTGCTTCTTGTGTGAGCCTCTCTTCGCCCATTCTGAGGTGGCGCCGTAAATAGCATTGCCACTTAGTGCGATCGGCAGCTTTATCCTCCCATGTTGCTGGATCCATGTCCAGTGCCCTCATATCTCTCTTGTAGACATCTTTGAACCTCAGCTGTGGTCGCCCAACTGTTCTCTTGCCATCTGCTAATTGTCCGTAGAAGATATATTTTGGGATGCGACCGTCATCCATGCTGCGAACATGGCCAAGCCAGCGAAGTCTGCGCTGTCTAAGAAGCGTATACATACTTTGAAGGCCAGCACGTGACAACACCTCGACATTTGTCACTTTATCTTTCCACGAGATGCCGAGGATGCGGCGTAGACACCGCAAATGGAAGGTATTGAGCCTTCTTTCTTGCTTAGCATAGGTCGTCCAGGTCTCGCTGCCATATAGAAGTGTGCTGGTGACGCAGGCATTATATACCGCAGCTTTGGTCTTCATTGTGAGTTTAGAGTTTCCCCAAACACGCGATGTGAGGCGGGCAAAGGTAGTTGCAGCTTTGCCAATGCGGCTGTCGATTTCTGTATCCAGTGAGAGTTTGTCATTGATGGTAGACCCTATTTATGTGAAGTGGTGCACCACTGCCAATTCATAGTTATCGATAGTGATAACTGGTGCAGCACCCACATCCTGACTCAGCACATTCGTTTTCTTTAGACTTATTGTGAGGCCAAAGTCCTTGCATGCTTTAGTGAAGCGATTCATCAAGCTCTGAAGCTCCTGTTGGCTTTGAGTGACGACTGCAGCATCATCAGCGAACAACAAGTCTCTTATAGTGACCCTTCTGATTTTTTTTTTGCCTTCAGCCTTGAAAGATTAAACAGACGGCCATCTGACCTAGTGTGAAGGCATATTCTCTCTATATATATACACACGCACACACGCACACACACGCACACACACAAGGCACACAACTTAAGCAATCTATTTCAAATCAAATAGAGTTAACACGAGCTGCTATAATAATAATAATAATAATAATAATATATTATTACCCGGTCGGGCGACACTTGCCTCCAAGCTGACGACCTGGATGATGGTTTCAAATACGTAGGCGTCAATAACTTTAAATAAACAGGGTTTGCTAAGCTTAACGCTGTTTAACCTATGTTTCTTGGCTTGATCTTTTGTGTGGTACACAGCCAATGAGTTAACCCCGTTTAGGACACTTTTAATCAGTTGCGGTGAACTTCAGGAAATCGCTACCGGCCTGCGATAAGTCATTTCAAGCCTGAATTGTGGGATGTGTGTCTGTTCAGTGCTAAGGATACGTTTTCATTGAGTAGTTTATGCAGGCGAGATACCTTCGGATGTTTACTAGTTACAGCTGTGAGTGTATTCGAATTATTTGTACTGAAAAGAACGTGTTGTAGTTTTGTGTATGTCATTGTTTATAACTATGGCGTGAAGAGCGCCGTTTTCATTGAGTAGTTTGTGATTGCGGAGATAGTGTCAGAGCCAGCTGTTTGGAACTTTTCAAGGTAGTGTGAGGTCTAGTGGTTTCATCTAAGGAAATAATTTTTTACTTTTAAATTTTCTGTTTCCTTGGTCTTTTAAAATTATTATTTAAAAAAAAATGAATTTCGCACTTCCCAAAGAGCGGGCCCTAGATATTGTATCTTAGTGGTAGTTTGTGGACGCTCGTAATCTTTGGATTAAATTTAGGATTAATATTACACTGATGCTGCGGATTTATCTGAAGCATTTTTTTTTTTAACTGAAAATAAATTACTCTAGTTTGTATTCGTGGTTCCTGGACTGTGACCAAGGTAACGTAATCAGGTTGAGATGTCTTGTATCAGAAATGTATAGAGAAAGATGTTGAAGGGCTTTTAGTGTTTGTATGGGTTCTCAGTCATAATGGCACGCAAGTTCTCAGTCATAATGGCACGCAATTTCTCAGTTATAATGGCACGCAAGTTCTCGGTTACACACAAGATAACTTTAGATTTATATTCAATAAAGCGGTGTATTTATTCGAGGTATTTTTACTGAAAAGAAATTATTGTGATGATAGTGTACCTGATTTCTCAGAACTAAGGCGAGAAAGGTGGCGTTTCCATTGAGTAAGTTTGTTTACGTGCGGTGTCTTTGGATTAATATTGCATTGATAATGTGGATTTATTTAAAGTATGTTTTTACTGACAAGAAATTATGTGTGTTTATGTTTGTGGTTTCTTGACTGTGGGTACGGAATCTGGTTGAGATGTTTTGCGCCAGAAATGTATACAAAAAGAAGTCTTTCATGTTTAAATGAATGTTGGTTCTCATAATAGAACGCTAGATATCTTTGGATTTTTGTTCAATTTAAGTTGTTTATTTATTCGAGGTATTTTTAACTGAAAAGAAATTACTGTTGTGACAGTGCAGCTGATAGCTTAGATCTAAGCCTATAAGGGTAGCGTTTTCTGTAAGCAGTTTGTGTTTTCTCAGTGTCTTTGGATTATATTTAGTTAAAGTTGAACTTATTTGAAGAATTTTTACTGAAGAGAAAGTATGTTTGTTTATGCTCGTGGTTCCTCGACTATGTCCGGGCGCATAAGAAGGTTGAGTGGTCTTGTGGCAGAAATGTGTACAGAAAGAAGTCGAAAGGTCTTTAGTGTTTATTTGGAGATTGGTTCTCAATGTCAGTGTATTTATGTGTGTGTGTGTGAATGTATGCATTTATGTACGTCTGCCTGTCTGTCTCTGTCTGTAAGTCTGCTTGCCCGTCTTTCTGCTTATCTATCTGTACATCTGCCTATCTGTCTCTGTCTGTCCATCTGTCTCTGTGTGCCCGTATGTCTGTATATGTCTGCCCGTCTGTCTGTCTGCCTGTCCGTATCTGTCTGTATGTCTGCTTGATTGTCTTTCTGCGTATCTGTCTGCACGTCTGTCCTACTGAATTTCTCTATCTGCTTACCTGCTTGTCTTTGTACTTATGTATCTACATGTCTGTCGTGCATGCAAGTATATGCCTGTCTGTCGTGTATGCAAGACGATCTGTCTGTCTGTCGTGGATGCAAGTATCTGTCTGTGTACAAGCAAGACTGTCTGTCTGTTGTACATGCAAGATAGTCTGTCTCTCTGTTGTACATGCAAGACAGTCTGTCTATCGTACAAGCAAGACAATCTGTCTGTCGTACATGCAAGACAATCTGTCCATCTGTCGTACATGCAAGACAATCTGTCCATCTGTCGTACATGCAAGACAATTTGTCTGTCTGTCTGTCATACAAGCAAGACAGTATGTCTGCCATACATGCAAGACAATCTGTCTGTGTAACGAGATAAGTTTCAGTCATCATTACGGATCATGAAGCCACCTCTCTGGGCTAGTCCACTTGAAGGAAGCCTGCACCATATATTCACATGCTCTTGCAGCGGTGCTTTTTGTGACAATTAGTTTTACATTATGAGGTTGCCAGCCCCCCATACACAAGCTCATAATAGTAGCCTTTAACAACTGGCCTGAGGTATATATATATATATATATATATTATATATGGTAGTTCCATAGCAGATACTGCCGCATGGAAGCGAAGAGTTAAAGACTTCACCACTTTAGGTCCAGCTTCGAGAAGTGGGGTGGCCAGTTTCGTTCCTCGCTGCCTTTGCCCTTTCTTCCCCCTTCCGACTCAAGAGCAGAGTCCCCATCAAGGCCAGCTCCTTGACGTGGAGATGGGGCTCAAGTACAGCCATCAGCGGCTGAAAAACCAAGACTGGCCAGGCCCTCCTAGACTCGAGCAAGACCACAGTCTGCCCTAGCAAGTCAAGGTGCTGAAGACGGAGGCAACCAGCCAAGAGGCGCACCACAGCAATCAGGATGCCACGCACATGCGCTATGGGAAGTATGCCTATATCTGCAAAACGTTATGGCACTCGCCCTGTGACGGACACCCAGGCAGGCGCAGTGCCGGGCCCTCTGCCTCGGAAGGGCCCAACCCCTACTACTGGGGGTCCTTCTCAATTGCCCCGTGGAGCCAGGAGGCATGAGAATAGAGCTACTGGCCAAGCAAAGAAAAGACCATTTAAAATAATGCACTGGAATGCTGAAGGCGTCAATAGTAAAAAAGACGGCTACAGCAAAAAATAAGAGCTCGAAAATATCTTGAATGAAGAGCAAGTAAATGTATGTTGCTTGCAAGAAACCCACCTCAACAAAGACATAGCCTTCAAAATCAGAGGCTACCAGTGCTACCGATCTGACCGAATAGACAGGCGAAAAGGTGGAATACTGACACTCGTGAGGAATAACATCAGTGCATGTCAGCTTGAAACATATATGGAGGGGGCGGAATACCAGATGCTTCATCTCAGGACAGAAAGTTCAGAATTCCACCTGCTCAACTACTACTGTCCGAGTGACCGCCCACTGGCACTAGATACAATCCCAGCAAAAGAAAGACTGATTGTATGCGGAGACTTCAACAGCCACTCACAGAGCTGGGGCTATGATCACATGGACAGGAGAGGTGAGGAGCTTGAAAACTGGCAGGATGACAATGGGCTTATCCTGATTAACCAGCCAATCGACCCACCAACCTTCTACTCGAGATCATGGCACACCACCTCTACACCAGACCTGGCATTCCACTCACCCAGCCTGGAGTGGAACACCACACGCGTTGTAGGGAAACAACTTAGAGGCAGCGACCACCGGGCAGTCTTCCTAATTGTGGAAAATGAACTTGTCAAGGAGAGCAGCACTCTCTCTAGGTGGAACTACAAGAAGGCAGACTGGACAATGTACCAGCACCGTACTAGTATACTGGCTAGAGATCTGACTGTAGACAAAGACATCAATAAGCTAGTCGATGAATTCAGCAGATGCATATTACAGGCTGCTCGTGAAACAATACCTAGAGGGGCTCGTAAGCACTACAAACCATATTGGAATAGTGAACTAGAGCAGCTGCACAACGACGTGGAAACATCTCGAAAGCAGGCAGAGACCAGTCCATGCCAAGAACACCACAATAACTACCAGCAAGCTAAGGCCAAATTTCAAAGGGCCAAGTTGCAGTCCAGGCGAAGAAGCTGGAAGGAGAAAACAGAGTCCTTGAACTTTGAAAGAGATACGAGGAAACTGTGGAAGCTGGTAAAGCAACTTAACGATGAAGGTACAGAGAGAAACTCAAGGATTGCTCTGTACAAAGATGGAAACATCCTCATGGGAAAACAGGCAGCTGATCACTTTGCAGACTCCTTTGCTAAAGACAACAACATCGAAGTTAGCCCAGAGAAGCAACAGGAGACTCGTGAGAAACAACACGCAGGACGAGATGGAACCATACCTGAAGTTATGGAGGCACCAATCACATTCAGAGAACTGGAGCTTGCAATATCCAAATTGAAAATGAGAAAGTCGCCAGGAGTTGATGGAGTGTCCAATGAAATGATTAAGAACTTGGGAACCGCAGCAAAAACAAAGCTGCTGCAGATCTTCAATATCTGTTGGAACTCAGGCAGAGTTCCACAGACCTGGAGGGAAGCAATCATGATACCACTCCTAAAACCAGGAAAAGACAGTTCCACTGCCTCCAGCTACAGACCAATCAGCCTTACAAGCTGCCTCTGCAAAACAATGGAACGTATCATCAACCTCAGGCTACAGTGGTACCTTGAAAGTGAAAACCTTCTTGTACCACAGCAGGCGGGCTTTAGGCAGTGTTATTCCACCGAAGATCAGGCAACTTACCTTTCCCAAGAGATTGAGGATGCGTTCCAAGATAAGAAACTGGTACTAGCAGCATGGATAGATCTAAGGAAAGCATTTGACAAGGTTTGGAAAGAAGGGCTTCTGAAGAAACTGAGAAATTGTAGAGTGAATGGTAAGATGTACAAATGGGTGAAAGCATACTTGCATAACAGAAGAGCCCGAGTACAACTAGATGGCCTCAAGAGTAAGAAAATTCTACTGCGTCATGGCGTCCCTCAGGGAGGGGTTCTGTCCCCCACACTTTTCCTAGTCTACATCAACGACCTGGTTGCTGAACTACCACATGGAATGAAAGTGGCAATGTACGCTGATGACCTGGTAATATGGTGCACAGATGAGCATGCAACAGTGGCCACCAAACTGCTACAAAGAGCTATAGATGCCTTAACCTCATGGGCAAATAGATGGTGTCAGCATCAACACAGACAAGTGCAGCACTACGCTCTTCACCCTCTCTCCCAAACAAAAAGCTGGTGTCATCAAGATAAACGAAGAGCTCCTGAGAGAAGATAAACAACCCACCTATCTCGGAGTTACATTCGATGATAGGCTGACATGGAAGCAGCACATCAACAAGGCAGCAACAAAGGCCAGGAGGAAGCTAGCCATCCCGAGAAAACTAAGTGGAACCACATGGGGAGCCAGCGGGAAAATACTTAGTAAAGTTTACCAGCAGGGCATACGACCACACCTGGAATATGGGTCAGCTGCGTGGTGTCCAGCATCAAACACCACATTACAAGAGCTAGATAATGTGCAAAACCAGGCGCTTAGGGTCATCACGGGGGCAATGAAATCAACGCCTATAGTGGAGATGGAGAAAATGGGGAGGATACAAGCACTGAGAGAACGCAGAGACACGAAAGTGCTAACACAGGCAGAAAAGTTCCTCTGTATGCCGAGCCATCCAATGAAGGACAGATTCCAAAACCTAGCAATGGGGCGACTGAAAAGAAGCAGCTTTATCCACCAGGCCAAACGATTTCGTAGACAAACCGCAGACCTGCCTGAAGTTAACAGCCCCCTAAAGTCTGTGCCAGAACAAACCCCTTGGAGAGAGGAGCATGGACTACCAGTACACATCCACACAAAAGTGAAAGGAATATTCGACAGGGATGAACAGAACAGCGTGCAACGTAGGACAGTCACTCTCAGTTTCCTGGATGATGAATACCCACAGGACCTCTGGGTCCGAGTATACACAGATGGGTCAGCACAGAATGCAGTAAAGAATGGAGGAGCAGGAGTGTACATAGAATACCCAAACAACACTAGGGATACGGTAAGAGTACCAACGGGGAAATTCTGTAACAACTATGATGCAGAAGTCCAGGCAATCAAGGTGGCAACTGAGAAACTACTGAACACCAATCTCGGTCCACAGCCTGTAGTATTCCTGACAGATGCAAGATCAGCACTCCAAGCACTTCAGTCCAGAAAATTGCCAGTTATACAAGCCCTACTTTCTGAACTGTGCAACCAGCGCAGGGTCGCCATGCAGTGGATACCGTCTCATTGTGGAATACCAGGAAACGAGAGAGCAGACGGACTGGCTAAAGAAGGTGCTGCAGACGAACAACCGGATGTACCAGTAACGTACCATCAGAAGAAAAAGATGATCAAATCTATCAGAAAGCCACCAACACCAACGCAGGATGACTACCAAGCTATGAACAGATCAGAACAAATAGTCATTCTGCGCCTCAGAACAGGACACAACCGCCTCCGCAGCCACATGTATACAAAATTCAAGATTGGCAATTCAGCCATGTGTACATGTGGACAGGCACCCCAGACAGCAGAGCACGTACTGCAAGATTGCCCCGAATATGATATATTGAGGCAAACCCACTGGCCCAGAGAAACAACACTGGAAGCAAAACTATATGGACCTCTGTATGAACTACAAAAGACAGTGAAGTTTATACAAGAAACAACATTGCAGATATAGACAATATATTTCAAGCGAACGAAAGAAGAAGAGCAGAGTCAGGTACCCATTTACAGCTGGGTAGTCTGGAGCGTGACGCTACCGTGTTTGGAAGCGGGTACCTTTGCCGCGGTGAGTCCCGCGCTCTAAAAACTCTGCCAATCGGACATATGTATATAGGTATGCTTATAGCCATACACATCATTACCAGCATTACCCTTTACTTTCATTGACGCATAGGCCTTCAGCAAATAAACATACACATATGATTGTTTGGATTTGTGAACCAGCTTGCGTTCATGCATGCTGCAGGATCCAGTGAGTATATGTGGATAACGTATGTATCTGCTGGACTGCTGACACCTTAGTTATTGACATTTAACACATGAACTTGCGTGTCCAATGGGCAGAATGGTTAGAACGCTTGCCTGTAGTGGCAGAGTAACCGGGATCCGAGTAGCATCATACTCCAGTCTACCCTGCTGTAAAAGGGGTACCTGACACTGCTGTTGAGTTATGGAAAGCAAAGGCAGCGAGGAAAGGAACTAGTCACCCTACCTCATAAAGCTGAACCTGGGAGTAGTAAAATCTCTAACACTTCACTCCCATACATCAGTATCTGCTATGGACAGACCTACCTTAACTATTTCTTTTAATCATCGGCCGTATTAGTCATTCTGTTTTCCCAGCTTTCAAGGGAAATGACTCGGATTTACCCAACCCATATCCTGTTTTCGATTTAGTTACACTGGTCCATCATGTATGTTGTTAAAGATGTCTAAAATGAGGATTTTGCATAGGGCTGGCCACTTCATCATACATGTGGTGGGTTGATGTTAATATAGTTTGTTGTTAAGAAATCTTAGTGTACTGAATGAGGTCAGCTGTGAAGGTCCCTGAATATAATAAATATTAGAGTAAATTTCCAGGGCCCCTTCCTACTACCACCACTATGATCTCATTCAGACTTATTCTAGATAGACTGTAAGACGACTAAGTTTGGTGTCTTCTTCTTCTTCTTCTTCTTCTTCCGTCCTTAGCCAAAGACCGACCAAGCAGTCAGTGGCCATTACGCCTTGCGGCGTCTTAGGGCAACAAGAAATTATCCGTTGTTCCGTTACGCCTAAAGGCGTTTATTGGTACAACAGAATATTAATTGTTGTTTCCGTAATCAATGTGACAAGCAAGCGGTTGATCAATCCGCTGTGCCCCGAACTTGCCCTCGTGTGTACTGCCGCTATAAGACCACCTCATTACCGAGACGTCTCCAGCCAAAATTTTCTCGGAACCGAAGGTCCGCGAAAAAGAGCAATCTGGTACAGGCACAACACCCATTCGCTGCCTCCGCTACGCTGGGAGGTCCAAGCAGCCGGGACCACACACAGCCTTGAGAGGACAATGGTCGCCTGAAGGAAAATAAGTTTGGTGTCTAGGGTTATGAAATGTAGTGTAAGGTTGCATTAACCAACTAAACATATAAACAATTACACAAATTATTTTATTATCTACTACAACACAACAGTGCCACGACAATCACATACAAACTACACTTTAAAAGACTATCTTTAGTAAGTCTGTGGTTGAAAGTTAAGGTTTTTCAATTTATTGTCCTGAATCTGATTTATTTGGAATCAGGACTGACAATCAAAGTGAAATCATAAAAATTAATCACATCAATCAATTTATACAATGGATCTTCTGTCCATAATACATATATTATTATATAAGGGTGTAGTTGTATTGTTTAACTGAGGTGACTTCTAGTATACACTGGTTGATTGTTTACTATCATCATCTCTGCATGTTGTTTGTAAGTTTTTATGGACACTGATGGAATGTTTATATCACTATTCTCAGTCTTTTATTTTGATATAATGTTTGTTGAGCAACCAGGTGCCGAAACATGCACCTAACTTGGTAATATGCTGTAGGAATCTTCCTGCACTTCGCTGAACGACAACCTTCAGCTCCCACTTCTTCAAGAATGATGGTGGTTTACAGTTGTCTCCGAAAAAGGCAAGACTGGCATGAATATATCGGCCCACTGTAGTCTGGCACCAGTTATTGACAGCAACCAAATACCTCTGAAATCAGAAGGATATGCCTCCTTCGTAATCAACAGCCTACACTAATACTCAACAACCAGGACAGGCACATTACAAACAAACATGCAAGATCAGCTCTTTACGACAATCCCTTTCACCAGTTTCTTTTGATGTGACCAGGTATACCAGTACTCCTCTCCCCTAATAGTTACAACGCCTCTGCAATTCCAGCAATAATCTGTTGTCCATACCATAGGATAGGTATTATGCTCCTGATGATAATCCTATATAATTTAGTTGGTCTACACCTCTCTGATAGTCTTTCATATGCTGGATCAATCTCTAGACTCACTTACTTACAGTCGTATGTTAGTATTTCACATTCAAATTTTATTTTAAATAAAATATTAAGAAAATCAACCTACCACAGATGTAAGGAAATATCACAAGTAAAACGATGACTAGGCAATAGAATCTGGCACATTTTCGATCTGCCTTTGTCCAAGCTTTTCCTTTATTAGAAAATTCTTAGCCTGTTCTCAACGTACTTGATTTTCACAGAATTTATTTTCAAAAATGGCAGTAAACCGACGCTTCTACTTGACCATATCTAACGTTCTAACCAATCAGGCCATGTTTACATGAGCCTTTGAAAAAAACTATCCATCCTATACGTTTCCATTAACAACAATTTTTGTATTTCCAGGTCACCCAATAATGTTTCGCCTTACATTTTACTACAGCCAATCAAATCGTATCTAACTTGTTGGCCTCATTTCCCCCAAAGCAGTGTTTTCCAAACATGCCATAAAAAAAATTAAGCAGATATGATCTTGTGCTGTCAGTCAACTCCACTATAGTATTTTGGCTATAATTTGTTAATTAATGGACTATTTGCGAAACACATAACATATTCTTTGTCAGCAAGTCCTAAGGTACCCGAATATATAAGTTTAATGGGGCTAAGTGGCTTCGTTCAAAATATGTATTTTTCTATGATAGTCGTGTATTTGCTGTTACCACCGTTCACTTCCATACTAGGGGATGTCTTCTGTACTTACGATAGATTTTCGTCATTCCTAATAAGAGCTAAAGTCGTTTTAGTGACACGTGTCGTCTACATGTTCTAACTTTTTCATCGTATTTTGGGGGAATCCCTAAGGCAAGGCTTGCCACTTGCTATAGTTGGCTTTTAGTTTAAAATCAATGCGAAACGTATTTGCATTTTCATCTCCTTGCCCCTCCTCGTTCTACAATGCATTTGTAAGCAGATGTTTTCTTAGAACTAGGAAAAGTGGTGTCAAGGACGAATTTGAAAATTTGAGTACCGTTATGTTCGTCTTATGCGTTAGCAATTAATCTGAAGGCGTAGGCGATACCAACAGTTCTAGTAGAAAATTCTTTTATACTTTCTTATCTTTTCCTTTATGCCGGATATTGTTATATATTAATTTAGATATTGTATTAGAAATTCACTACAATACATAACTTATTGCTACACAAACCGCAGCTACATAAGGAACGAACACTGAATAATTATAATGCTTTGATTTCTCGGTAAACATTTTTAAAAACATTTAAATAATGAAGGAAACACGGGGCCTGTGAGGAGTAAATAAATAAAGGTGCCTGTCGGGACGAAGTTACTGATTCAAGTTCGAAACCTGTTAGCGTCACGCTCCAGTTGAAGATGGGTGTTTGACTCTGCCTTGAATTAGAGAAAGTATAGGCAGCGAGAAAGGGAATATATCACCCGCCTGCATAACGCTGGACCTAGAATAGTGAAGTCTCTAACTCTTCACTCACCTGCGGCATTATCTGATATGGGACTACCTTTAAATGTTATATAGGTCAATAACAGGCACTCGAAAGGCACAGGAGAAGGTGAGCCTATTGCTTCTGTTATATTTAAGTTGTCTAGTACAGTATCTTTCTTTTTGTGCGTACGACTTCCTGCTGTTTACCGACATTCTTTATTTAAGTCTTCAGATTGGGCGAAAAGAAGCTTTCACAACAAGCAGAAGAGATAACACCAGGGAAAAAAAAAAAAAAAGCAGCTTATCACCCCATTGTCAGTTATACCACTACAATTTTTAAAAAATTAAACGTAACCTGGTCGCTTTTGTGACCTAAATTTAATGCACAAAAGCATTCTATTTGCATCTCAGGCTCTTTTTGATTCTTCAACCATTCTTCGTTACACGGTTCAGTGGTTTATTTTGGGGGGAAGTTCCTGTCTCGGTAACAAAAGTCGAAGTAAAGCTATTACTTTACAAATTTACGTTAGGTTTGCTGCAAGGTGAATTTTAACATTAATTTTTTATAGCGTATGTTTATGATGTACTTTCGATTAATCCGGTATTGAGTGGATGCACTGTGAAGGGACAACACATATAGAGATAACAATTGGTGGGACCCAAGTCGATAGTCGGCACTCGTTTAACACACTACACATTTTGTCGTTGAACTTACCAGCTGGTATATGTTTCAGACAGCAGAATTCTAAATACGGATACATTTCAGGATGGTTTGTTCGGTTTTAACGTGACCTCGTGAAAGATACAGTGTGTTTGTTTGTTAGTGCTGTGAACTTGACTTTTCCGATCCCCTAGGTTACGAGTTTTCACTTTTTTTTCCCTTAATGCTGTGAAAGAAACAAGCACAACCAGCTGTCAATTTCAGTGGTCTCTGTTAGCGAGTTCTCGAATCACCGGGTAGACATCTTTCATTATTGCCTGTTTTACTTCATTTTGGCGGGACGATTTCTATTCAGCCTAGACACAGTCTCTCCGTCG
>JAMPIV010018608.1:92500-170000 GCA_024509875.1 Oreohelix idahoensis | reverse complement strand
GGAACAGTACCAGTTGCGATAGTTTGGCCATGTCTGCAGAATGGGAGAAGGCAGGCAACCACGACAAACATGGTAAACCAAGAACCAAGGATCCAGACCTCAAGAACGACACAAAGTTCGCTGGGAGACAACATCAGACAATCTCTAAAAGACCGAGGTCTGGACTGGAACCATGCCAAGAGGAAAACAGCCGATAGGATAGCATGGCGCACTCTCTGGCTAGACTAAGTAGTACCTATTAGGAAGTAATTGAATATAAGATACCAGGGACTTAAGGTTTGGTTCTCAGTCATTGTTTATGTCATTCTGATTTGTACAATGACAGAGATAGCTACACACGGTTGCGTTTTGACCTTTATCTCATGTGCACAACAGTGAACAGTATTTTATACAAAATCGTAATGCATGGAGGCATATCTGAAGTCATGCTTAAATGACCACCAGCCATGCACAATGCTTCAATATATGTACGTGGAAGTGAACCTATGTCTGTGAAGCTAATTACATCCTCATTGACTCTTGAAATCATCCACACACTTCCAGGGATTCTTCCTGTGGTGAAACTTGTTGAGAACCAAGCATTGCACACTAAGCTTGGAGAAGTCATTGAGCCCCAGGCGTAATTCTTTGGCTTTGACTTGGTTGACTGCAAGCAGAAAGATATCACTGTGGACACAGTGATAGGCAGGGGAAGCTGAGAAGTGGTTCTGTGCAGAACGTGACATTTGCCGCGGGTTAGTTTATTTGTTTAATGTTTGCTTAGTCACTGATAGGGTTGTAAAAATAAATACAGCCCCTGCCTCAGAATCAAGAGTTTTTATTGTTGTTCGGGTCGGTGCCAGTGTGGAAAGAGAGTGATCAACTATCACAATATAATCATCATCATCATCTCGCCCGCCCTATCACAATATGTTGAAAAGTAAAAACATCGTCATTAGAACCTACAGTTGATGTTATAAGAAAAGATAACCCGATTAGGGGGACATGTAATCAGAATTCAGAAAGTATTTAAAAAGTCTATGATTGTATGAATAGGGACTGAGGTTGTTTCTTAGGTTATGTGGAAGACAATTCCAAAGATGAGCAGCAGAGTACGCTAAGCTTTTCTTGAATAAGTCAAGCCTAGGCTGTTAAATCGCAGACTGCGTCTTTCATTGTAATTGAACATTAGCCACAGATATGCTGGAGCATTGTGTGACAGGATTTTGTGAACAAATTTAGCTTTGGAGAGCCCAGAACCAGAGCACAGTATTTTAGCTCTGCATAGTTGGAGAGCCCCTTTTGATGGCGGGGAATGCACAGTATGCCACGCATTTCTTACTCCTAGCGTAGGACCAGAAATGACTGATTATCCTTTAAATGCAAGCCAAGCTAGAGAAACTGGAGCTCATGACTTCAACTCTTTAAACACGTTTCGGAATTGCAGAAAAGCCACAGAAAAAAACCTAGATCTAAAGTGTAGATAATACAAAGGAGTCTTCAACTTGGTATTGGCTGCTAAAGAGCGAGAAGCTCAGCAGCTCTAGAGAACAACAACAACAACAACAACAACAACAACAACAAAATACAAAATCGTATGATAAAACCGTAAAGAGTTTCTGAAGAGTCCAGCCTATGTTAATGAACTTAGCTTTACATTTACTTCAAATATTCATCAAAATTTTTCACTGTGTGATCCGCTGTTCATCAGTTGTTGACGATCACGTGCCGCGAGTCACTTGAGTGTTTTGTATTTAGTAATTTCATCCATTTATATGTATTACATCGGCAAACACTTTTACACTGTTTCCAGTGTCACGTCTGTTGTTGCCTGTCTCTTGTGTCGTACCTGATTTGACTTTCTTCCGTTGCGTGTTTATTGTCGCCCGTCTTCTTGAATAGAGGCTTGAATAGGAAGTCATTGTAATAGATTAGAAGCAGAATGAAAGCATCATCATGATCAGCTGCCATCTCCACAACGAAGGTTGGCTGTAATTGATCTCCAACATCTTCTGTCTCTTGTCTTGGTGGTGCACTCTGATAGACTTTCCTGTCCATCTCTTGATGTTATCTTCCCACTTATAGCGCTGTCTTCCCCTTGCACGTTTGCCTTCACCTTTCCCTTCTATTATGGTCTTCTGCAAGGTGTTATGAATTTTTTTGTGGCCAAAGTATTTTAGCTGCCGAACTTTGACCTCCCTCATTAGTTCTCTTTTCATACCTAGATTTTCTAGGACCTCCTTATTTGTTTTCTTCTCTTTCCATGAGATACGCCCCATTCTTCTGTATATCCACATTTCAAGAGTCTCAATTCTTTCTTCCAAATGCTTATTCATCGTCCATGTTTCTACACCATACAGAAATGCAGAATATATATAACACTTTAGAATGAAAGCAAGGGCATCTTTATTTTACAGGGTGAGCAAAGAGAAGGGATGAGAGAGACGAGGGAAAATAAAGAAAGAGGGGTAATGACAGAAAAGTGGTGGAAAATAGAAAGGATCATGGGGAGAGATGGGGGTAATGGCAAAGACAGTGAGATTGTGATAGGGACTGAAAAAAAAGAGTGAATAGGTGAGAGGGAAAGTGAAAGAGAAATAAGAAGGAGAACGGATGAAATTAATTGAAAGATAATGAGCGGAGTAGAAGAGACAGAGATGGTGAATTTTATTGAGAGATTAGGATGTGAAGAGTTTGGAGTGAGGGAAAAAAATGAAGTGGAGGTAGTGAGAGGCAGTCGTGAGTCTAGAAGCAACTATGATGCATGAGAAAGCAATATCGATTATGTTTTTTAGCGATCATGTTACAAAATGGAGCAAACAGTCAGATTTACGTCTGCTTGTCTCATTGTGTGTTAGTGCATGTGTACTTTCTATTCTGTCTGGACGTCTTATCCGGGGGGCAGTAATGAAATACAAAGTAAAAACGGGCAGATAATTAAATTGGCGATGATATGAGGGATGAAACGGCTCGGCGCTTTGATAAAAAGAGACAGATAGGAAATGTACGCTATACATAATGTACAGACTTTCATAAATAGGTGCTTGCATAGATTCAGTCAGTATCCCTTCTGTTCCCCAAGGAGCAGAGGTCTCCAACAAACAGACGCCAAGTCATCCTGTTGCATGCCACTAGCTAAAGGTATTTCAGTGTCTTCCTCTTCATTTTCATTTCTTTCTCCAGTTCTCTTCTCTATATATTCTTCAGTTTTACCGCTGCTTCTTTTACCCTGGGGACTCCAGAAGAAAGGCAGCCTTGTAGTGCTATCAACAGTTTTCCTCAGTGTGTGTCCAGTCCATCGCCAGCGTATTCTCATCTCTTGTTCCACTGGCACCCATCTGGCTCCTGTTATCAGTTCCACAGCTGTGACCACGTGGCACGACCTTGAATCCATCTACTGTCACGCAATCACCCAGTTAAGAAAGTCTGTAACTTCTTGTTTCTCGTTTGTTATTGTTGTTCTCCCTGTTCCAGAGCCGTATACTTATTCTCACTTCTCAGTCTTCTAAATGCGCTTGCAGCTGCGTTAAGTTTAAAGTGTTTCACTTCGAGTCTGCTCCCGTCATTGCTTTGACGGGTATACATACTCGTATCTGTGTAGAATCATATGTGTCCGCTTTCATGACCTGTGCTGTAAAGCTGTCTGGAATCGCTGACTGATTTTCTTTCTCTTGAAAGCTGTATGGCCTTCTTTATTTATTGTTTGTTCACACTTAATTTGTAAGTCCTTTTCTGCTAGCAGGTAGACTTTTGGCATTTTGTGGCCCTGGTCTGTTAAGAATTTCTCATAATGTTCCTTCTGCCTTCTTAATGTGATCCTTTATGGTGCTAAGCAAATGTGTATTCTTGTTATTAATAAGGCGATTAAATTCCTTACAAACTCCCTGTTAGCTATCTTTGTACTGTAGATGTCTAATAAAATCCATGTTAACTTCTTTGTAAATAAGTACATAAATAAATAAAGGTAATTATCAGGCACTCTCTGGACATAAAGGAGGTCACCAAACAACAGAAAAGAAATATAAGTGGTAGGCATACCGGGAATCGAACAGAGGACCATCCAGACGACATCTAAAAAAAATGTCATCTTTGGCTGAGGTCATTCTTACGACACCAACAGGACTCGTGAACGACCCAGGCAATTTAAAGACACAATTATTAATATAACTTTCCTATCAGCAAGTATAGGTCACATAAAGGTCTTGGTATTTCGTGGAAGAACACAGTGATAAATGTCGAGGTGCTGTCACGTACTGGACTTCAAAGCATGTAAACACTGTTTAGATAGCCGCAGACTACGCATGTTCACCGCATGGAAGATGGTCGCATTAAGAAAGACATATTCTACGGCCAACTGGCAGATGGCAAAAGAACAGTTGGGCGACCGCAGCTGAGGCTCAAATGTGTGTGCAAGAGAAACATGAGGGCACTGGACATAAATCCAGCAACCTGGGAGGATGAAGCTGCCGATCGCACCAAGTGACGATGCTCTTCTGTACGGCGCCACATGAGATTGGCCAAAAAGAAGCTCTCACGACAAGCTGAAGGAAGGTACACGAAAACGTCGTAAGGAACACGAAAGGAAAAAGAAAAGCACCTGAGACCTCATGGCGTATTGCCATAGTCAGTCACGACTGAAAGGGCTATTATTGTTATAAAAGGCCTAAACACGTGTGTCAGTTATATGTAGTGGAAAACAGAGAACACATAATAGACCGGTAAGTTGAAGTCTTACTTACTTACTTACAAAGTCGTGCCTCTTCTACCGCGAGGTTTGGAGGTTTGGAAGAGAGAGAGTGCCATACTATCCTATCGGCTGTCTTCCTCCTGGTCTGGTTCCATTCTAGTCCTCGGTCCTTTAAAGATTGTCTAATGTTGTCCTCCCAGCGGACTCTGGGTCGTCCTGGAGGTCTGGATCCCTGGCTCATAGTTTCCTTAGGTTGAAGTCACGGAGGGTAAACTCTTAAATACATAAGAGAGGAAAACTGAGCCCTGTGAGTAATAAATAAGTCAATAAATACATGTAGATAATTAACAGGCACTTAATTCTTTGCTGACAGTTTATACTTCATTAACCTTGATCCTGGAGTTTCTTTGTTTTACTTCAGTGTAAATCTGCTGTCTTTTCTTTTTTGATCTTATTAATGATTTCTGTTGTTACCCATGGTCAGTACTGCCGTGCTTTTGTCTTTTTGCCAAAAATTACTCCACCTAATTAAGTTTGTACAAATTATTACCTTTGTATTTGTTATACCCAGTAATGAAGAGCTTAAAATAAGTAAATTTGACCTGTATCTCTTTTATAGCCGCATTTATAACCAGTTTACGAATAATTCGATCCCCCTTATGCCGCCTATACTATGAATAAACGCGAACGATCTGTCTCATCCAGTCTTTTATTGATCCCCTGGAAACAGAAACCTCCTATGGCGACACAATATCCCGTTCTGTGAAAGATGAACTTCCTTCGAAAACATTTTTCCTTAGATCAGCTGTATTATTAGTGCACTTTGTCGCCAGGATGGATTATGTGTTAACCGCAATGGAGTATCGAGCCGTAGTAAATGTATTCGAATCTGCTTACCTTGTGATGTAGTACTTCTTAGTGACACCAGTCAGCAATCTTCACTTTTGCTGCGGAACAGCCTCCGTTATAGCAAACCTAGCGGCTGTAGTTTCTCAAAGCTATAATTATTTCAATTACTTCAACTCCGCCTCTTAGTCACTTACATTTTCTGTTTTTCACGAGACGTAATTGCTTGCAGTTTGTGAGGAAAAAGTCCGAACAGACATGCACAAGTCATCCAGACAATTTTTGTTTAGCGTGAGTGCGGCCAGCTTTTCGTTTACACGTGTTGGACAACATTTTCGGAACACATTCAATTTTTTTTCCATCTTTATCGGTGCACATTGCGGTGTGTGCGCGCGCGATTTGTTGCGCGTGTAGTTTGCTACATTATTGAATGTGTAAATTTTGGCATAAAGTTTTAGTGTGAACTTTTTTTCTCGGTTGTGCAACTAGAAAGTGTGCATGAATTCACTGTTGTTATTTCCATAGTTGATTGTTTTATTATTATTATTACTAGTACTGTTATTAATATTATTACTATTACTTTTATTATTGCTATTACTATTATTATTATTATTATGTAGGTATCGCTAAATCTAAGCAGAGTTTTTTTTTTTTATAAGTGTCGATGCTGCTAGTAGGAAACACTGAAGAATAATTTCTCGGAACTGTATTTAGTCAACGCTCACTTCTTCATTATTATCGTCAATTTCCTTTTCTCTCCATATGGAACACCGATCCACAACTGTAGCTGGACCGCCTTTTGTTTCCTTTAATTTCTTAGTTCATGAGCGTGGAGGCAGGCAGGTAAACGGCAGACCATGTATGTCCTAGAACAGTGGTTCTCAACGAGCGCCATATGACCGACGCCCCAGGGGCAATGCCATATTTCTAGGGGGCCACAGTAAGATGGTAAAGTACCTTTTTCCCAGCTAACAGTGGCTATAAAAAAAAGGGGGGGGGGGCACAGAGGTAAATAAGGCTCAGGAGAGGTGGTGTGACCTTATTGCCTCCCCTTCTTTGCAGTAGTGGTCCAACAGTGGCCAAAACTCAAGAGTATCTAATATGGGCTTCAAAGGTATCTACCTTCGCGCAAGATTACTCTTGGCAGAGATGTGGATAGAAGGGTGATGACACTTCTATTACAAAGGGAGTCTTCACAAGATATTCAGAATAAGCGAGAACAATACTGCTTTGGCTGAGTATGTTAACTGACGCTTTTATGAAGGATTTAAGCATTTATTACTTTCAGCTCGTTTAAGCCTGATTTACTCAGTGGAATTGTATTATTTTAGTATAGCTCTGTTTAGAGTGTGTGTAGTAATTTGACTGAGACAAACATGCAGTAACTTTAAAATGATTAAATCGAAGTTTGTAACATTACAAATAACAAAATTTAATAATCATTTATGTTTTAACAATTGGAAATAATTTGAATAGTTATGGATCAAGAGAAGTTATCATCACAGTCTTTAGGGAATATGAGATATTACAAGAAGTTCAAGTAGCAGCATATATTTGAACTTAGCTGCCAATGACGGTTCTGCTCCTTTTTATGGGTTGGTTCTTTTGACTCTGCTCACGCTCGTCTCTGATCATGGTGTTGTCGGGGGTAGCTCGTTTCCCAGAAATGTCAAGGAGAGTCTACCACGTGGGTCCTTCGTCTTAAAGCTTAAGCCACGGTTCCCTTCTTGTTCCAGAGATAGTACTTTCTGCTGGTACCACCAATAACTATGGTAAAAGAATAGAACGAAACGCTCTTCTAAGTATGGCGTTTTCCACCCCATAGTTATGGGTTCCTATCTTCCCATACCACCATCCCAATTACTCAGACTTTACCCTCGACGAGAATTAAATTTAATCCCTCGGGATAAAACTTTCTTTACATTTAAATAGAATAGCTTTCATAGTTACTTTATATTCAAATGAAAAGGTTAATAATACAGATATTGTATGTTTACATATACATCTCCACTGATTGAAAAGTGTTCACAATATAAATTGAATATGTTTTCATTTATGTTTTACACTGATTGAAAAGTTTGAAACTTCCATTACTTTAAAATGAATATTTTCACATAGATATTTACACTGGTTTAAAGCTTGAAAACTTACATTAATTTTAAAGTGACTATGTTTATAGGGACATTTACACTGCTTTGAAAATGTAAATAAATATTAGACAGACATAAAGGTATGTTTTCAGGCACTCGTAAGAAATAAAGACGTAGAATACTAGACAACAGAAAAACAACAGACGTGAGTGGCTTACCCATGACTCGAACCCAGCACCTTCCGTGCGACAACCCCGCCTAGATGTGTAAGCGAATCACACTATCCTCCCTGCCATCTAGGCATCACCAAAAATGATGCTTCGATGACGGGTCATTAGTGCGACCCGCAAGACATAACACCGTATATGTAAGAGCTGTCCGTTTGTACTCCAAACTCAGACAGTCACTTTTCCGAAAGGAAAATTTATCATTAGAGAGTCTTTCCCGTGCGAATCCAGAAACCTGATTTATGCTATCATCTGCAAGAGGTGTGGCATTACCTATATTGGTGAAACTGGCAGGCGTTTGGCAGACAGGTTTCGTGAGCACTTGAATGACATCTATCATGGCAAACATTTACCGGTGGCCCTTCATTTCAATAGGCCTGACCATTCAGGTAATTCCGATATTCATGTTACTGCCCTCCTTTCATGTGTCGGTGATGACAAGACTCGTTTTTCGTTGGAGAATCGTCTTATTTTTCAAATGGGCGTTTTAGCTCCTGATGGCTTGAATATCCAACATCATTTTGCATAAATTCTGGTAGCTTTTCTCTTTTTCATTCTTTATTCGTTGTCTTTTAGATCTATCTTCTTATGTTTTTGTTTTGGTTCGTTTCGTATCCTTTTATATCTTTTGTTTTGTCGCTATCATTTTGGACGTCCTAGCCGGTTATATTAGGCCGCATATCCAAATATAAAAGACCCTTAGGTCTGAGTCTTGTTTTTGCATGTCAATATATCTTCTATCGCTTCTTCAGTTTACAAAAATAGGGGGGTAAAGATAAACTCGCATTTTATACCAATGTAGATACAATCAAGGTAGATACATATTTCTGTTTTTTAAGTTAGAGACGTATACACTAAAACATGTCCATGCACAGAGACTTATTACACTAAAACATGTCCTGTGCCAGATGATATTTCACATTCAAGTAACTGTTTGATCTTATTGCTTCAAGGCAATGGACAATTTATGAATACTGTTTGTGTATGGCTTTCTGTCAAGTCGTGGTCTGAATTTTTATTCATTTAGTTATTGAGGCGTGGCCCGTTCAACGTATACACAAAGTCCGTCGGTTATATTAGGGAATATTTCCAAATATATAAAACCTTGTCAGATTTTTAAAAGTGGTGATTTCTTCAGGTGTTGGGTAAACAGATGAATACTGCATTGCCAGAAATGCCACAAAATGCAGGTTTATTACATGTACAAAAGGTCAACAACTACTTCGGCAAGATACAATTATTACTTTGCGTCTTTTTAACAGATAATGAGTTTTCGATTTAGGCCCCGCTTAATATTTATGTAAAAAATGTGTGTGTGTGTGAGAGAGAGAGAGAGAGGGAGAGAGAGAGAGAGAGAGAGAGAGAGAGAGAGAGAGAGAGAGAGAGAGAGAGAGAGAGAGAGAGAGAGAGAGAGAGAGAGAGAGAGAGAGAGAGAGAGAGATTCTGGTTTTCAAACATTAAAGTAAATAAAGGAAAAACGTAACCAAAGCTGAAATTCTTGTTTAAATATTACTTAAACTGTATTTATTTAAATGTGTGACATACTTTTATATAACAGAACTTTCTATCTACCGTACTGTTGATCAAATCTTCTTTCCATGCCATGATTTCAAACTGTCCAGAATCTTCTCACTTTGTCGTCCCCTATCTCATTTTCTTTCTATCTTTCCTTTTGTCCCGATATACTCCAGCTTCCTTCTTCTCATATGATGATCAAAAGAAAGTGAATATCGTCTTTCTAACGTGAAGAATAAAAATTCATTTGCACATTGGCATCTTTCAAGACATCCCCATGTCATCTTTCAAGACATCCCCATGGCATCTTTCAAGACATCCCCATGGCATCTTTCAAGACATCCCATGGCATCTTTCAAAACATCTCCATGTCATCTTTTAAGACATCCCCATGTCATCTTTCAAGACATCCCCATGTCATCTTTCAAGACATCCCCATGGCATCTTTCAAGACATCCCCATGGCATCTTTCAAGACATCCCTATGGCATCTTTCAAGACATCCCCATGTCATCTTTCAAGACATCCCCATGTCATCTTTCAAGACATCCCTATGGCATCTTTCAAGACATCCCCATGTCATCTTTCAAGACATCCCCATGTCATCTTTCAAGACATCCCCATGTCATCTTTCAAGACATCCCCATGGCATCTTTCAAGACATCCCTATGGCATCTTTCAAGACATCCCCATGTCATCTTTCAAGACATCCCCATGTCATCTTTCAAGACATCCCTATGGCATCTTTCAAGACATCCCCATGTCATCTTTCAAGACATCCCCATGTCATCTTTCAAGACATCCCTATGGCATCTTTCAAGACATCCCAATGTCATCTTTCAAGACATCCCCATGTCATCTTTCAAGACATCCCCATGTCATCTTTCAAGACATCCCCATGTCATCTTTCAAGACATCCCCATGTCATCTTTCAAGACATCCCCATGTCATCTTTCAAGACATCCCTATGGCATCTTTCAAGACATCCCCATGTCATCTTTCAAGACATCCCCATGGCATCTTTCAAGACATCCCCATGGCATCTTTCAAGACATCCCCATGTCATCTTTCAAGACATCTCATGTCATCTTTCAAGACATCCCTATGGCATCTTTCAAGACATCCCCATGTCATCTTTCAAGACATCCCCATGTCATCTTTCAAGACATATTCATGGCATCTTTCAAGACATCCCTATGGCATCTTTCAAGACATCCCCATGTCATCTTTCAAGACATCCCCATGTCATCTTTCAAGACATCCCCATGTCATCTTTCAAGACATCCCCATGGCATCTTTCAAGACATCCCTATGGCATCGTTCAAGACATCCCCATGTCATCTTTCAAGACATCCCCATGTCATCTTTCAAGACATCCCTATGGCATCTTTCAAGACATCCCCATGTCATCTTTCAAGACATCCCCATGGCATCTTTCAAGACATCCCCATGTCATCTTTTAAGACATCCCCATGGCATCTTTCAAGACATCCCTATGGCATCTTTCAAGACATCCCCATGTCATCTTTCAAGACATCCCCATGTCATCTTTCAAGACATCCCTATGGCATCTTTCAAGACATCCCCATGTCATCTTTCAAGACATCCCCATGTCATCTTTCAAGACATCCCCATGGCATCTTTCAAGACATCCCTATGGCATCTTTCAAGACATCCCCATGTCATCTTTCAAGACATCCCCATGTCATCTTTCAAGACATCCCCATGTCATCTTTCAAGACATCCCCATGGCATCTTTCAAGACATCCCCATGGCATCTTTCAAGACATCCCCATGTCATCTTTCAAGACATCCCCATGTCATCTTTCAAAACATCCCTATGGCATCTTTCAAGACATCCCCATGTCATCTTTCAAGACATCCCTATGGCATCTTTCAAGACATCCCTATGGCATCTTTCAAGACATCCCCATGTCATCTTTCAAGACATCCCTATGGCATCTTTCAAGACATCCCCATGTCATCTTTCAAGACATCCCCATGTCATCTTTCAAGACATCCCCATGTCATCTTTCAAGACATCCCCATGGCATCTTTCAAGACATCCCTATGGCATCTTTCAAGACATCCCATGTCCCTTTCAAGACATCCCATGTCATCTTTCAAGACATCCCCATGTCATCTTTCAAGACATCCCCATGTCATCTTTCAAGACATCCCCATGGCATATTTCAAGACATCCCCATGTCATCTTTCAAGACATCCCCATGTCATCTTTCAAGACATCCCTATGGCATCTTTCAAGACATCCCCATGTCATCTTTCAAGACATCCCCATGTCATCTTTCAAGACATCCCCATGGCATCTTTCAAGACATCCCCATGTCATCTTTCAAGACATCCCCATGTCATCTTTCAAGACATCCCCATGTCATCTTTCAAGACATCCCCATGGCATCTTTCAAGACATCCCCATGGCATCTTTCAAGACATCCCCATGTCATCTTTCAAGACATCCCCATGTCATCTTTCAAGACATCCCCATATCATCTTTCAAGACATCCCCATGGCATCTTTCAAGACATCCCCATGGCATCTTTCAAGACATCCCCATGGCATCTTTCAAGACATCCCCATGGCATCTTTCAAGACATCCCCATGTCATCTTTCAAGACATCCCCATATCATCTTTCAAGACATCCCCATTGTAGCTGCCCATGTTAACATTCTACTGTAAAACCACATCTCTGTGGTATATAATGCTTTTCGTACTTGTTTACTAATTGTCCATAACTGACTTCCGTATATAAGGATTGTTCCTGCATAAAAACTTTTCATTTTAAATAGAATTCGGCTTTTACTTGGTCTATTCTACACATCACTTATGAGATACAACATCCATCATTTTATTAGTGTACCCACGTATTTCACTCTATTGACCATTTTTAAAACTGTTACATTTACTTTGAAAAAGCATCCCGGAGAAGTCGTTTTTGTTCCACTTGGTTATAGCTTGTCTATTTTGCTATTAAGATTAAGGACTTTATTTTAACTTTCTATCACTTCTGTATTAATCATTTCCTACAACTCATTTTCACTGTTTGCCATTAAGACTGTCTCATCAGCGTACCTCAAGTTATTTATGTTATGTCCACCTACTGATATTTATGGCATTTCCTCTGTGGATTTAATTTTTATTTTCATTGTACAAATTGATAAGTTCTGGTGACAGCACACATCCCTGTCTAACATTTTTTTTTTTAACCTGTTGAAATGTTCCTATTTGACTGCTGATTCTTACAGCTGCTATTTGTTGCCAACACATGTACTTTATTATTCTCAGGTCCTTACCATTTATGTTTATGTTTTATAACATTTTGATAATTGACTCGTGATTCACTTTGTCAAATGCATTAGTGTAGTCTATAAAGTTCAAAATTTATATCTGTTATACTTCTGTGATCTTCTCTATTCAATTTCTTATAATATATTTGCCGTTGTTTGTACTTTTACCGTCTACACAATCACATTGTTCATCACTAATTGTTGTTGCGTCTTTTCTATGCTGTAGTTTCAGTCTTTGCACTTCTGGTTTAGCCACGCTGCTTTTCCCGTTCTACATTTGCCTATTATTTTTAGTTAGCTTGTCGTATTCTTATTTCTTTTGCTTAGTTTTTGGTCATGCATTTATCAGTTGTAAAATTTTTTCTTGCAGTCCCCTTTTCACTGATATGCTTGACATTATCTGTAGTTTCGGAAAATGTTCCTTTTACCGTGATGCAACCACTCTTATTTACAGCGACCTCATTGCAATTCGGAGCATTTTAAATTTGTGCATACCCTGTATACATTTATTAAATGAATACCTTTTGTTTCAAGTACAGATATACACTTCAAGGCATACTTGTAATTTGTATGCATAATTACAGTCCGCATTTTAAAGTGAACTACTTTATTATTATATTTACTTACTTAGTCGTTCCTCTTCTACCGTGAGGTGTAGAGGTTTGTAAGAGAGAGCGCCATACTATTCTATCGACTGTCTTCCTCCTGGTCTGGTTCCATTCTAGTCCTCGGTCCTTCAAAGATTGTCCAATTTTGTACTCCCAGCGGATTTTTGGTCGTCTTGGAGGTCTGGATCCCTGGCTCTTAGTTTCCCATGCTTGTCGTGGTAGCCGATCTTCTCCCATTCTGCAGACATGGCCAAACCATCTCAGGTGGGACTGTTCTACTTGGGTCTGCAGGGGTTGGGTTTTTAGGCCTTGACGTATCGTCTTGTTGCGGACCATGTCTCTTCTAGTTACTTCAACCACCTTCCTCAGATAATTATTTATATTATACAACAATATTAATATTTGCGATGTGAAGTCTTAAATATTATTTTTATATTTTTATATTCGTAAATTATTTGCTTAATTTTTAAAAGTTCCGTTGTAAAAAAAAGAAAATCTTAGACTATAAATTGCATACAATCTTTATTTTTATAATAAGCTGTTATATTCCATTTAAGATGAAAAATTATTATAAAATTATCTCCCTTGGTGCACAACGTTTCTGTCTTAGTTACGGCGTAAAGAACGGGAAAAGTATTTAATTTCTTGTTTTTCGGATTTTTCTAGGGCATCATTTCTTAAGACCTATAAGCGTGCCAAATTTCAGACTTCTTGGTAGCCTAGAAGTGGTCAAACAATTCATGCGGACAGATGGACGGAAAATACGCTTCTCTCTCATATATATATATATATATATATATATATATATATATATATATATATATATATATATATATATATATATATATATATATATATATATATATATATATATATAATGCCATTTAACATTTATGCCGAGAATATTATGAGAAACGTAAGAGATGACCAAGAACACACAGAGTTTGGCCCATTTAACATCGGCGGGTACCAGATCCCGGAAATCAGATATGCTGACGACACAGTCCTATCGACCAACCCAGAAGGACTTGAACAATTAATTATGTCCACCAAAAAACACAGTGAGGCCCAGCATCTATACCAAAGTATTGACAACAGACAAAGTAAAGATCAAACCAGAAATTGACATTGATAACGAAGAACTGGAAGGTGTTAATGAGTTCGAATACTTAGGATCAGTCATCAACAGCTCTGGCGATGGTGCAGTAGAAATTAAAAGAAGACTTGCAATTGCTTCACATAAACTAATACAGATGAAAAACCTATGGCAAGGCACAAGTAAAAAAACAAAGTTACAACTGATCAGAGCATGTATATTCCCAGTAGCAACATACGGCTGCGAGACATGGACACTCAATAAAACAGTTGCAGAATAGATTACATCATTCGAAATGAAATGCTACAGAAGGATGTTGAGAACACCCTGGACAGAAAAAAGACCAACAGAGAAGTACTGCACTCACTAAACGTACAGGAACATTGGCTCCTAAATACCATCGCAATAAGGAAGCTGACATTTTTCGGCCATATAAAAAGACATAATAGTCTGGAAAAATTAGTAATGGAAGGCATAGTCCCTGGAAAAATGGGGAAGGGGACGACCTAGACGACGATGGATCCAGGACATCACAGAGAGTCTGAACTTGTCTTTGGGTGATGCAGGTCGACTTGCCCAGAATCGGGATGCGTTCAGAGGAGATGTTATGGAGACAACGTTCTGGAAAGAATACGTCACTTGATGATGAGATATATAACTTCTTGTGATTAATTAATTTTGCTTTAAGAGAAGAGAAATGTTTTCAAAAATAATTACAAACGATTCAAACCAGGCGCAACTTACGTATAATGTACTTGCACAGATGTAGCCCCACATATATATCTTCATGTTTCTGAGGTGTCTTCTCATCGGTTCACTACTGTATTTGGTTTTTTCTTGCATATATATATTGCTTGATATATACAATCATCATTTGTGTCCACTGCAGTATATATTTTTTCCCATATATATTGTTGATATATATATATATATATATATATATATATATATTTGCTATATATATGCTTGTTACATATAAAAATTACTTTAAAATTTGCATAACTATATATTTACTTTTCCATATATATATATATATATATATGCGCTTGTAACACAATGGGAGACATGTCACATTCTTTAAACAACGTGGTTCTTTAGCTTTGCCGATCATTAGCACCGGTAATAACGATACAACGGTCCCCTAGTATCCGCTGTCGACTCGACTGGACGTGTGTTCATGAACAGTGTGATTATTGCCCTTTTTGTTTGCCATTTGAGGTGTCCATGATATTAGATCGTATCATTGTTCATGTGAGTGAGGACACTGTAATTTACTGTGGAGTTATCACTGTTTAAATGAAGATGCCATTCTTATGTTTAAATTGGAAACCGAACGTGTGTATTGATGCTGAGTATCAGTGTGAGGATACCAGAGATTTATCTGCCTGAAAAATGTTGGGTTTCAGTCCCTGCAACATGCGATGTGAAATAAAGTGTATAGGACTTTTCTTATTTTTTTTTTTTTAAATAAAGTTTTGCCTCGTTTTGGCGAGGCGCGTTCCGTTCAGCCTAGTCGGTTATATTAGGGCGCATGTCCAAATACAAAAGACCCTTAGGTCTGAGATTAATGTTATTCGTTATAGTTTTCCGTGAGCATTAAAGTTATCAACGTATTGTAGAGAGACTTTTATTTTGGTCTTTTATATCGTACAAGAACACAAAAACAAACCTTAAAACGCTGAACCCTAAAAACTAGAGAAAGAAAAAAAAAACGTTTGAACATTATGAGAAGCTTACTTACTTACTTAGTCGTTCCCCTTCTACCGTGAGGTGTAGAGGTTTGGAAGAGAGAGCGCCAGACTATCCTATCGGCTGTCTTCCTCCTGGCCTGGTTCCATATGAGAAGCATTTAATAATATTATTTATTATCGGGCTTTTCAACATATTTCTGGCTTTCTTCTTCTTCTTCTTCTTCTTCGTTCACCCTCAGATGTCAGCTTGAATAAGTTCATAGAAAGCAGTGGTCAGCCTGAGGCTGTTGATATCTCCGTAGATTTTCTCCAGGAATGGTACTGGTGATGGCCATATGCGTTTTCTCTGTTCCTCTATGTTGGGCACCTTTGAAGCAGATGTTCGGCAGTCATTTTATTGGTGCCACAGTCACACTCATCAGTAGTTCCCATCTCTAGTTTGTTGAACAGATGGTATCTCAATCTGTTATGACCTGTGAGAAGTCTGAAGACTATCACTTGTTCTCTTCTGCTGAGCTGGTAATAAGGATCATTTTTGGTGTGGCCTGGATGCTCTTCTTCCCACTTGTGCCTGTATCTGCGCTTGATAAAACTCTTGGACTCCTCATAGGTTATAATTGTGTCAAGTTGAGGCAGTTTTCCCTCTTCCTTTGCCAATCTGTCAGCCTCTTCATTTCCAGGGATGTTGCAGTGAGAAGGGATCCACTGTATCACAACTCTTTTGTACTGCTGACATAGTCTGTGAAGCGTTACTCTTAGGTCACCCAGTTCAGCATTACTTTGACTTTTCAATGTTGTAATCACTGACAGCGCATCTGAGAAGATAGCTACTGGTCTCTCTGAGCTTTCTTCTGTCATTAGAATTTCTGATGCAGTTTTTAAGGCCTCTGCCTCTGCTCTGTAGTTAGTTGAAAATTTCCCGGTTGCGACTATCTTCTTTTGTTTGCCATTGCTTAAGCTCAGGAAGACTCCTCCACCCCCATCTTCTGTTGCATTAGTTGCTGATCCATCTGTGTACGCATGGATCCAGGTGTTACTTGGGTAATGTTTCTCTATATATTTTGTGGTTAGGACTCTCCGTTCTGTTTCATTTTGGCTGTTCTTTTTCTCAATACCAGGAATGTTTTCTATCATTTCAGGGAAGCACTGTTGTTTCCAAATTATTTCTGGCTTTCAATAAGTATCCTTTTAAGTATCGATGATTACGTGTAAGTAAAGGCTGGAAAATTATGTCAACAAATTCGGTAATGCACTCAATGGGGCGCAAGCAGGCTACCTCAATAAAGTACCCCGCCTCCTTTTAAGTATCCATTGTTATGACGAGACCTGAAGTCTATAACATTTTATTAGCACCCGTGGGTATAACCTGCTGGTCAAGCACCTATTGTAATTAGGTTAATTTTCTGGCAGATTCTAAGCTAATGAAGAAGATATGAAACTCAGACCATACATGGACACCACTCGTCCAATCAGAATGCTTCGCTAAGGGAGTGACGTCAGAAGGGCAGTGCTAAACTACTGCAACTCCACCAACTTCGGTACATTTCCACTACTGTACATCCTTATAAGTTGTAGAACAATAAATAGCGCCAGAAACGTCTGGAAATTTTTTTTTAAGAGAAAATAGCTATAAATCTCTCTCTTCGAAAATATACATTAACGGAAAAAACTGTGTTTCAAATTTAATGGGTTGTTTTGTGAAAAATCTATGTGTGATGGGAAACTTTCATGTTTATTCCGGATTTAGCGTGTTTCAGTTGCTATGGACATTATCTTATATTTTTAAACAATTGAATTTGTCTCTTTTAGTCAAAATAAAAAGCCAACCAGGCAATTTGTGAACTGAAAGAATATCTTTTTATTGTATTATACTCCATCTAGCCCGCAGCTGGCACACGCGGTAGCGAATTTTAATGCATGAAATCGATATAACTAAGGGATCTTGATTCACAAGTGGTTTTTAGCTAACATTCTACAGCTTATTTGATAGCTTACTTGTGCTCTGTAGTAATCGGTAACTATTATTACGTGGCGATCCATAATGGAACGAGACTAGTGCAAAATTAAACACGTTGTCTAGGCACTTTCAGCGTTAGTTAAACTTTGGCTTTTTTGGGCATAAACACAGTCTTGGCAAATTATTCGATGACATGCTGACATTTGACAAAGATCTGTGGCACAGACTACAAATTGTGCTGTATTCGGCCACGAATAAGAAAACAAAGAAAATATATGATAATAATAATTTTGTGTTGACAAACCCGCGAGCAAAACTGAAGAACTGTTATCGGCTAATGGAAAAACATTTTTTGTTTTGTTTTAGCTCGATAATGCCTTGTGGTTTTCTCCCTGTGAAGTATATTTGTGTTGTAACTTTTTGACGTAGTGTTATTTAAAACTCTTTTTTTACCACACTGTGCGGATAGTTTGTCTATATATAGTATACTATTATCCCAAGGTCCACATCGTACGGTCGTTTGGTTATTGTCCTATTGCCTCATGTCTTTACTCTACATCAGTAGACTCAGGGGATTGGTTTGGTTTGGTTTTTAAGGACCATCTTCATTGTAGGAGCCGCGGTAGAGCAGTGGTTAGTGCACTGGCTTGCTAGCTCGGTAGTCCATGGTTCGATCCCCAGTTGACGTTGGATTTTTTTAGACCGCAAACGGTTCCGGGGTCTACCTTTTCATTGTACACGAACAACTCCAACAGTGCTCCGATCTCCTCCTTTCGATCATACAATGAGGATCTAAGCACCATGCATGAGCTCCGTATCACTAGCGTGGATCCCAATGTGTGTAAACAGGAATCACTTACTTACTTAATTAGTCGTTCCCCTTCTATCTTGAGGTGTAGAGGTTTGGAAGAGAGAGCGCCAGACTATCCTATCGGCTGTCTTCCTCCTGGCCTGGTTCCATTCTAGTCCTCGGTCCTAACAGGAATCACACATTGTATAAATATTTTAGTTGTGGGTAGGTTTCCTAATTTTTTTTTTAATTTGCAGCTATTATGAAACCTACCCATCATTAAAATATTTAAAATCCTCTTACTTAATAGAAGTATGACATCATTAGGAACCGCTGGTTCTGAAAAAAAACCTGTTGATTAATTATATTCTCTGTACTGGGAGCGAACCCGGTACATTTAGTATTAGAGGCGGACGTTACACCTCTTAGCCACTCCGACCCCCAAAACTCTGTGGAGATACCAACAATCTCAGGCTGACCACCGCTTTCTTTAAACTAATTCAAATTGTCGTCTGAAAGTGTACGAAGAAGATATACATTATTATATATATATATATATATATATATATATATATAGATATATATATTTATATATATATATATATATATATATATATATATATATATATATATATATATATATATATTAGCAATAACCCGTCAAACTTGGCGGGTTTTTAATTTTAGTGGGCTGTTTCCGTTCCCGGATGAGCAGATAGAAGTACATTCTTGGTTTCTTTCCATTATACAGTGTAAGGAAACTGTTCATGAATACCGTCATTTGAACGCCTTTCTTTGTTGATTGCAACTATTTTCGGGAGAGTATATATAATGGAAACAATACCATTTTTCAACACGGTTGCATTCCTCAGCTGTGACCAACGTACACATTTCGAGAATTATGTTATTTTAGATTCAATTTAAAAGTTCTTTGATGACAACATCTCGTGTGAAAGTGCGTGGATTGTTTTCAAATAGTGTTTCCTGATAATAAGTTGTTTTAACCAAAACTTTCAAGTTCTCATGATTTGTACATGTGGTGAGGGCTCATGCACACCAATTTTTACGCACTTTTTCTTTTTCGTGAAAGAATCATCTCATCTCATCTCAACCCATAACCCGTCATGGGTCGTAGGGGTGCCATGGTGGAAGCATCAGCAGACAGGGTCCTCCACTGCTCTCTATTCTCAGCAATGCGTACAAGTGTGGAAAAACCGTGTCCTGCCCATTCTTTGATGTTATCAGCCCAGGACTTTCTCTGCCCTCCTCCTCTCCGTTTACTCTCGACCGTTCCCTGGAGGATCGTTTTCGAAAGGGAGTCATGACGAGTTACATGCCCAAACCAGGCAAGCCCTCGACGCCTCACCACTGAAAAAAAGTGGTTCCCGGTGGCCTGCACAGGCGTCCATCTTCTCTCCAACATAGACATCCGTTTTGTGCTCTCCATAGCAAATGCGCAAAATTCTTCTATAACATTTATGCTCGAAAGCCTGAATCCCTCGCCCCGCACCTGCAGTGAGCGTCCAGCCCTCACACCCACACAAGAGAATAGACAACACAAGTGATTTGTATAATTTGATCTTCACAGGAAAACTGATGTTACTTTTCCAGATCACATTCAACCTTGTCATGGCAGCTGAGGCCATCTCAAGTCTTGTCTTGATTTCCTTACTTGATCTTCCATCACTACATATAGTGGACCCGAGATATTTAAAGGTGTTAACTTCTTCTAACGTTTGCCCATTTAACGTAATGTTGGTCGGAACATGTTTCTTATGGCTATTCACCAATATCTTGCTTTTTTCTATATTAATTTCCATCCCATACGTTCTTGTTACTTTCTCCAGTCTAGAGGTAAGGTCTTGAAGTTCTGATTCTGTTCCAGCTATCAGATCAATATCATCAGCAAAACGTAGATTACACAGAGGCCGGCCTCCAATCGATATGGTTGATTTATAATCGTAGAGAGCCTCCTGCATAATATGTTCTAGATATATATTAAAGAGCACTGGTGACAGGATACATCCCTGGCGAACTCCTACAGTTGTTTTGAAAAATTCTCCAATGTCGTTGCTTGCAAAAACAGCACTGCTTGCGTCCTTGTATAGTGCTTCAATGATATCTATGATGTTGGTATCAAAGTTGAATTTTCTCATTATTTGCCATAAGCCTTCATGCCAGACTCGATCGAAGGCTTTTGTGAAATCGCTGAAGTTATGGTATAAATCATGTTGATGCTGGAGATGTTTTTCGATCAGTAATCTAATATTGAAGATTTGTTCTGAGGTACTTCTTTTTGGTCTAAAGCCAGCCTGTTCCTCTGACAAGATTTCTTCTGATTTCTGTTTTATTCTGTTCAAAAGTATCCTTAACATCACCTTACTTGGATGACTAATAAGGCTAATGGTTCTGTAGTTCTTGCACATTTTTAGATTTCCTTTCTTTGGAAGCGGTATTACTAATGATTGCGTCCATTCTTTTGGCCATTTTTTTGTACTCCATATCTTCTGGCAAATTGTTGTCATGATTTTTACTGTATCTGGTCCTCCATATTTCAAGAATTCGTGAAAGAATACCCAAAAAAAAAAAAAAACCCAAAGTATTTGTTTTATTTAACACCCACGCCGCGCAAGTTGCACACCGTGCGTTGCGCACTTTTTTTTTCTGGCGCGAGTTACTATTTTGAGTGAGACCGACCGACGTAACTTACATCTGTAATTATGTTAGTTGGGATGGGATGGGATATATACAGATATATTTTTCTCTTATTACAAGACGCCAGTTTCCTGTGATTTTAGCTCTCCCTATTAAAATCAGCAAAGCGCAGTAGCAGTCATTTGATCATTGTGATATATAAACCTACCAGGTGCAGTCTTTGCTCATGGACAGCATTATGAAGCGTCCACACGTGGAAGGAACTAAGACTGACTTAAAGTATATATTCAGGAAATATGCTACTAAAGCAAAAATTGAATGATAACCGTACATTTACAATATATGTTGTTATTAAAGATAAATTTAGTCATTTGTCAGATTACACTCTATTTACATAGTCCTATTTCGAGAAATGAACTTTTGCAACATATCTCTTGGATCGGTATTACCAATATCTCAACAGCTGAAGTAAGTATTCTCGTCAAAACCACACCGGGAGAAGAATCAAATCCAACATATCTGAAATGTATATGCTGCAGATGCTGAAAGTTTAAGTTGTTGGATTTTATTCTTCTCCCGTTATTGTTTTGACGAGTATACTTGCTTCAGCTTTCGAGAAATTGGCACCACAAATCCAAGGGAAATGTTACAAAACGTTCATTTCTCGAAAAAATATTAAAATCGTAATTTGTTTTTCAATTTTTAAAAGTAGTATGTCTTTGTTCAGAGCGTATCTAATATCAAGTTATGAGAGAAAGACAGGATTACTCTTTCGTTTTTCAGTAATGTTTCAGAACAAGTCATTGCTAAGACAGGTTTATATTTTAGTACTGTATTTTGGTAATATTTCCGAATAAGCCATCGTTAAGACAGGTATTTTATTATTTCAAAACAGACCATCGCAAAGACAGTTCATATTATAGTATTTGAGTGGGAGCCGCGCTGGTGCAATGGTTACGACACTGCGCTGGCGATCGGGTGATCCAGGTTCAAGCCCGGGCGAGACATTTGAAAGAGTGTCGTCGACCTGGGACTGGAATAACCTGAACGGCTCCTGAACCGACCCAGCTGTAATGGGTACTCTCCGAAGACGGCAAGTATCTGCCTGAAGGGCGAGAACCTGTCAGCGTACAGGGAAAATAGGATACTCACGTAAAATCATGTCTGAGGTTGGACATACTAACCTGAGATTTCGCCTCGAGTAATAGCGGGCGTACGTTAAAAAAAAAAAACGTGTTTCAGTAACAATGTCAAAACAAGTCAGGTTTCAGAATAATTTCATCAATTTCAGGTTTATATTTTAGTAACATTTCATTATAAGTCATCGTTAAGACAGGCATTTTAGTATTTCAGTAAAACTTTCAGAACAAACCAGCACAAAGACAGGTTCAAATTATAGTATTTCAATAACAACTTCAGAATAAGTCATCGATAAGACAGGTTTATATTTTAGTGTTTTACTAACATTTTATTATAAGTAATCGTTAAGACAGGTATTTTAGTATTTTAGTAAAACTTTCATACAAAGTATTGCTAACTCAGGTTTATATTTTAGTATTTCGTAAAACAATCAGACAAACCATCGCTAACTCAGGTTTATATTTTAGTATTTCACAAGAACTATCAGACAAACCAACGCTAACACTTTTTTATATTTTAGCATTTCAGTTAAACTATCAGACAAACCATCGCTAACTCACGTTTATATTTTAGTATCTCAGTAAAACTATCAGACAAACCAACGCTTACTCAGGTTTTATATTTTAGCATTTCAGTAAAACTATCAGACAAACCATCCCTAACTCTGGTTTATGTTTTAGTGTTTCAGTAAAACTATCAGACAAACCGTCGCAAGCACAGGTTTATTAGTATTTCAGTAATATTTCAGCACAGGTCATCGCTAAGTCATATCTATAACTTTTGACTTCTATAATTTTATAGTACATGCGCACTCGCTAAAGAATTTTAATCAGTATTTGTTTTAACCAGTTCAGGGTGTTCTCTTACTTACTTACTTAGTCGTTCCCCTTCTACCGTGAGGTGTAGAGGTTTGGAAGAGAGAGCGCCAGACTATTCTATCGGCTGTCTTCCTCCTGGCCTGGTTCCATTCTAGTCCTCGGTCCTTCAAAGATTGTCTAATGTTGTCCTCCCAGCGGACTCTGGGTCGTCCTCGGGGTCTGGATCCTTGGCTCTTTGTTTCCCATGCTTGTCGTGGTAGCCGATCTTCTCCCATTCTGCAGACATGGCCAAACCATCTTAGTTGGGACTGTTCTACTTGGGTCTGTAGGGGGTGGCATTTTAGGCCTTGACGTATCGTCTGGTTGCGTACCATGTCTCTTCTTGTTACTTCAACCACCTTCCTCAGATACCTCATTTCTGAGGTTTGGATCTGGCTGTTATGGGTTGTAGTCATTGCCCATGACTCGCATCCATATGTCAAGACTGGGACATAGGTGGAGCGGTATACAGCCATCTTCGTTTTCTTACCAACCTCTCTCTTGCTGAGGAATCAGGGTGTTCTCGATTTGCTTAAAAATTTGGCATGTCGATATATCATTACGATCGTTACGTTCCAAGCTCCCCTAGGGGCATAGGCCTTCAACAACTTTCGTGCCATCAGCTCAAGTTCTTTTACTTGTCTTATTCACCCCCTTCATGTCTGTATAAATCCTCTTCTCCACGTGCTCTTTCGCTACCCTGAATCTCTCTTTCACTTGGGATCCCAGAGCAAGGTCTGCCCTAGCATGCTATTAACAGGTTTTTCTCAAAGCATGACCTATCCCTCGCCAGCGCCTTATTTTCATCTCATGTTCCATTGGCACTTTTCTGGTCCTTGCCGTCAGTTCCACATAGTGATCTTCCCAGACTACTTCAAACCTTCTATTCTACGCAAGCACCCTGTAAAGTTCTGTGTATAAAGTCATCTGTGTAAATTGGGGTGTATGGTGTTACTGAGATCTCTTTCTTCTGTAAAGCTCCACTATCAATCACTGTAGCATGTTGTTGGTGGTGCCACTACTGTATATGTCCATTGTAGTGTACAGAGTTGTTGAGATCAGGCATGCTCCAGTCTACCCAGCTGTAAATGGGTAACTCACCCTAGTCCTGAGTTAGGGAAGGCAAAGGCAGCTGTAAACAGTAGTTTCCCTCTAAGGCTCCAGGGGAAGCAGGCCCCTAAACTTGGTCAATTCAACCGACGCAGGATGGTGTATATATGGAGTAGAAGTGTAGAGTGTGATTAACGCGAATGGTGTACTGTTCGTGTTCTGACCAATCTAATCACTCATACACTTGTGTCTACAAGGCACCAATGCAGACTGCTGGAATCTTTGTTTACACAGTTTATTTAGACGCACACACTGGGACATAACGAGTAAATCATGGGTATGTTGACACATCAATTTGCAGGCATACATAGTAGATCCCATGTCATGACACATTCATAAATAATAGGTAGTACATCAATAGTTTCCAATGTCATGATACATAATGGCCGCATCCCCTATCCGACTAAGCGCGTCAGTGAAGGCGGATCGGTAAGTAACTAAAGTTGCTTTAAGTTCACAGTTTATATCATATTATGAAACCTTGGAAGGGGTTTCTATCAAAATTGAGATCTCCTTGCCACTGTCCGAATAGTAAGATACATGCCCCGTTCTTTGGACAGTGATTCAAAAATACGATGACAGGAATGTAACATGGCCGCCTTCCTGAGTTGTCGCTCACTCGCTCACAGGAAGGTATATATATAAGCCAAAGTTAATTCGAAATACATATGAATGATTTCCTAAAGTTTCTCCATACAGTTCTACAGTAATCCAGTTACTTCACGTAGACATAATTGTTGTATGGAAGCCCGTCATCTTTGTCGATACAACCATGACCCTAGCGTTGCGAAGCACAAAATTCCAGCTAGGTCTAACCGACATGAGATCATCAAAAATAGGGTCTGGAATTACCTGGAGTCCGAATCATACATGGTACCGTACATTAGGAGAGTCTCTAACACAAACTCTAGTAGAGACACAATCTCCTACAGAAGAAAAACCACTTCGTAAATCATTTTTACTGAAGAATATACCAGCCCTGGAAAATGCGTAACCGCCATTGTAAACGGTACCTCGGAACTCATCACGACTTGTCAAGACAACTCATACTTCCGCTAGAGCGGCATAACAAGAATATAGTCCTGCCTACCCATCAAAAATATACAATATAGGACTGATTCTACTTGTACTAATAATATGTAATACATATGAATTCAGGCCATAAACATAATAAGCAAATTAATATATTTTCTGGCCCTAACAAATAAGTACGGACATGGGTGTCATATCCATGCGCCGAATCAATATCAAGAACGATTACTTCTATGATCAAAAGTGTAAATCAATCATGAGTTATCTAGCTTTACTATAGACAGCATTTTCATACACAAATGAATGAATGTCTATATCTTTTCCATATTAAATAGCCATATCGATTTTTGTAATATGTGCGTCAAAATATGCACGCAACAGATTACCACACCCCTCGGGAAAAAAAATGGTACATTTTTTTTTTGAAATACATCTAGGAGCAACATACAATAGGCTCACAACGCACCAATAACAATGCGCAGATGATAAGCATAAGTTTTATGTCCTTAGAGAAAGTCATTCTCTAAGTATAAATATTTCCAGAGAGGTGTCACCAACGCATACTACAATATTAGCAATGACACAATTTCTACATTAGTTTATACATAAATTTCATCTAAGATATCTTAACATCATGATCATCAAAGACAAAAAAAACATTGAAAGATCAGCGGTGAATAAATATCAATGAACCGCTAAGTAGTGTTATACTCAATATATGATATTACCTATGTGTACACATTTCAACATAGGAACAACTGTATCAAAGTTAGGTATATAATTTAACAGTTATGAATCATGTGGGCATCTAGACAAAATATCTGCCATCACATTTTCTGACCCACGGATAGCTCGCACCGAAAAATGAAATGGCTGCAGAGCAATTGCGTAACGCGTTGATCTCGCGCTCTTCAGATTTTTACTCTGAATAGCCGTAAGAGCTTTCTGGTCAGTTTCCACGATGAAATGCGCGCCAAGAAGAAATCTTTGCAGTTTAAGGATTGACCAAACCATAGCCAATAATTCACGGTCTAGGACCGAGTAATTCTTCTCTGCGGCATTTAATTTACGAGAAATATACATCACAGGATGCAGAGTTCCAGAGTACTCTTGCATTAGTGCTGCTCCAATCCCGGTGGATGAAGCGTCACTACGAAGAATAAATGTCTTATCCTTAGAGGCAATACTAGGATAGGTGAAGTAGAAAACATAGTTTTAACCTTATCCAAAGAGGATTGACATTCTTGAGTCCAATGGACTACATTAGGAGACCCTTTCTTTAGCAAGGAAGAAAGAGGTGACATAATGGAGGACAGATTCGGAATGAATCGTCCATAAAATTGTATTAGACCTAAGAGACTTCGCACTTGCTTTTTAGTCTTAGGAATAGAAATGTTAAGTATCTTACTTGTATTATGGTCTTCTGTTTTTAGGAACCCATGACCAACACGGTGTCCTAAGAAAGATATTTCGCTAAAACCAATACATGCTTTCGATGGTTTCGCTGTCAGGTTATGCTCGCGTAAGATAGACAATAGTTCATTTATCCCATTATAGTGATCGTTCCAAGTATCACTGAAAAGACAGATGTCATCAAGATACGCAATGACATCTGAGCGATGAGATAGGATTCGACGCATCATGCGTACGAATGTTGCAGGGGCGTTCATAAGACCGAAAGGCATGAAATTCCATTGGAATAGACCCCTAGGCGTCGAAAAAGCAGTAAACGGTTTGGCGTGTTCGGATAATGGAACTTGCCAATATCCCTTAGACAAATCGAGTTTAGTAAAGAAATGAGAATTCGATAGTCTCGTAAGTAGCTCTTCTAGTAAAGGCATAGGTTCAGCATCAAATTTCGTCACTTGGTTCAATTTGCGATAATCCACGCAAAGACGTATGTTATTGTCTTTTTTTCGTACAATAACCATCGGCGAAGAATATGCTGATGTGGATGGTTCAATAATTTTTAACTCTATCATCTCATCCAACTCTTTCTCTACCTGTGCTTGAAAATGTATCGGGATAGGATACGGTCTGACTCTTATAGGACTATGGTCAGTAAGAATAATGTCATGTTGAATGACATCAGTTTGACCAGGAATGTCAGTAAGGACATCCTGAAATTGTTCTAACATAGTAGAAACTTGTTTCTGCTCTCCTGGAGATAATTCGGGAGAAATTGCAACATCTTTCCATGATTCATTAGAGTGAAGAGGAATCATTGGAAAAGGTAGATTTACATCCGAGAAACTCGTTTCCTCATCCTGTATTACTGACAGAGATGAGTACTGTCCATGTTGGACTGGAAAATCGTCCGTTGCCTGGAAAACAGGTTGTAAATAATTCGGACGTTCATGGAATTCCGTGAGCATGTTGATGTGGAAGGTTTTACGCTTCCCGTCAATATCGACGATATAGTCAACATCGGAAACTTTTGATATTATATCGTACGGACCTTTCCAAGAAATAAGAAGTCTATTTTCCCTACAAGGTAGCAAGACAAATGCTTTGTCACCTGGACAAAGTTGTCGCAAGCATCTCTTTTTATTGGCAAATTCCCTTGCCTTCTGTTTCGCAAATTCAGAAGAAGCAGTTGCCAATTTGCATGCTTCAATAATCTTGTGTCTAAGTGCGATGACATATTCATAAGAGGATTTTGTGTCATCGACAATATTATCAGCAGTTATAAGATCATGAAGTAAGGACATAGGACCTCGCGGTTTCGCGCCAAAGACAAGTTCAAAGGGAGAAAATCCTGTATGTTCGTTGGCGACCTCTCTATATGCAAAGAGAGCCGCGGGTAAAACCCTATCCCAATCCTGAGGATGATCTTCTGTTATCTTACCTAGTAGGTTTTTCAGAGTTCTATTCAGACGTTCCACCATCCCATTGGACATAGGATGATAAATACTACTCAGCGATCTCTCTATCTTAAGAGTCGACATTACTTGAGACATGGTATCCGATATGAGTTGGGTACCATGGTCGGATAATATTTCTGCTGGAAACCCCAGACGAGAAAATATTAACCAAAGAGCATCTGCGACATCAGCAGTAGTTATGCTCTTTAGAGGAACAGCCTCCGGCCAACGTGTGCACATATCAACACACGTCAAAATAAATTGGTGTCCTCTAGCAGACTTTATCTTAAATGGACCAATGATGTCTATCGCCATTTTTTGAAATGGTCGAATGGGAATGTCTGCAGCCTGAATAGGTGCATCATGGCGTGGACCTCTGGATTTAATCTCTTGACATACTTTACAAGATCGACAATAGATTCGTATGTCCTTATTCACAGCAGGCCAAAAGAAAGATTGAAGAACTCTAGCTTTAGTACGGGAAAAACCCATATGTCCAGCACACTGCGAATCATGAGCGTGCTGTAAGATTTTAACTCTCATATTTTTAGGCACAAGGATTTGAGCATGAATGGACTTAGCGGAGTCTTGTACCATACGTACAAGTACGCCATTCTTCATCGTAATCCAAGATTTACGATTTGTATCCTTATTCGGATCACCTTTTGTTGCCAGAGTAAAGAATTTCTTTAGAGTAGGATCATCTTCCTGCTGTTTTATAAAGGAATCATGGGAAATCTCCAAGGGATCATCTTGGATCTGCGCATCATTATCTTCAGAATGTGAAGATTGCGGCATATTGAGAGCTTGAGCCCTAGTGATTACTGCATTAGCAGATTGCATATTAACATTTTCCCAATTAGAAATTTGCTGTGGAGTGCATTCTTTCACTCCATGAATGCGACCGATGATAAGATCAGCGATCGGATTCGGCAAGAGACATGCTTGCACCTCTCCTGTAAAGAAAGGCGTAGCAATATTGATAATGGCAGTGGAGTACTTCTCCAATGTGCCACCAAATGTTACACATTTGACTACATCGCCTGTAGCTCGAGAAGGATTTACGAGTGATTGCCTCACTCCGATGGTAGTGCACCCCGAATCGAAAAGAATTGATACCGGAGTACCATCTATTAGGCCTCTATTGAAAACAAGAGCACCCCTTCCATTATGCGCGATTGACGCAGGGAGAGCGGGAAGCGGGTGACCGCAGCTTAAAGTAGAAACTGTGGTTGGATCGAATAATGTTTTGCATTGCGAACACTCAGATGCTCTAGCAAAATCGAAAGCGGAATTTGCTACACTATTGGAGTCTTTTTTATCATTATTCTGATTACCGGCGTCGTGGAACTCCTGTTGTGCAGAGTTAGCCTGGTAATAAGATTTACCATGTCTTTTGTGTTGTGATCTACCTCGGTTATAATTGTCTCTATAATTATTATTTCCTCTTTTATAACCCCTATTTGGGTTTGAATCATAATATTCATGATCATAATCATCACGCTCATTATACTGAGTATCCCTGTAATATTGGTTCTTTTCTCTCCATGAAGCACTTGGGTAGTTCCTATAGCTACTCCCCTTTCGAGAATTTCTAAAATTATGGGTACCCCTCGCGTGTCGAGGACTATCAGCCCGATTCCAGTTCTTCGAAGAAGAACCCTGATTTGAGTGGTTATCTTGGTTTTGATACTTATTCCAATTAACCTTTTTATCAAATTTATTTTTAGCTCCTTGGAATTTGTGTGAGTAATTCTGATTATATTCTGTTGCCGAAGCAACTGGCATACTCTCTTTAATGTTAGAGTTACTAAGAATCATGTCAGGGTGTGCCGTGGCATACTGGTCACAATATTCTTCCATTTGCTTTGATGTACTAGGTTTACGCTCATGTAAGAACTCTAGGAATGGTTTATTTACCGAAGACATGACCTTGTCTCTTAGCAATAAATCCGTAAGACCATCAAATGTTTTCTCTATTTTGGATAATTCAATCCATCGTGAGAGTGTAAGTCGTGCTTTTGAAATGAAATCTGAGAATTCTAAACCTACCTCAGGTCTCATTGTTTTAAACAAAAGACGATAACCTTCTTCTGACAGCTGATATCTCTTTATCAAAGCTGCCCTAATAGCATCATAATTATCCTTGTCGGCCTCTTCAACCAAAGATAACTTAGTCAGAGACTCCCCTTTTAAATTTTCAGACAACTGATGCACATACTGTGATTTGTCAACATTATGAGCTCGACAAGCACGTTCAAATCTATCAAGCCAGAATGTTATATCATCACTGGCAGAGTTGAACGCTGGCACCTTGACCTTATAATTAAAAGGTTTACCATTACCACCAGATGCCTGATTAATATTACTCATACTAGTCAATTTTAATTTCTCTAACTCAAATTCATGTTCTCTTATTGCTTTTCTCTCTTCAGCTTCTCTATCTAATCTTCTCTGTTCTGCAGCCGCTTCTAATTTTTTCTGTTCTGCAGCAGCTTCTAATTTCTTCTGTTCTGCAGCAACTTCTAATTTTTTTCAGTTCAGCTGCAGCAGCAGCTTCTAATTTGTTCTGTTCTGCAGCAAATCTCCTTTCCTCCACTTGCATCTGCAATTTCTTTAGATCAGCAGCAGCATCAGCTTCTTTTTCTAATCTTTTTTCTTCAGCCAGAGCTTTTCTCTCTTCAGCAGCAGCTTTTCTCTCTTCAGCAGCAGCAGCAGCTTTTCTCTCTTCAGCAGCAGCAGCAGCTTTTCTCTCTTCAGCAGCAGCAGCAGCAGCTTCTAATTTTTTTTCTTCTATTTGAAGTTTTCTCTCCTCAGCCGCAGCTTTTCTTTCCTCAGCTTGCATCTGCAATCTGAAATTCTCAGCATCTATCTTCTTTTGTTCAACTTCTGCTTTCAGTACTTCTGACTTTAATGCAATAGCAAATTGAGCAGTTGCCCATTCTTCTAACTCTTTTCCAGTCTTATCAAGAGATTTTCCTTGTGCAATAAAGTAATCTAATGTAGACATCTTGTCTTCTTAAATCAGAAACCTGAAAAAGTAAATAAATTACCTTATTTCACTTTAATGGGAGACAAGTCTATACCATAGACTTAGTCTTAGTGAAAAACTTGTATGGTTATTTTGTTTATAATAACCAATGATAACTTGAGTACCTGTGGACAACAATAACTGTATATCTCAAATACTGTGGGAGACAAGCCTTACAAAGATCTTGTATACCTTAATGTAATCAATGATCACTTGAGTACCTGTGGAAAATAATATTTCCTATTCCAATCACTTTGGGAGACAAGCCTTACAAAGGTCTTGTATAACTTAATGTAATCAATGATCACTTGAGTACCTGTGGAAAATAATATTTCCTATACCAATCACTTTGGGAGACAAGCCTTACAAAGGTCTTGTACACTTTGTTTTATAACAATAATAATCATAAAGTACTGATCTGTACTATAATATAAGTGTATTCAACTATACCTCCTATGTCATATGTCAACTAAAGACATTACAAAGGACAAACAAGAAAAGACAATCTGAAAACATTTGCAGAGATCAAATTAAATTAAATAGGAGAAATGAAAAAAAATGATCACAGAATCTGTGATGATAACTGCAATAAGATAACAAGACAAATAACGCCACAGTGTATAAACATAAGGGTGTAAAGAACTGAAATGAAAGGAAAGATGAGACCTACAATTATACAAACAAATCAAACAAAAATAAAGAACAGAAAAATGTTACAAATACAAATATGAAACAGTCGTCACAACTAACCAAATATTTGCAAACTATGTTGCATGCAAATTTCAATTAAGAAATTGCTCCCTATAGAACGCCAGAACAAGACCAATATCACTTGGTATTTCCTGTTCCAGTCACCTCCCATCCAGGCCCGCAAACACATAACAATCACACATATAAACAAATAATATATAACATAAATATATATAAATCATCAATGTGTGTATCATATAATGGAATGTGTTGTAGTTGCAATGTATTGTACTGTATGCTCAGTTTTAACAAATTAGACTACCACTTTATTGAGTAATAGATTTGCTTTCTAACTATTACACTGTTCATTTTTTTTTTGAGCACATTAGAAGATCCACCGATGAAATTTGCACTTTATTTTCAACATTGCTCTTCTATTACAGCAGGATAAACAATCACTAGTTTAGAACACTGACTGTACTGTGCCAAATGTCAACAAGTGCTGACCCAGATATTGCTACACTTGTCAGAACAGGTCAAGCTGACATTGATTGTATAGCTGTCCTACTGGTGTTGATGTGGTCAAACAAATGTTCTTGCAACTGTAAAATGTGATTCTCAACACAACAAAACTGCGTAGGCTGGACCCAGGAATCTGGCTCACCACTGTAAAGTTCTGTGTATAAAGTCATCTGTGTAAATTGGGGTGTATGGTGTTACTGAGATCTCTTTCTTCTGTAAAGCTCCACTATCAATCACTGTAGCATGTTGTTGGTGGTGCCACTACTGTATATGTCCATTGTAGTGTACAGAGTTGTTGAGATCAGGCATGCTCCAGTCTACCCAGCTGTAAATGGGTAACTCACCCTAGTCCTGAGTTAGGGAAGGCAAAGGCAGCTGTAAACAGTAGTTTCCCTCTAAGGCTCCAGGGGAAGCAGGCCCTAAACTTGGTCAATTCAACCGACGCAGGATGGTGTATATATGGAGTAGAAGTGTAGAGTGTGATTAACGCGAATGGTGTACTGTTCGTGTTCTGACCAATCTAATCACTCATACACTTGTGTCTACAAGGCACCAATGCAGACTGCTGGAATCTTTGTTTACACAGTTTATTTAGACGCACACACTGGGACATAACGAGTAAATCATGGGTATGTTGACACATCAATTTGCAGGCATACATAGTAGATCCCATGTCATGACACATTCATAAATAATAGGTAGTACATCAATAGTTTCCAATGTCATGATACATAATGGCCGCATCCCCTATCTGACTAAGCGCGTCAGTGAAGGCGGATCGGTAAGTAACTAAAGTTGCTTTAAGTTCACAGTTTATATCATATTATGAAACCTTGGAAGGGGTTTCTATCAAAATTGAGATCTCCTTGCCACTGTCCGAATAGTAAGATACATGCCCCGTTCTTTGGACAGTGATTCAAAAATACGATGACAGGAATGTAACATGGCCGCCTTCCTGAGTTGTCGCTCACTCGCTCACAGGAAGGTATATATATAAGCCAAAGTTAATTCGAAATACATATGAATGATTTCCTAAAGTTTCTCCATACAGTTCTACAGTAATCCAGTTACTTCACGTAGACATAATTGTTGTATGGAAGCCCGTCATCTTTGTCGATACAACCATGACCCTAGCGTTGCGAAGCACAAAATTCCAGCTAGGTCTAACCGACATGAGATCATCAAAAATAGGGTCTGGAATTACCTGGAGTCCGAATCATACATGGTACCGTACATTAGGAGAGTCTCTAACACAAACTCTAGTAGAGACACAATCTCCTACAGAAGAAAAACCACTTCGTAAATCATTTTTACTGAAGAATATACCAGCCCTGGAAAATGCGTAACCGCCATTGTAAACGGTACCTCGGAACTCATCACGACTTGTCAAGACAACTCATACTTCCGCTAGAGCGGCATAACAAGAATATAGTCCTGCCTACCCATCAAAAATATACAATATAGGACTGATTCTACTTGTACTAATAATATGTAATACATATGAATTCAGGCCATAAACATAATAAGCAAATTAATATATTTTCTGGCCCTAACAAATAAGTACGGACATGGGTGTCATATCCATGCGCCGAATCAATATCAAGAACGATTACTCCTATGATCAAAAGTGTAAATCAATCATGAGTTATCTAGCTTTACTATAGACAGCATTTTCATACACAAATGAATGAATGTCTATATCTTTTCCATATTAAATAGCCATATCGATTTTTGTAATATGTGCGTCAAAATATGCACGCAACACACCCTTTTAAGAAAGACGACCTTTTTGGTTGTTGTTTTTGTTTGTATATCTCTTCTTCATCTTCTTCTTTCGTTCGCTTGAAATATATTGTCTATATCTGCAATGCTGTTTCTTGTATAAACTTCACTGTCTTTTGTAGTTCATACAGATGTCCGTATAGTTTCGCTTCCAGTGTTGTTTCTCTGGGCCAGTGGGTTTGTCTCAATATATCATATTCGGGGCAGTCTTGAAGTATGTGCTCTGCAGTCTGGAGTGCCCGTCCACATGTACATATGGCTGAATTGCCAATCTTACATTTTTTATACATGTGGCTGCAGAGTCGGTTGTGTCCTGTTCTGAAGCGCAGAATGACAATTTGTTCTGATCTGTTCATAGCTTGGTAGTCGACTTGCGTTGGTGTTGGTGGCTTTCTGATTGATTTGATCATCTTTTTCTTCTGATGGTACGTAACTGGTACATCCAGTTGCTCGTCTGCAGCACCTTCTTTAGCCAGTCGGTCTGCTCTCTCGTTTCCTGGTATTTCACAGTGAGACTGTATCCACTGCCTGGCGACCTTGCGCTGGTTGCACAGTTCAGACAGTAAGGCTCGTATACCTGGTAATTTTCTGTACTGAAGTGCTGATCTTGCATCTGTCAGAAATACCACAGGCTGTGGACCGAGATTGATGTTCAACAGTTTCTCGGTTGCCACCTTGATTGCCTGGATTTCTGCATCATAGTTGTTACAGAATTTCCCCGTTGGTACTCTAACCGTATCCTTAGTGTTGTTTGTGTATTATTTGTACACTCCTGCTCCTCCATTCTTTACTGTATTTTGTGCTGACCCATCCCTGTATGCTCGGACCCAGAGGTCCTGTGGGTATTCATCATCCAGGAAACTGAGAGTGACTGTCCTACGTTGCACGCTGTTCTGTTCATCCTTGTCGAGTATTCCTTTCACTTTTGTCTGGATTTATACTGGTAGTCCAGTCTCCTCTCTCCAAGGGGTTTGTTCTGGCACAGACTATAGGGGGCTGTCAACTTCAGGCAAGTCTAAGGTTTGTCTACGAAGTCGTTTGGCCTGGTGGATAAAACTGCTTCTCTTCAATCGCCCCATTGCTAGGTTTTGTAATCTGTCCTTCATTGGATGGCTCGGCATACAGAGGAACTTTTCTGCCTGAGTTAGCACTTTCGTGTCTCTGCCTTCTCTCAGTGCTTGTATCCTCCCCATTTTCTCCATCTCCATTATAGGCGTTGATTTCATTGCCCCGTGATGACCCTAAACGCCTGATTTTGCACCTTATCTAGCTCATGTAATGTGGTGTTTGATGCTGGACACCACGCAGCTCGCCCATATTCCAGGTGTGGTCGTATGCCCTGCTGATAAACTTTACTAAGTATTTTCCCACTGGCTCCCCATGTGGTTCCAGTTAGTTTTCTCAGGATGGCTAACTTCCTCCTGGCCTTTGTTGCTGCTTTGTTGATGTGCTGCTTCCATGTCAGCCTGTCATCGAATGTAACTCCGAGATAGGTGGGTTGTTTATCTTCTCTCAGGAGCTCTCCATTTATCTTGATGACACCAGCTTTTGTTTTGGAGAGAGGGTGAAGAGCGTAGTACTGCACGAGGTTCTTGTGTCTTTATTCACCGGCGATGAAAATTGTTGAAATGTTGAGGGTAAACGGAGCATCGTACTTTTTCTTCAGTTCGGCAAATCCAATCGCAGTGTCAAGGCCATGGAGTTGTCACATTTTACACGCAACAAAACGACTTTTGCCATCCCCTTACGCGACGTCACAAATCTCTTCCTCCTCCCTTTCCCCTTCATATTTTTAACATTCTGTTTGTATCCGTTATCATGTTTTTTTAATGAGTGTCCGATTGACAGAGTGGTTAGAGCGCTGGTCTCTTGCGGCTAAGGTACCGGATTCGATTCACGGTATCATCGTGCTCCAGTCGTCCCAGCTGTGAATGGGTACCTGATTTTGCTCTTCAGTTAGGGAAGGAAAAGGCAGCAATGAAAGGAACTGGTCACCCCCACCTCTCGATTCTGGACCTAGTATAGTGAAGTCTCTAACACTTCACTCCCTTACGGCAGTATCTGCTATGCGACTACCTTTACCTTTTTTTCATCATCATCATCATCATTATCATCATCATCATCATCATCATGCTCCTTTGCGATCTGTAGGGCAGTGATGATAAAGATATACGACCTATTTTCATGTCTCTTTTTGAATACTTTCAACGATTTAACGTGTAGTTCTCGAAATTGTCTTGTTAAGATGATTGTCAAGACAACTACAAAACTAAACAAGGTAACACTGACCGACATAATGCAGGCGAGAGTCATACCCATCAATCCCCGCCCCCGCATCATAAAACACATAATACACCCCACCCCCTACCGCCGCCCCCAAGGTTCAGTTCCAGTGCTTCTACACACCATAATACCCCCATGGAGAAATACGGAGAGTCAAAACAAGCTAAACAATTGACCGGAGGATACCTGGAAGCACCGAAAAGAGAAATTGTATACACGGATGGCACAGAATATTATCAGAACACCCGCAAATATCGAACACGAAGACAACCAGAAATCGATTATCAGTTTAAATACCCAGATATGGTTGATCAAGAGATCATTTTAGAAGGCTATCGGAATACACAGTCTCCTAAGGAAAAACGTAGCCCCACGAGGAACACTGTAAACCTAGTTATACAAGATCAACCCAGGCTGCAAAAATGTAGAGTAAGCAACCTTCGCAAAATCCCATACACTTCGAATCGATGTAGATCACAGAACGATCGAGCTGTTTCATTTCCTACACAGGACCATATAAATTATATTGCTAGAAATCGACGTCACTTCAATCCACAGAAGAGAGACTCTTACCACCACCATCACCCAACCAGACGAATAATCCTTTTGATGTCCTGCCACACAACCGGATGGATAAATTGCCGTAGTGAAAGAGAGAGCGCACAAGTACATTGCCGTAGTGAAAGAGAGAGCGCACAAATACATTGCCGTGGAGAAAGAGATAGCGCACAAGTACATTGCCATAGTGAAAGAGAGAGCGCACAAGTACATTGCCGTGGAGAAAGAGATAGTGCACAAGTACATTGCCGTAGTGAAAGAGAGAGCACACAAGTACATTGCCGCGGAGAAAGAGATAGCGCACAAGTACATTGCCGTAGTGAAAGAGAGAGCGCACAATCTTGGCGGACTGAGAGAGAGATTTGCCGCGCGGAGACGGTGTTAGATTTTTCGCTCGAATTTCAGAAAAAAAAATGTAAGAAAAAAAATGTTAGAAAAAGTACGGTGCTCGGTTTGGGTTCGAAATTTCAACAATTTACATCCGCCGGTGAATAAAGACACAAGTACCCTGCACGAATCTGTATTGATGCTGACACATCATCTATTTGCCCGTGAGGTTAAGGCATCTATAGCTCTTTGTAGCAGTTTGGTGGCCACTGTTGCATGCTCATCTGTGCACCATATTACCAGGTCATCAGCGTACATTGCCACTTTCATTCCATGTGGTAGTTCAGCAACTAGGGAAAGTGTGGGGGACAGAACCCCTCTCTGAGGGACGCCATGACGCAGTAGAATTTTCTTGCTCTTGAGGCCATCTAGTTGTACTCGGGCTCTTCTGTTATGCAAGTATGCTTCCACCCATTTGTACATCCTGCCATTCACTCTGCAATTTCTCAGTTTCTTCAATAGCCCTTCTTTCCAAACCTTGTTTAAAGATTTCCTTAGATCTATCCATGCTGCTAGTACCAGTTTCTTATCTTGGTACGCATCCTCAATCTATTGGGAAAGGTAAGTTGCCTGATCTTCGGTAGAGTAACACTGCCTAAAGCCCGCCTGCTGTGGTACAAGAAGGTTTTCACTTTCAAGGTACCACTGTAGCCTGAGGTTGATGATTCGTTCCATAGTTTTGCAGAGACAGCTTGTAATGCTGATTGGTCTGTAGCTGGAGGCCGTGGAACTGTCTTTTCCTGGTTTTGGGAGTGATATCATAATTGCTTCCCTCCAGGTATGTGGAACTCTGCCCAAGTTCCAACAGATATTCAAGATCTGCAGCAGCTTTGTTTTTGCTGCGGTCCCCAAGTTCTTAATCATTTCATTGGACACTCCATCAACTCCTGGCGACTTTCTCATTTTCAATTTTGATATTGCAAGCTCCAGTTCTCTGAATGTGATTGGTGCCTCCATAACTTCAGGTATGGTTCCATCTCGTCCTGCGTTTTGCCGTTTCTCGCGAATCTCCTGTTGCTTCTCTGGGCTAACTTCGATGTTGTTTCTTTAGCAAAGGTATCTGCAAAGTGATCAGCTGCCTGTTTTCCTGTGAGGATGTTTCCATCTTTATACAGTGCAATCTTTGAGTTTCTCCCTGTACCCTCATCGTTAAGTTGTTTTACCAGTTTCCACAGTTTCCTTGAATCTCTTTCAAAGTTCAAGTACTCAGTTTTCTCCTTCCAGCTTCTCCGCCTGGACTGCAACTTGGCCCTTTGAAATTTGGCCTTAGCATGTTGGTAGTTATTGTGATGTTCTTGACATGGGCTGGTCTCTGCCTGCTTTCGAGATGTTTCCACGTCATTGTGCAGTTGCTCTAGTTCACTATTCCAATATGGTTTGTAGTGCTTACCTCTACACCTCACGGTAGAAGGGGAACGACTAAGTAAGTAAGTTGTAGTGCTTACGAGCCCCTCTAGGTATTGTTTGACGGGCAGCCTGTAGTTTGCATCTGCTGAATTCATCGGGGACCAAAAGATGAAGCAATAGAGAATGCAGTCAGCGACCCATAGCTTGACTGCTTGCATCAGGGTCAGCGAACCAGAGCTGACCAAGACCGTACTCCACCTCCACGTGGTGGTCCTGAAAACAGTCTGCAGCAGTGCAGTCTGGCTGAGCGAGTACGGATCGCAGAGGGAAGGCAAATCCGGTCCCAAAAAATGCCGTGCTGAAGTCGGATGTGTCGACCGAAAGGTGCAGATATCACAGCTACGGCGTAAACAGACACAACGCAACCACCGTCCTTTTCAGGGCGAACGAGGAAGAAGAAGAAGAAGAATTCATCGACTAGCTTATTGATGTTTTTGTCTACAGTCAGATCTCTAGCCAGTATACTAGTACGATGCTGGTACATTGTCCATTCTGCCTTCTTGTAGTTCCATTTAGAGAGAGTGCTGCTCTCCATGACAAGTTCATTTTCCACAATTAGGAAGACTGGCCGGTGGTCGCTGCCTCCGAATTGTTTCCCAACAACGCGTGTGATGTTCCACTCCAGGCCTGGTGAGTGGAATGCCAGGTCTGGTGTTGAGGTGGTGTGCCATGATCTCGAGTAGAAGGTTGGTGGGTCGATTGGCTGGTTAATCAGGATAAGCCCATTGTCATCCTGCCAGTTTTAAAGCTCCTCACCTCTCCTGTCCATGTGATCATAGCCTCAACTCTGTCAGTGGCTGTTGAAGTCTCCGCACACAATCAGTCTTTCTTGTCTTGGGATTGTGTCTAGTGCCAGTGGGCGGTCACTCAGACAGTAATAGTTGAGCAGGTGGAATTCTGAACTTTCTGTCCTGAGATGAAGCATCTGGTATTCCGCCCCCTCCATATATGTTTCAATCTGACATGCACTGATGTTATTCTTCACGAGTGTCAGTATTCCACACTCTCGCCTGTCTTTTCGGTCGGATCGATAGAACTGGTAGCCTCTGATTTTGAAGGCTATGTCTTGGTTGAGGTGGGTTTCTTGCAAGCAGCATACATTTACTTGCTCTTCATTCAAGATATTTTCGAGCTCTAATTTGTTGCTGTAGCCGTCTTTTTTACTGTTGACGCCTTCACCATTCCAGTGCATTATTTTAAATGGTCTTTTCTTTGCTTGGCCAGTAGCTCTATTCTCATGCCTACTGGCTCCACGGGGCAACTGAGAAGGATCTCCAGTAGTAAGGGTTGGGCCTTTCCGAGGCAGAGGGCCTGGCACTGCAACTTCCTGGGTGGCCGTCATAGTGCGAGTGCCATAACGTTTTGTAGATATAGGCATATGTCCATTGCGCGTGTGCGTGGCATCATGATTGCTGTTGTGCGCCTCTTGGCTGGTTGCCTCCGTCTTCAGCACCTTGACTTGCTAGGGCAGACTGTGGTCTTGGTCAAGTGTAGAGGGGCCTGGTCAGTCTTGGTTTTTCGGCCGCTGGTGGCTGTACTTGAGCCCCATCTCCACGTCAAGGACCTGGCCTCGATGGGGGTATATCTCTTTATATGATAATATTCTGTATTCGTCACTTCAAAGGCCTGGTGTTTGTAACATCTATAAATACCTGTCAACCTGTACGAATTTTTCGTACAATGTACGGATTTTTGATACTTTTAGCAGTGTACGGCCGTACAGACTCGTTGTACGTATTTTTCTCCCCCCCCCCCCCCCCAACCCTCTCCCCTTCCCCCCAATTTTTTTATTTTAAATTCTAAAAATATTTTCCAACTCAAGTTTTTTAAAATTTTAAATCAGAAAATATTTTTTAGCCCAGGTTTTTTTTTAAACCAATTTTTTTTATTTTTAATTTCGGGAATCTCGGCGTCCGTTTTTAAACGTAGGTCTCTCCCAGCAACCAATGAAACCCATTTATACCCAACAATTCGGCAAAAACTTTGAATTCTGCCTCAAACGCTTTCGGTTTTCAGCTTGACATTGCGTATTTCTAAAGTTACCTGTTATCAACGACCACGCTTGCTTGCCACCACACTTCGACGCCATTTTGTTTAAAAAAGCTAAGTACTTATAACTAGGTTAAATATTGCTGTTGTTTTGCTTTGTTGCAATTTAATCGCTGTCTTAATCTTTCCAGTTAGGCCTATATCTTGCCCTTCAATATATTTCCGATAAATTGTCATAATATTCTGTGTAGGCCCTACATAACTAGAAAAAAAAGTTTGTTTGCGTTGAGTAGCCCTACTTTATTCCAGCGCTCAAGATTCGCTGCTTTATTTTTGTTAATAAAGTGGCAATCTGTATCACTGGTCTAGGCTACCAACTCTTAAATAATAATTTTGGTGGTACGTTTTTTCTTCCTAGATTTGATATTCTGTTTATAATTTTTGTTGTTGTTGTTGTTGCTGTTGTTCGTTGTATTTTTTAATCATTCTCTTCGTCTGATGAAAAAAATCCAGACCGCAGGAGGTCCATGAATGCGGACACACTCACTTCTATTTTACAGTGTAAGATTAACATTGATACATGCTGTGCAGACTTTAAGCCCACAAATGCAATTCTGTAAAGTGCTAAAAGTGCATGTGTTGATTATAATACAAAACACTGTACATGGAAAGAATAGTGTATCTCATAATCACTAAGCTTTTTATATGTAAAGAACAGCATGAGACTATTAGCTTGTTTTATATCACAATAATTCAAATGCTAATAGATTTGTATATGTCATTTCTCATTTTAAAACTGTATTGCGTATAATTTATTAATATATTTTTTGCGTAAGGATTTTTGGGTATTTGTAAGGATTTGTTGGGTTCGGCGTACAGATTTTTGTCTCAGGAGGTTGACAGGTATGTCTATTCCATATTTAAGTTACTTCCTTGTTCCTGCTTGCCGACCTAATTGCGCCTGTAATCACTTTGCCCTTAAAAAAATGTCATTTGAATCAGCCGGTTTGCCATTCACTTTGAGAATGTCATCGGCTATGGCGAAAAATGCATTTTAAATTGTGCATCGTATTTATAGACTTATCACTGTGGTCTAACGATTTTCTGAAATCTCCACGTCTCAGGTAAATGGTTTCGATATAATCATTCTTCATCTCGACAAGGAGCATAGACCTTTAACAAACTTATGCCAAGTCCTCCCGCCCCGCGCCATCAGCTCAAGGTCTATCTATGTCTTCTTCCAGCCATTCATGTATGTTTCCAGTTCACTTCTCCACGAGTTCCTTTGTCTTCCTCTTACACTTGGAATTCCTGAACAGTGACTACCTGGTAAAGCTATCAAAAGGTTTCCTCAGTGTGTGTCCTATCCATTTTAAGTGTCGTTATCTCATCGCTTGTTCCACTGACGCCGTGTCTTGTTATAAGTTCCCGCCAAGTCTTCCAGTCCTATGCCATTCCTTCAAGATTTTTTCAGTCTTTTTTTATTTTTTATTTTTAAAACCCATTCATATCTGTCTCCAGTTCGCATCTTCGCGTGTTTCTAGATCTCCCTGTATCTCTAGATCTCCCTGTATCTCTAGATCTCCCTGTATCTCTAGATCTTCCTGTATCTCTAGATCTCCCTGTATCCCATGGAATTTCGTGGCAAGAGCTGCTTTATATTTGTAATGAAATGAGCAGGTGTCCACGGAGTGTGATCTATTCAGCGGTCATCGACTGTTTCTAGTCTCTTGTTACACTTGTATTTATTTGGGGGGGGGGGAGAAAAAAAGAGGGGGGGGGGGGAATATTCCATAAAGATATTCGTGTCCGACCATTTGTTGGTTTGTTTCTGCTGAAGTTTTGTTTGTTTGTTTGCTTTTGTTTTTCTTTCTCGTTTAAAGGTTCTGCAGAATTGAATAGCCAGCTCCAGGCACAACCCTCCTTACTCGCCTACTACGAACTGCTTGGTAGGGCGCGGTTTTACTATTCTTTCATTACGTTTCGAATCGCTATTACTAACAATTTAACGACAGGAAAAGGTTTTTTCTTTCTCTCTCTCTCTCTCTCTCTCTCTCTCTCTCTCTCTCTCTCTCTCTCTCTCTCTCTCTCTATATATATATATATATATATATATATATATATATATATATATATATATATATATATATATATAGAGAGAGAGAGAGAGAGAGAGAGAGAGACAAGGAGTCTATATATAAAGCGTAGGGGAGTAAAGTGTTAGAAGCAACACTATACTAGATCCAGCATCAACAGGTGGGGTGACCTGCTCCCTTCCTCGCTGCCATTTCTGTCCCTAACTCAAGAGCAGAATCAGACCCATGTACACCACTCTAACCACTCTGCTAATAATACACTCGATAAGACAATTATTGTGGTGAATATGACATTGAATCATAAAAAATTGACAACGTAACGAGTTATTAGATGTCATGAAGCTTGTCTAATGAATGATATGTGTCATGTAATCATAAAAACAGATACGATAATAAGATATCAGGTGCCTGCCCTTCCTGTTTTCTGTGCACTTCAGCGGGTTTGTTCAGAGATAGAAACAGTATCTTGATGGCTTGAGACTGTCAGGTGTTACTTACTTCCTGTTCACTGACACGAAGATGACCACGTGGTGCCCAGTGACGTATTAGACATGAAAATTGCGTATTTCTTGTGGCTTTTCCCTTTTGTTGACTTGTTATTCCCTGACTCGGAGAAACAATCTTGGACACACTGAATTAGATTAGATTGAATTTTCAAAGAACGATGCGTGTCAAAATGAGCGAGCAAAAGGAGGCTAATGTTTCAGTGGATTACAGTGAGGATTTCAACCAGATGTGGAATGTCGTGTACAAGCTGCAGGCTGCCATCGAACCGGTAAGAGTTTTCGTTCGTTAATTTCTTGTTGGGAGATTGCGCCAAGCGATAGCTTCGTTGATTGTAATTCATTCACTCATTTTCTTTTTCATTCCTTGTCGGACGCAGAGCTACTTATGTAGCTCGCCCCCTCGCATTAATCCATCTCCAAAGCACTGATGTGCTGTATCAGATGTGGTTTCTGCAGCTATATGTTTTGAATGCCGAGGTTGTCAGCCCTTGCATAATCTCAAATTAGTCACCTTTTACGACATGCAAGAAGATACATTAGTCCAATTATTTTTTTTTTGGTCTCCTCAGAGACCTGCGGGGCGCGCCCCCCGCCCCCCCCCCCCCCCCAAGGTGTTGATTGTAGCGATGTGGTGGAATGAAAAATGATATTCATAATGACTGTTGTAATAGTGATTGTAGTCTTGGTGCTAACCTGTACTGTAAATCAAATTTTTTTATTCACGGTAAGGACTATCAAATAGTGAACGTACTGTATCCGTTAGCTCAATATCTTTAATCATTGTGTTCAGCCGCTTATGTCTATCAGTCATCTAACTTTCTACTATCTGCCTATCTTTTCCCCATAATTTATTCGTATCTATCTATCTATCTATCTATCTATCTATCTATCTATCTATCTATCTATCTATCTATCTATCTGTCTGTCTGTCTGTCTGTCTGTCTGTCTGTCTGTCTGTCTGTCTGTCTGTCTGTCTGTCTGTCTGTCTGTCTGTCTGCCTGCCTGCCTGCCTGCCTGCCTGCCTGCCTGCCTGCCTGCCTGCCTGCCTGCCTGTCTGTCTGTCTGTCTGTCTGTCTGTCGGCCCGCGCGCCTGCCTTTCGATTTATTAGCTTGTTTGCCGGTCTGTCTGTCTGTCTGCCTTCCTGCTTGTCTGTTTGTAAAAATCAGCACGATGTCGAAGGTAAGAAACAGTGAACTCCATTGGTCTTCTGAAGCAAATTTGGTTGATTTACTGCAACTAGCTTCATTATTATTATAGTCAGGAACACTGGCAAACGTAAACTCGATCACCACTACTCGATCTAAAACCAAAAAAAAAAAAAAAAAAAAAATGACACTTTAAACGTGACAAGAGCTGTCAAGAACAAGACCAAGATGACTAAAGATAACACCCTGTGCATGCCTTCATTCAATATAACTTATAAAAATAACAAGCAGTGTGTCACACTAACTTTCTCCACATTGCTAGAATATGAGGCCCTGAGAAGTCTTTCGAAATTATACTATGAATCAATTGCACATATTGAAATAAGAACAGATGCTAGTGGTGCACACGTGGAAGATGTTATTTCCACTGACGAATTTTTCCTCCATTTTTACAACACCTCTAACAAAGTCACGATTCAAGATTCAGAGGCTGCTGTGCAAGATTGGATACAGAAAAATTTAAACAAATTATGGATAACTGCAACCACTGCTGGAGTCAGTCGACAGGCCATCACATCCAACTTAGCTGTTTCCAACATGCCAGAAATATCGCATTGTCAAAAATTGGCTGTAACATATTCTTCTACACCCGTTGATAAAAATGTAAAACTAAACATGCCATGTATTGATGAATGTGACTCATTTTCACAAACTGAACTAAAAACACCAGTTACAACAGAAACAGAATATGTAATCACAGAGGCGGATCACCATTCACTTACGGAATTTGTTGATAGTAGTCCAATAGCAACATCACCACAACCCTTACAACTTTCATATCATCATGATGTGTTAACAAGTATTATATCTGAGATAGATTTACTTAGAGCAGAGCTGAACAGCCTAAGACAGTCGTATGAGAAGCTTCAGACAGAACATACGGTACTAACAAGTAGCTATGAAAAAAGCCAGCAGCATACGGTGGAGCTTTGTACAAAACATGAGAAAACGGATGATCTGTGTCAAAAGCTGAAAAACTCTAACAACCAATCCAAGCAAAAAATTACGCGGCTAAAACTCCATCACAGCCAAGACAGTGTCCTGGATTCCCCGAAATTCACTACAGACAATGCAGACGATGATTGCAGAATCCCGGTAAAAATTTCGAATTGGCACTCTCCACCAAGACGAGTAACTCACAGCATGCATTATTATCAGCAGTCCAACGATCAAAGCACACAGGCTACACAAGAACAGGCACGTTCTATCACAGGCACCAACACAAGGCTTTCAAATAAAAGGAAACGCCTTATTTTCGGGGACCAAAATGTCAAGGAATTACAAAAATCGAGATTATTGACAAACGATATGGACTCGGTTACTGTTCGCTTCAAGAACTGGGCATCCACTCAGGATTTACTGTCACTCCTTAAACGTTTTCCTTCTGACCTCACTGTCACCATAGTAACTACTCACATTGGTCTATCAGACTCGCTCAAAGATATTGAAATATCCCAAGCAGACCTAAACCAGATCACATCAAAATTCCTTTCGTTATTCCCTAATGCGAAAATCTACTTCTCATCCATTATTCCTCCAGTCAGGGGTCACTACCGCAAATCAATTGATGTCAACAATTCTAAACTTAAAAGACACTGCATCAGACACAACTATAACTTCATTGGTCACTCCTCGTACTTCCTTGCGAAATCAGGAGCCCCTGAAAAACACCTTTACAGTGGTGATATTGCCTTTTCCACTGAAGGAATCAGCAATCTGGCAACAAACATCAAGTACACAGAACGCACCTTCAAAGGAGTCGGCCACACAACAATATCTCAAGATCCAACCAGACGTCTATCAACCTGCTTCTCAGATAGTAATTATGATCTTGACTTTCCACCATTACTTACTACTTCTAACAACACCCACTCAACATCATCTCATAATCAGGAACATCAAATCACACCTGTTATTGTAAATCGTGCAGTGCAGGGCACCGCTTGTGATGTCTCCCTACAGCAACACCCATCTATTCTGTCTGCACCTACTCAACAGGACCGATGTGATACACTCCGTCCTCAAAAGTGTACAAATGATGCAACTCCACAAATTCAATCTTCATGTGCTGATACATCCTCACTCCAGCCATCAATGTCCCAGACACAAGAAACCTACCCCCCGTCACCGCATTTGTCCCATCTTCCTACATATCAACATCTATACCCAACCTTTCCCAATTTCCCACTACAACATAGACTCTTGGACTGTTCACCTTTTGCCTGGAGATCAAATTGGTCAGCATACTCCGATCCCACAACAAGAACACATGAATATCCCGCAACCTCATTCTACCCCGTGTATCACCCTTCGCGTCCTAATCTACTTAATTTATACTTTCAACAGCCCTGTTATCAATGAAATATTAGTGATCATCAGTTTCACAAAATATGACTCCCACAATCACAACGGAATACCCAAATCGTCAGGGACTCAGGTTGGGAGATCTGAATGTTTGTCATCTCTACAATGTGAGTAAATTGGCTGAAATTACTTCCATACTCTATAATAACAATGCATACTTTCATGTTTGTGGACTAACAGAAATTAGACTTAATGAACACACTTCTAACCAAGAACTGCAAATTGCAAATTATGAAATTTTCCGTCGGGATCCATCAATTAGGTTTGAAACTGGTGTGGCTGCCTATGTGCACACAAGCATCAAAGTTATAAGATGCGTTGATCTCGAATGTCCTGAAGTTGAATGCATGTGGCTGGAAGTCCGCCTCCCATACACTACCTCTATATTAATTGGCTTCTTATACCGCAATCCGGATGCCAGAATAGAATGGCTAGATCAGTTCTCGGACATGATGGACAAAGTCTGGATAACTTCTTTGGAACTATTAATAATGGAAGACTTCAATATTGATGCCTTGAAGCGAAACGTTAATTGTGATAATTTGTATGCCCTGTACAACCTGAACCAGTTGATATCGCTACCAACCCGAGTCACAGACAAGTCATCAACCTGCATAGATCATCTGTATGTTACTAACACTGCTCACATCATCGAAGTCTGCGTTCCCGTATGTGGTCTAAGCGATCACTACCCCATATGTTGCACATGGACCAAAAAGGGAGTTCGAATTCCTAAACTCTGTCACCAGGTTATACAAGCACGAATATTCAAGAATTTTGATAGCTCCAAGTTCCTGTCTGATCTCTTAGCGACACCTTTTGATAATGTCTATGGAGTATCTGACCCGACTGAAGCCCTAGAAATATGGCTGACAGCATTCACTTCAGTTCTTAACAAACATGCTCCTGTGCGTATAAAACGTGTCAAGTCAAAAATTATGCCTCCATGGATAACTTTGGAATACCTGAAAACTAGGCAACAGCGAGACTATTTCAAGAAGATGGAGACCATGCAAGCTATCGAAAATATAGAAACTTAGCGCAGTACATTTTAAGGAAATCTAAAAGACAGCACCTCAGATCCATTATTGACGACGGCCGGAGCTCATCTAAAATCTGGAGCGCTATTAACCTTCTCACAAATGTACGCCGGCATAACCTCCGACAGCAAGCTACAAACATTAATGCTGATGAATTTTGCCAGTTCTTCTCGTCCATCGCACGAACATCCGGGATAAATCATCAGCAACTGAATTGTACTGCTCTTTCTGATTTCGTTCAATCGAGGTTAAACGAAGCCCACCTTCCTGAATTACCTTTACTGTCAATCTCGGAGGTTTCTATTTTAATTAAATCATTACCTCAGAAGAAATCATGCGGTGAAGATGGAATATCTTCGAGGATACTTCAGCTTGCAGAGCCTGTTGTATGCGACTCACTCACTTACATTTACAATCTGTGCCTCACAAAGAAAGTGTTTCCTCAACGACTGAAAACAGGCTTAGTGGTACCAGTACCTAAAAAAACCAACGGGCTGATCACCCGTTTGCCAGTCACTTCGATTACGGAAACGACAGCAAATGGATTGATTTGCCGTTGCCCTAAAGACGCCAATAGGCGTGATGGGAAACAATGGCAAAGAAAACCTATCTGCTGTTGCCCTAAGACGCCACTAGGCGTAATGGCCACTGACTGCTTTGACGGTCTGTGGCTAAGGATGGAAGAAGAAGAAGAAGAAGTACCTAAAAAAGGTGATATTAATGTCGTCACAAACTACCGGCCGATTTCCCTACTATCAGTCATAACTAAACCTCTTGAACGACACATGTATAAACATATTCTTTCTTCACTGAACAGCTACAATCTTATATACGAAAACCAATCTGGATTTCGACACAAACACGCTTGTCAATCCTTGTTCACTAAGATTACCGAAATCTGGCATTCTAATATCAACTGCGAAAAAATAAATGGAGTATTATTAATTGACCTTTACAAAGCATTTGACACAATTGACCACTCGTTGCTGATACAACAGCTTGCGGTGTACAAATTTCATCCAAAAGTGATCACATTAATAAAATCATTCATTGAAAACAGAACACAACGAGTCTTATACAATAATGTGCTCTCTAAATCATACACCACTACCATGGGTGTCCCGCAGGACTCGATACTAGGACCCTTACTCTTCAGCATCTTCATCAATGACCTGCCCTTGTCATTGCCACATGACGATTGTCTTATGTTTGCTGATGATACCACAGTAACTGTGGTAAAAGAGGTTACTGGTGTTATAAATTAGGGGTAAACAGATTGAGGTCAAGCTGTGTAAGTTCCTTGAGTCTAATTGTTGATGATGATGATTCTCAGAGTCCCTATCCGCCACCTCTCAGATCTCAATCTGTGTAAAATAGGCTCTGTGATGTTATGTGGCTGAGTGTGTCTAGGGTAATGTATTTAATATACGGACGAAATAACATGTAAACAGAACTGTAACTCAATAATATTAAAATGAGTAAGACTTTTGTTAAAGTTTAGGTAATTATCTTACAATTTATTTTCCCTGTACCTCCACTTTTCTGGGACAGGGAATGTCAAACTCAATAAATTTATATATATATATACACTATTAAAAATAAATAACTGGAACTCTGTCCAAGTATCTGATTTCTATGGATAAAGATCACTGTAAGAATTACACCCACTGATCTGTCTATCTGCTTGTACATATAACTGTTCGTATGTTGGACAGATTGTCTTCTTCATCATCTCACGGTGAGTTTAATATTTATTATTTTTATGGTTGTGGTGGAATATATGATGTTATACTCTCAGTGCCGGTATAACGGACTTATCTTAGAAAATGGTGACAACTGTTGGCCCTTTTGTTGTCAAATACATTCAACTGGGCCCAATGGGCTGATCACCCGTTGGCTTGTCACACCGATTACGGAAACAACGGCAGATGGATCTATTTGTTGTTGCCCTAAAGACGCCGCTAGGCGTGATGGGAAACTACAACAGAGAAAATCAATCTGCTGTTGCCCTTAAGACGCCACAAGGCGTGATGGCCTCTGACTGCTTGGTCGGTCTTTGGCTAAGGACGGAAGAAGAAGAGAAGAAGACATTCAACTGGCTTTAGAGCTGAAGAACTGGGGTAGCTGCGGCAACAAGGCTGAGCGTTCCTCTCAAAGTTTCTTCCCTCACCCGGTTTCCTGCCACCAATAAGTATGCTGGTATAGGACCTGTAATGAGAGAAAAATGCCCTCCCCATATAGATCTCATCTAATATCAATTCCACACACAAACACTGACAACTCACCCTGATCAGCTATATGTGCTGATCATTGCACTAATCTGTATCTCCATAGTTTAACACCACTGCTGTGTAAACATTCTTCTACAGTGATAGTACAAAGCTCTTGTTTCCTCCTCCAATAAGTTTCTTCCATACAATAGATAGGGGTGTACAATACATAGCTTGTGATCCCGTAATATCTCTTACAACATCTTATACATGGCTTTTCGTTCATATAATAGATAGGGTGTGCTTACTCTAGCACTGAAACCTGTGGATAAATTCTTTCTAACATTCTCTACATGCTTTTACATAATATTTAAACATTTATGGCACTGCAAAAACCAGTATCTCTTCTGGGTTACTGCATTGGCATGCGCAAAATTTGTAAGCCACTATCAACTATTTTATGCCTTTCTTTCACTCCGAAAGACTGCATTCCTATTTTGGCTATCGTAACACAAATTGTGGCCTGCATGTTAATTAAATCAATGCAAATATTTATTGTGCCTTACCCTCAAACAAGAATATCACATGTCATAAGCTTGACTTTGGCAGTTAATGGGTTCTACCACTACTGTTAGTGTCCAGACGGTGAAAGCTTTGGTCATACAGGCTTTCCCTCTGATGTCAGCTTTAGATAGTTTTAATTTCAAATGGCGGTTTTTGCCAACGAAATGTTAATTTTATTGCCCCAAGCTACTACTCTACGCCTTGACCAATCAAAACGCGTGTCAAGAAATTTCTAACATTCTCACGCAACCAAATTGAGCAGTTCATAAGTGTGTTGGTTAGTCTGTCGCAATTTTTATTTCTACCATATCTTTGTTATTAATGGGTGGATTTTTAATATTAATAGTGATTATTAAAGGGACAACTGTCCTCTATCTTCCTATATAGGTTTCCTTTACCCATTTATCCCCGTTTTCATCTTGGTAATTTTTCTACTTTATAGTGCTCTGTACTAAAATATTAATAAAATAATTGTCTAAGGCCAGATAATTTATTATACGGGAACATTTTTATGATATATATTAACCCATATTAGCGCTACTCTTCAGGACATCCTTGTTACTTATAAAGAAAGCAATTATCTAAGTTTCTTTTTCAAACGCCCACGTTAGGTTTTGATTTCCATTGTAATCCACCTTCTCTCTCTCTCTCCCCTATAAAACGAGGCAAAAAGTTGGTTCGCTGCCAAACTTTACGGCTTTCGTCATAAATATTGGGAAGGGTCGAGCGTGTGCGTGTGTTTGGGGGGAAAGGGGGGGGGGGGGTATTTTTTTCGCTTGGCGTTAGAAAATTCAAACTCTTTAGTTTAAATATTAGCGGTTTGATGCCCTATGGCCTTGAAACCAAGGCCAAACATGGAATTTATTTATAGATTTTTAACTGTAATAGTGGAAAAGTCAAATTATTTTGTCCAATTCTTAGCGGTAAGTTTGACCTTGCCCTTGGCAATTTTTCAAATATAGTAGGAGTGGTTTTTACGTTACTAGATTTTTGAATTGGGGAAATTTGAGCGCGTTGTGACACAGATGCACTTCATCACAGTAACAGTAGCTGGCACAGACATTAACACTGTTCAGTCTCTTTTACAGCATCACCTGGACGTTGTACAAGCTTGGTGCACTATTAATAGTATGTCAATTAATAAAAACAAAACTCAATCTTTTATTATCTCAACCCGCCAAAAGATTCTGCACTGTCAACCAAATACGTTATCTTTATCTCTAGACGGAGAACGTATTAAGCAAGTTACGGACCACAGCCTGTTGGGTGTTGTCATCGACCAGTCTCTAAGCTGGAAGTCACGTGTCTATTTCATCGCAAACAAGATCTCACAAAAATTGTTTCAACTATCAAAAATCAAACATTTTTTATGTCCTCACTCTAGACTTATATTCTATTATGCACATATTCAAAGTCACCTTTCTTATTGCTCAAATATCTGGAGTCGCTGTGGCTTGTCGTTTTTGAAACGCCTAGAATCCCTACATAAAATGGCTCTACGACTTGTTTGCTCGAATGATAACATTCCCAGTGCTCAGCTATTTTCACAGCTGAATGTTCTTCCTCTTAAAAAATTCTTCTTCTTCCAAGATCTCCTGTTTGTGCATCAAATTTTACACGGCAGAACGCCTTCATACTTGCAAATGTTCTTTCGCTATAAATACTGCTCATATTTTATACGAGGCGATCTACTTTTGGACCTTGCAAAATCTCGAACTGACCTCTTCCTAAGTTGTTTTAGTTATGCAGGTGCTTTAGCATGGAATTCCCTACCCAAGTCTGTCAAAACTGATAATTACATCTCATTTAAAAGACATCTGCATTCACATGTCATGAAATCTTGTACCCACATTTAACGACAATTCTGTTTCAGTTATTTCAACGTTTCCATTAAGTAGCTCTCTCTCTCTCTCTCTCTCTCTCTCTCTCTCTCTCTCTCTCTCTCTCTCTCTCTCTCTCTCTCTCTCTCTCTCTCTCTCTCTCTCTCTCTCTCTCTCTCTCTCTCTCTCTCTCTCTCTCTCTCTCTCTCTCTCTGAATGACTATGAGTAAATGTACTTGTGTATGCTCAGTTTCTGATTGTGATGATAATATTAATTAATCCTGTTTGAAGTTGTTAATATTTTAATTTTAATTTGTAAAGCGCTGAAAATTGTATTGCAGGGCAGAAATGTTAAAAGGCAATTATGCCTATTTCTTTACCCTGATGAAATAAAGATTTCGTTCGTTCGTTCTGTCTGTTTGTCTGTCTGTTTCTATGTCTGTCTGTTGGCCAGCGAGCCTGCTTGCTTGTCTGTCTGCTCGCCTGCCTTTCTATTTATTAGCTTGTCTGCCGGTCTGTCTATCTTAATAATCTATCGCTGAGTACGTTTGTCTGTCTTTCTTTCTTTCATTCCTTATCTCGTCGTTTACAGAACTGTTTCTATTTTATTTACTCCCACATTTTCTCGTATATTTCATTTGCTGTACATCTCCGCCCTTCCTTCTAGATAAGTTTGCATGCTTTCTCATATCCTTATTCTCCCATCACTCACAGTCTTAAGCCGGGTCATGGCACGCGCGTGCTCAAAGTGTGCAAGTTTCTCACCCTCTTTTCTGTACTGTAACTGAGCAGTGCTCTTTCGGTTATTCTCCGCCATTCTGACGTGTCACACAAATGTGTATGAGTCTGAAGTCTGTTTGTTAATAATTTTAAAATTTGTTTTAGACTTTCTTTCTTTAATTTACCTATTGCGTCTTGTTGATCTTTATTTTACATTATGTACGTTTATTTTAATTTATGGGAAGAGGACAAAGTTATTAATTTGTAAAACTAATAGTGAAATAATTAAAACAGAAAAAGCTATCTTAAAATTGCAAAACCCAATTCCTGTTGTATTTTTAAAACAAAAACGATATAAACTAAAGAAAATCAAACAGAAACTTACACAAAACTTGAGGAATTTTGTAGAGGAACGGCAAAGTTCTTACTTGAGGGCGAAACAAATCTTTTTTACAAAATAAAACATAGAAGAGGACTGCAGTTATAAATGTACAGGTAGCCTTAGATTTGCGCCCGTCCAGTTTTCGTCGATTCAAAATAACGCCGATGTTGAAATCCGAAGGTAAAAAAATATTGAACAAAGTAAAACTTACTTACTTAGTCGTTCCCCTTCTACCGTGAGGTGTAGAGGTTTGGAAGAGAGAGCGCCAGACTATCCTATCGGCTGTCTTCCTCCTGGCCTGGTTCCATTCTAGTCCTCGGTCCTTCAAAGATTGTCTAATGTTGTCCTCCCAGCGGACTCCGGGTCGTCCTGGGGGTCTGGATCCTTGGCTCTTTGTTTCCCATGCTTGTCGTGGTAGCCGGTCTTCTCCCATTCTGCAGACATGGCCAAACCATCTTAGTTGGGACTGTTCTACTTGGGTCTGCAGGGGGTGGGATTTAAGGCCTTGACGTATCGTCTGGTTGCGTACCATGTCTCTTCTTGTTACTTCAACCACCTTCCTCAGATACCTCATTTCTGAGGTTTGGATCTGGCTTTTGTGGGTTGTAGTCATTGCCCATGACTCGCATCCATATGTCAAGACTGGGACATAGGTGGAGCGGTATACAGCCATCTTCGTTTTCTTACCAACCTCTCTCTTACTTACTTACTTAGTCGTTCCCCTTCTACCGTGAGGTGTAGAGGTTTGGAAGAGAGAGCGCCAGACCATTCTATCAGCTGTCTTCTTCCTGGCCTGGTTCCATTCTAGTCCTCGGTCCTTCAAAGATTGTCTAATGTTGTCCTCCCAGCGGACTCTGGGTCGTCCTGGAGGTCTGGATCCCTGGCTCTTTGTTTCCCATGCTTGTCGTGGTAGCCGATCTTCTCCCATTCTGCAGACATGGCCAAACCATCTTAGTTGGGACTGTTCTATTTGGGTCTGCAGCGGATGGGATTTTAGGCCTTGACGGATCGTCTGGTTGCGGACCATGTCTCTTCTTGTTACTTCAACCACTTTCCTCAGATACCTCATTTCTGAGGTTTGGATCTGGCTTTTGTGGGTTGTATTCATTGCCCACGACTCGCATCCATATGTCAAGACTGGGACATAGGTGGAGCGGTATACAGCCATCTTCGTTTTCTTACCAACCTCTTTCTTGCTGAGGAATCCACGATTTATGGCCTGAAAAAGTCTCCCAGCCGCTGCTTTTCGAGTGGCCAACTCTTCTTTGATGCCTCCCTTTCGGTCTATAATAGCTCCGAGATATTTAAAGTGGTCGACCTGCTCCAGGACCTGTTCTCCCAACTTAATCTGATGTTTTCTTTCTTCTCGTGATATCACCATGGATTTTGTTTTAGAGCTGCTTATGACCATCCCTCTCTTCTCCAGCTCTTCCTTCCAGACTTGCAGGTTGGATTGGAGATGTGCCTCTGATTTAGCAATCAGGGCAACATCATCAGCAAATGCCAGCTCCGAAATATAGACCTGTCTCATCTTCCAGTACCCCACTGAATACTTTCTTGTTCTCTCCTTACATGCCTTGATGACATCGTCCATAAGGAGTATGAAGAGGTAAGGTGATAGGATATCACCTTGTCTTACACCAGTGGTGGTTCTGAACTCTTCTGACTTATGGTTTGCTGTCCTCACATAATTTCTGCAAGACTTGTAGAAGCTCTGTATAGCATGAATCAGAGGTGCTGGAATATTCTTCCTTGCCAAACAGTCCCAAAGTTTGCTCCAGGGGACCCTGTCAAACGCCTTTTCCAGATCTATGAAACAAAGATGGATCTCACTCTTATACTCAAGGGCCTTTTCACTCAGCTGTCTGAGTGTGAAGATTAGGTCTTGAGTACTTCGGTTTGCTCGGAATCCGCACTGGACCTCATCCAATTGTGGCTCAGCTAGGCGTCGGAGTCTCTGCTCTAGGATTTTAGAGTAGATTTTACCAGGGACACTGAGAAGGGATATGCCTCTATGGTTTCCACATTGTCGATTGTCACCCTTTTTGAAAATTGGTGTTATGATGGCAATCTCCCAATCCTTTGGTATGGTCTTGTTGCACCATGCTGCCTGTAGGACCTTTAAGAGTAATAGGTCGCCTGATGCTCCCATGTACTTAACCATTTCTGGTGTTATACCATCATGCCCTGCTGCTTTGCCCATCTTGATTTTCTCTAGTGCTGCCCTCAGTTCTTCCATCTTTATGTCGTCTTCACCATCATTAGTTTTCTCTTCTGTGCTAGTGGTTATCATTTCTGATGCTTCATCATGCTCACCATCCAGGAGTTCTGAGAAATATTCTTTCCATCTTTCCATTACTTCCTTCGGGGCAGTAAGCAATTTGCCTTGCTTGTCCTTTATAAATTTGAGAAAGCATTGTTTTTCTTTCCTCATGTTCTTTAGGGTCTTATAGAACAATTTCTGGTTTTCTTGTGCATCTTTTTCTAGCTTTTCTCCAAATTCTTCCCAGGACTTCTGTTTTGCTGCTAGCACTTTGTTCTTTGCTTCTGTTCTGAGTGTCACATATTCTCTATATTTTTCCATTTGTCCTGTTGTGTTTTTAGCTCCTAAGTATTGTTTCCATGCCATTTTCTTCTCTCTTATTTTCTCTTTGACTTCCTCTGTCCACCAAGGTGTCCTCTTTCTCTGGTTCCCAAGTCGGACTTCACCGCATGCTTCTGCAGCAGCTGTCTTTATGATATCCTTGAATTTATTCCAGAGGGTTTCCAAGTCATCAGGTCATAGTCAACCTTCCAGACTTGCAGGTTGAATTGGAGATGTGCCTCTGATTTAGCAATCAGGGCAACATCATCAGCAAATGCCAGCTCCGAAATACAGACCTGTCTCATCTTCCAGTACCCCACTGAATACTTTCTTGTTCTCTCCTTACATGCCTTAATGACATCGTCCATGAGGAGTATGAAAAGGTAAGTTGACAGGATATCACCTTGTCTTACACCAGTGGTGGTCCTGAACTCTTCTGACTTATGGTTTGCTGTCGTCACATAATTTCTGCAAGACTTGTAGAAGCTCTGTATAGCACGAATTAGAGGTGCTGGAATGTTCTTCCTTGCCAAACAATCCCAAAGTTTGCTCCAGGGGACCCTGTCAAACGCCTTTTCCAGATCTATGAAACAAAGATGGATCTCACTCTTATACTCAAGGGCCTTTTCACTCAGCTGTCTGAGTGTGAAGATTAGGTCTTGAGTACTTCGGTTTGCTCGGAATCCGCACTGGACCTCATCCAGTTGTGGCTCAGCTAGGCGTTAGAGTCTCTGCTCTAGGATTCTAGAGTAGATTTTACCAGGGACACTGAGAAGGGATATGCCTCTATGGTTTCCACACTGTCGATTGTCACCCTTTTTGAAAATTGGTGTTATGATGGCAATATCCCAATCCTTTGGTCTGGTCTTGTTGTACCACGCTGCCTGTAGAACCCTTAAGAGTAATAGGTCGCCTGATGCTCCCATGTACTTAACCATTTCTGGTGACAAAGTAAAACATATATTTTAAAACTTATTTTCCCATTAACATAAAATATTATTATTAAATTTAAAAAAAAAATTTAAATTAAAAACGTTAGAAGACTACCACGAGGGCTGGGCTTTGAAGAAGTTATATATGAAGACGGAACAGAGGTGCTGGAAAGCAGTGGAGAGCCTCAATCAAGTAAAGACTTAAAGAATTGACTGCACGACTCAGGCAGCAAAGAGAAGAGGATAAAGAGTTTCCTACAAGACAAATGAAGACAAGTGATCTGCAGCTCGTCCTTTCAGACGTTGAGAAACTGACTGACGAGCTCTGCGAGACTGACCACGACTAGGATTGGAGTTCTACAGCAAAGAGGAGCCTTACTGTATCCAAGCCCTTGTTACTAGATTTTGAAGGAAAAGAAGAGAAAATACGATAACATGCTTGCTTTCTTTAAGAAACGTGACAGTCAACAATCACGGACTTCGTCAGAGAACTAGCGTGCATTACGCCATTGTCGGTTTTATTGTACACAATATTTTTCTTATTTAATCTACTTTACTTTTTTTTTTAAATTAATTTTTGAAGTTACTTTATTTTATTCTATTCACTTTATTTAATTTACTTTATTTCAGAGCTCTAAATATAATAGGATATATTGCTCGTCAATTTTTGTGTGCCTGGAACGTAAACATTTGACTTCCATTATAAAATGGTTTCAATATACGGCGATTTCATTTGCGCCAGTTCCGTCGGGAACGCATCCCCGGCGTAAATCGAGAGCTACCTGACATCAAATTGACAAAAAGCGTGGGACGCTTAAGCGCTTATCATATATTTTATCCATAAGTGTGTAATGAGGTATAAAGCAGAAGTTAATTTCATGTAGAATCAACGCCCCAGGCTTTTTGTCAATTTGATGTTACATTTTTTGACTGCAAGCTATAAACTCCTTGAAAAATTATTTGTGGCTTTTTAGTGCATTAAAAGCCTTTGTTTAAAATAATTTTTTTAATATTTTGTATTTTCTTCTTTTTAGTGTTTTTTTTTTTAAATTTAAGTCAAATGTAATCGATCCGCTAATGACATTATCAGTTTGCGATAAACGAGTTCAGAGCATAGAGGCGGATTTAATTATTCAGTATATTACACGGAAAGTTAATATTTTTTGTTTGTTTTATTTTTTAAAAAATGTTGATAAGAGTTGTAAATTGCATTTTTTTAAAAATGTAGTTGTCAGTTGTGTATATGTCTGTGCACACGCGTGTGATAGTGTGTGTGTGTGTGGGGGGAGAAGTTTCAATATTTCTCTCAAGAGAGACAATCTTGTTGGAAAGAATACACCTAGATTATTTGCAGTTATCGCCCATTTCACTGATGATACAATACAAACAAACAAAATTAATTTTAATTTTATTATTTTTACAACTGATTATTGTATTGTCATGGGGAATACACAACTATGCCAAGTTTCAGAGCTATTGCTCATCTGGAAGTGATTGAAAAATCGATTGCAAGATTTCAAGGTGACAAGAGAGTGACATACGTTGCTGTCACAGTGACTGATAATTTATTTTACCTTTCCGTTCCATATGTTATTACTTTTTTAATGTCCTGGTTTCCTCGTCATTTGTATTCTTCTTTTCTTTCATTCTTACCTTCGCAAACCCCACCCGAGGTTTGTTTACGTTCTGGCTGGCCTTCAGTAATAAATTCCTACAGCGGTCAGCGAACGGTAACGTTACATCAACGCACCTGTAGTTCGTTTGACCAGAGAAGCATTTCTGTTACGCTCAGAGTGTTTGAACGAGCGAAAGGGTTTCTGTGAAAGAAACGGCTCGTTAGCAGGGACCAATCTTCTGAGGTCGGTAAACGAGTTTGATCTTCAATTCAGGAGAGATTTGTTATGGCCCCTGACCATAATATTATGCATCGCCGATCTGGGGAACTTTCGCACGGGGTCTGTTGTCTTTGATGTAGTCTCTAGAGAAACCTCCGTCTTACTCTTTATTACGCATTGCGCCGATACATCTGTAGAATCAGGCTATGCAGGTGTCCCGGGAGGCGTTGTTTGTAAAATATAAGACTTGAGAATTTTAATACGTCAAAGACACTCGTAAACGTTTCCTGCCCGAGATAGACCCTTATGGAAATAAGGCAAACATTAACACATAACTAAATGTTTTTTGCCTATTTCTTGGCATTTTCTCGGGTTTCAGGGATACCGAATCGCTAGAGCAAGATTCCAGTCAGGCGAAGAACGTCCCATTCTCTTCGTTCTAGAGGGTTTCTGAGTAACACCTAGCATTCACGAGTTGTCAACCCCAAATACCTGAACCAAAACCCTTTGTCAACGCCAAGTTAAGCTCACGCAGTGCAACGAGCCAACGCTAAATCTGAAATCATCTATTGCAATAGTAGTTCCCTACTCGCTTATTGGATTAGCAGTCAGAGCATTGCGGCTTCCAGAATATCAAAACCGCCCAGCATGTCTATAGCAGAATCTGATATCACCCGACTTTGTGTGCCTAAACGGGGAACTCAGCCAAGCCACAGTCAAGCAAGACCAAACTGGATTTAATGCCAAGCAAGCAATAGCGCCGGATAAAAGCGCCTGGGACGCTTTGTCCCCAAATAGCTTCGTCTGGTGTAATCCTGGGTTATGTAAAACCTCGCACTTAGGAGCGGCCATCCAAAGATAGACAGAGTTCCAGCCCCCCTCACGCAATTAGAGGTCACCAAAGTTAGCACCAACAAGGAAAGTTTTACAGGTCAATTCCATCACCCATGGAGTATATATTTACGTAAAGACACTTTCTGGAGCTGGCACATTTCGTCCCACGAAAGCGGACAGGTGTTGCGGGGCTTTATACGATTCACTTCTTTTATTGTTGTTGCGGCCCCGTCTTCTATTTCAGTGGTCGTTGTGGAAAGCCACCGTTCTCATTGATTCAATAAGCTTCTTAGTTCTGGTCATTTGATTCATTAATTCTTGATCGTGCTATTGTTGGAATAGTTACGCGAATGTGAGTTAATACTTTCTGTCTGTCACAAGGTTTGAACTCAGTATCATAATTGTTGAATTTGTAACTTCAATGAACGTGATAAGTCTCTTCTCGAGTCCACACAATTTTTAATATACATTTCAAACAGTAGACAGTCCATGGAGGTTGATTATGAAAACATTATATATTAGAATTGAATCATACATCATAAATGCTATCCATGCATTATAGTCCTGGTCCAATAATATGCAACACTATAGTCAGAACGTCGTAACTATATGTACGCGCGGTTGGGACATCCAACGGCCGACAATGAGATTAGACGTCTGGCGATATAAAACGAATGTGGACCATAATTTCATCCTTCCTTGACTTTAGTTAAAATTACTAACCTCGATACATTCCTCTCTTCATAAGAATATCGGACTGACCCATGTCCGTACTGCAATAACATATGTGCGGCAATATCATGCCTACCACTGGAAGGATTATAGGACACGTCTTATCCGTTTGACGGTCATCTAAGAAAAGGGTCTGGTAACCTAGTCACGGTGCGTGACATACCAACGCATACACGTCATAATCAATCGTGTGTATCGCGTACACTAACTAACAATTATTTACATTATATTAAACGTAGTCACCTATTAATCTTATGCTGTTAACCTCTAGCAGACCATGCCAATAAAATACCTTAACAATTCCCTGTCCACTGGGGGAAAAAAAAAAAATCTATTAGATAGATTTTTTTTAACAAAAACCCATCTGAAAAAATACCAATATGTTAACAATATCAAAAAAAAAAATTTAACGAGATTGCGGCATATGGCCTACGACGTTTCTGTCTAGAACCAATGTCGTGGTCATGTCGACTAACCAATAGTCATGTAATATATTCATTATTTATATCATAAATAAATATAAATGGTAATAAGAACTAAAAGAGAATGGTAATGTCGATCTCTAATTAAATAATTAATTAACTTAAAATATGTCGTGATAAAATGTCATGTCAGACTAATTTAAAGTGTTAAAATTAAACTAAATAACTATACTAGGTATGGAATAAGAATAAGTTGTTGAAAATCTAATGTAAGAAAAATGAGAGGATCTGTTAAAGAAAGACATAATAACGAATAAAGAATAAAAGATTAGAGAAAGAAAAAAAAAAAAATGTTATAAATTTAACTAAGTTATGTGTGTTGAACATCAAGTAAGTGTAGTATTAAGTTATTAATACCTTTCTAACTAATTTAAACAATAGTATGCAATATAATCATGTAATTCTAAGAATATAATCAAAGAATTATGTGAGTTTTCTTTTCTTTCTTTCATTTTTTTTAAGTTTCATTCATTTTTTTTAAAATTCAACTCACTTGTCATTTTAATGTGGATTAGTTTTAAAGAATAAATTAAAGTAATTAACATTGGATATGAAGATCCATTCGTAGTCTTGATCCTTGAATTTCCATTAGACAAAATGTTCAAGTATTCTGAATCACGTTATATAACGAATTAGTTCGACTGGAATGTCATTTATTTTCTCCGAAGTGTTTTGAAACAATGTTGTGACAAATGTAAACCAGGAAAGTCCCGGTGTAAAGACGAATATAGTGTCAATTGATTGCAGTCACTTTGCGTATAATTTGCCTATAGAAAGCAGCTGAGTAAATGGTTCATTCATGTGTCAAAAAAGCAACGATGGTGCTATGTTCTTTGATTAAGTTTCTCTGTACATAGTATTGTCTTTGCGACAAACAACGTAAATTAGGAATCGACATCATTAGGATTTCGAGATAATGTATCTGCCAAGATGTTGTCGGATCCTGTGATGTAATCGATTGAAAACTCGAAGGGTTGGAGGAGTATAGCAAATCTGGTCAATTTTGGACTCTTGTGATTTGCTCGTTGTAGTGATGCTACGGCCCTTTGATCGGTTTGTACTACAAAAGGGGCTCCCAGTAGGAATTTTTCTAGTTTGGTTATCGCCCACACGACGGCTAAGAGTTCGCGATCAACCGTAGAGTACTTCACTTCTGGTGGTTTTCAGTTTTCGTGACACGTACAAGTTTGGATGGAGGATGTCGTCATGGTATTGGAGCAAACATGCGCCAATTCCGTAGTTACTCGCATCTGTACGAAGAATGAACTTTTTAGAAGCATCAATTAATCTCAAAATAGGTGGATTTGAAAATATAGAAATTATTTGCCGAAAAATTCTGTCACATTCGTCAGTCCATGTCACTTTCACTGGCATGTTCTTCTTTAGTAATGAGGACAATACAGCAGTGATGGATGACAAGTTAGGTACGAATCTACTGTAATATTGGACTAGACCTAACAAGCTTCTCACTTGTTTCTTCGTTTGAGGAACGGAAATGTTTAAAATTTTTGAAACTGTACTGGGTAATGTTCGGATATATCCAGCTCCAATAATGTGACCCAAAAAAAGTGATCTCATGAAATGCTACCTGTAATTTTGTAGGTTTAGCAGTTAACTTGTACCTTCTCAAGGTATCAAAAACGTATCCAAGACCCAAAAAATGTTCCTCAAAAGATGAACTAAACAAGCATATGTCATCTATATATGTAATAATGTCTGGTCTACCTGAAAAAATGTGTCGCATCATGCGAACAAAGGTAGCTGGAGCGTTAACCCAGCCCAAAAGGCATCACGTTCCACTGGTATAGACCTAGCGGAGTTGAAAACGCTGTGTAGTATTTTGCTTTTTCGGTTAGTGGTATCTGCCAATAACCTTTAGTTAAGTCTATCTTAGTAAATATAGTTGCTGTCGATAGACGTGGCAGTAAGTCATCGAGAAGTGGATGTGGTTCGCTATCAACTATCGTTTGTGCATTTAATTTTCTATAGTCGACGCATAGTCTAATGTTATTGTCCTTCTTTCGGACAATAACTAATGGAGAGAGAAAAATGGGGAATTACTAGTTTCGATAATTCCTAAAGATAACATCTGTTCAAAGTTCCTTAAGTAGTTTTAGTAAGAAAGTGTATAGGAACAGAATAAGGATGTACCCGAATTGGGAGTATCCTCGTTAAGGTGTGATGTCATGGGATTAATGACTGATGTGCGACATGGAACATCGGTCCCCCTAACACATTGGATAAGATTGTAGCAGATCAGCAATCGATTTGATGCTAGTTGCGGTGTAAACCGAGCACGAAGAGATGGTTACGTCCCGCCAAGATTCGCTAGATTGTACTGCAGGTACAGGTAAAGCGAACTCTACCTCAGGAAAAGAAGAGTCTGCTTCCTGGATAACGGATAAAATAGAATAGTGACATATAGATCTGAAAGTGTCATCTAATTCATGAAAAATAGCTTGTAGATGTTCAGGTCGAGTATGAAATTGCTTGAGCATATTTATGTGAAATATTTTTTTGTGATGTCCTTAATGTCCAGGACCATAATCAAACATCTGAAATCTGTATTTGATTACCTGGTAAGGACCATTTCCACGAGATTCTAGTCAGTCTGAATTATTGTTTATGTGGCAAAATAACTTACATAAGCGTGATCTCCTGGTAAATTTTGAATTGACGTAATCGTCTATTACTTAGTTTTGGTAGTGATAGAAGTTACTGAGCTTTCTCTTTCCGGCAGCCTCAGATGAAGCTGTTGTGCCATTTGAACAGGCATAAATTTGTTATTAACGGAGGATTTTTATTACATATTCATAGGTATGATGAGTTTGTCCTGAGTCATCGCGCAGTATTCGATTAATAAAATCTTTTATCACGTCCCATAGCGACCTCTTGGAGGAGCGCAAAAGACGAAATGAAACGGAGAGGAGAGAAAGCAGTTTGTTCATTTGGCACCTACTCGATATAAGCGAATAACACCGACCTGTAGCACTCTGTCACCCAGTCCTGTGGATGGCTAACTGTAACTTTTCTGTAGGCATTTTGTTCTTTTTGAGCTGTACGGTTAAAGTTCTTTCTACGAGCACCATTACATTGGGTGAATTAAGTGCTGCTGCTGAGGTTTCTATCTATTATGACAGGTCTTCATTTACCTCCGTCACATCGTCTCAGATTATAAAATTGAGACATGATCTGACAAAGGTTTTCTAGAAAACCTACTAATCTTAGAAAAAGATCAAGTGGTAGTGGCATCGGCTACATCTGTTGTGGTGGTTTGTTTTTTAATGGGAGATGGCTTCTGGCCTTACGTGTGCCAATTAAATCGATGCAAGTGGAGAATAAAAACTATGTCCTCTGGGCTGATGGTAAAAGTGGGCCAATGATTATCGCCAATGTACCTTTTAGTCGAAAAGGTGCATCATACCGATATAGTATCACTCAAGCATAGCCTGAAATAGGGGACGCCGTGTGAATAAGGCTCACCCGTGCTTTATCACTTATTGGCCATATCACAGTTACAGGAGCGATACTTACTGTGAAATATCTCGTGATACTTCCCTCTCCCCCCCCGGCCAAAAGTAAAAGTAGATATCTTCTCGTCCACTGAACGGTGTACGAGTATTCAAACTACATGTGGACCTGCACACTGTAGATTCATCGTGCATGTTGAAGTATTGTACCGCCTAAAAAGCAAAAGGTACCATGATTGTTGTCCTTATCTGAGTTTTATCCATAAACATCTAATAATAATGTCTATTTTTTTAATACCTTAAACACTGACTATAATTTATGTTCCGTGGGAGGAAAATGATATTCCAACTTTGTTGGACCAGCGTAAAAAAATTTTGTTAGTGACTGTCTTCCCTCTGTTTTGCAGCAAATGATATAGGTCAATAGCAGAATGAATCTCGATATTTTTTCATGATCATTCTGTTTTCCTTGTTTCGCACGTGACTCGTATAGTTCTCCCATCAAAAGACATTATATTAATGTAGTTCTTGTATGTGGCCTATGGTTATTGGCTGGCATTTCCGACACTTGTATACGATTTATTTTTTTCCATTGAAAATAATTTCTCATAATATGACTGGTGTCAGCAAAATCTTTACTTCTGCCCCCTCGTGTATGCTACTCTCAGCCTCACAGACTAAAAAGTTTATACGAATGAAGTTCGGCTAATTGGGATTTTCTATAACTGAATTGCATAGGCTTTCTAAATCATATAGCCACCTGTAGAAGTAAACCCAATGTCCCGACATCCCACATGATTCCCCTCCACTACCTCAGCTAACTGAATTTTTCACTTAACATCATCTGAGTTTATCCCCCGAAACTAAAAGTTCATGCACCCATAGACAATATAGTTATCTCACAGTTGAACAATTTGGTGACTGCATACAACGTGTCTGACGGATTTCCGAACGTGTCCGATCGCCGAATCTCTTCAGAGTCTGAGTGACGATGGGGCTCCATTAACTTTATCCCTCTGTTGACGATTCGAGTGATTCCTGTTCCGTCATATGACTTCTAGACTGACCTTCTGGTAGAGATATAGGACGCAGGCTTCAGAAACTGTCCCTCTTTTGCTTTCTGAAAATATTAGATTACATGTTGGGCAAACTATTTGCCAGTACGTTATCTAATATACATCATTGCAATAAACAAGTATAGGACGAGATTGTACTGCTAATTTTGATATATCAAGTAGTTTTGAAACATCTGAATACCCTAGGGGTTGCGATGATTCAGTAGTAAACCAGCTGCCAGCTGTAATAATGGTTATAAGATGATCGATCTACGAGAATGAGAACGGATGTACGACGAAATAATTAGATGAATATATCCGTATGTCCTCATTGTTAACTGTTATCTCGAAGTCTCGAGTCTATAAAATTATCATCGCTCTTGTTCACATACTTGTAATCCTTATTATAGTTATATTGGATCGTATTAATTAACTTGAGTTTTACGTGGGATTCTGTTATTTGCTTGACTGAGGGTGAATAGTTTTCTGGTTTGTTGTCGTTCCTCTATTAAGAAGTATGTTAAAGTTTTTCTGTCCCCTTATGAAAATTTAATGTCGTTAGTTTCAATTTGATACCTACCTGTCTACACTGTGTCGTTCTAGGTTGTTTTATGATTTGATATGCCATATTGGAGGCTACTGAAGTGGTTACTCTTATCAATGTGCCAGAAAATTTATTTAGCTATTCGGATGAGGCTAGTGCGAGTAATTTAAGGAATATTTTTTCTAACTCAATCAATAGATGCTGGTTTTTCTGTTTGCAGATAAGTGCAAAGATTGGTGGGCTGACAGACGATTAATATCTTTATCCGTACTATAAAACAAATCGACTAACTTGGTCGTAGGATTTGTTGACACATGGCCTGTTCTATCCATTATCTGTAAAGTTTGGCGTATGTTTGTTAGCAATAAATCCTGTGGAAATCTCTATTGTTATATGGGCAATATCAACTTTTTTAAAAAGCAATCTACATGCCTCTTGTTACTAGTGGAAACGACGTAGTAAACAACGTCTTATGGCCTCATAGTCTGTTGATAGTGTTGGATCTATATTTTGTGCACCTGCACTTGCAGGTTCGCCATTCTAGAAATTCCTTAAGGTTTCAGTGCCATGCCGCTTTGTCAAGGTTATCACCTTACTCATATGTCCTCAAAGCGCGCGAACAACGGATTGAACGGTATCTACGTGTACCGTGAATGGAGGCAGCTTAATTGTAATAATTACCTTTTAAGGTCGTGTGGATGAAGATCCTAGATTGAGCAGTATCATTTTGGGTTGGCTGCAAGCGCAACTGTGAATTAAGTTTTTGCAGTTTCTAATTTATAGTCGTGCAATTCCATTTCTTTGCTGCAGTATGTTTTTCTTGTCGTTTCAATTTTTATTCTCTTCTTCAATTCCGTAGGATTTCATCTCTCTGCTATCGCTTTCTTTTCTTCTTCTTAGTTCTTAATTTTGCTGCCTTCTTCTTCGCCTGTTTTCTTTCTAAGTTTCTTCTCATCTCTTGCTTTTGATATGGCGTTTGCAAATTCTCCTCAGTGCCTTATAAGCACAATTCAGCCAGATGCATAGTTCGAGAAGTTTCCTTCCTTTCAAAATCTTTTACATTTTTAATAAAATAGTCTAAAGTAAGCATCTTGACGTTAAATATCTGTACGTAATGGTTATGTAATTATATCCACTGAATAATTTTTTAAAGTAAATTAATTTTTACTTATTCAATTTATGAATAGTCGATATATAACAATCTTATCTATATTTGAACTTAATTGGGTGATGTTCAATTTAAATTAATTGTTATTACTTCTCTAAACTTATTATTTGTAGGATTCCATAATTAGATCATAATTCATTGTTGGGGTAATAATTTATTACACTATATATCTCGTTAATATTATCATTAAATAGGTTATGATATTTATCTATTTCGGGTGCTAGGAATTACTATCTTAGACATCTAATAATAACATTAGTATTTTTTCCTCAGAGTATTTATATATACTTTCAGTCAGTGATATGTGCTTTAAATCATTTACGTAATGGAAAAAAAAATGTACCAATATTACTATACACTATGTCTTTATATGCTGGACACTCAGATTTCTAAAAAGTCAAATTTATATTTTATAAATATATACAATCTATTATTTATATTATGCTTATTATCTATTGAGGCTTAAAGTAGCAATCGCCCACCCATTTCTTGTACTACACTGACAAATTGGTGCAAAAGTCACTAATTCTCCTTAAAAGTCAGTAAATTTTAATTATATTCACTATACACTATTATTAATGCAAAGAAATTATATTATTAGTGTTTAACTTCATGAACGATTGAAAATGAGGACATACGATACGAATGTGTCAATAAAACAGATAAACAAAACACATATTTATCACCAGAAACAAGACGTTTTTACAAATTAAAAATTTGATATTATGAAACCAAATCTCGCAAACAGGAAATATAGAGTAGGGTGAAGGTTAAGGAGAAATTAGAGTTAAATCTGCGTTCTCAAAAAGATTAATAGATACGCTAACAATGGGATTCATTTGACGGTTATACAAAAAAAAAATGAACTGAATAATAGACGAGTCAGAAAGTACAAGATTAGATTAAACATTGTTACAAAAATAGAATAGAATTTAAACAGAATTACGATTAAATCATACCCACGGATTATTTCATCCAAACTCGACATCTTAACATATTTATCTGTGAATTAAATGCAAAGTTCCCGACAAACGAAAACAAGCCCGGAAATGTCCATCGACGCGTTCTCTGCGAAATGCGATTTATTTTCCACTACAACGAATGACCGTTAGAATGGAATATCGCAACCGTAGAAGCCATAATTTATTCATTTGAATCTCTCTCCAACCTCCCCGCACAAAATTAGGCACAGCATACAAACAATGAAAACAATATAACGATGCATATAAATTTTAGAACCGGACATGCCTGCAATATGTGAAAATAAATTAGAGCTCATGATGTTTCTTATGAATGGCACAACAGTCACGCGAACTGAGACTTATCTTTTAAACGGTCCGTCCCGAAATGCGATCTTCACCAACGGCCTATAGTGTAAGAGGATAGGAACTGTTTAGCCTCCTTGTTGGTAAATAATGGTCTTTCAATCCTATGATACTACTGACAGAAGGTTGTATTCTTGAATGAAAACAACTTTAGAGGTGATAGCTGGCTATCGTACCTCTTCGATCGTGGCTTTTTGTACACGGAATATTGTGACGTCCACTGAATTTTTTGACCATAGATTTTTTTACTACAAAGACATCGGTCTCATTGTTCGGAATCCTGGTGTGACTTGAAGTTATTCTTGTAATCGTAAACACAGTCCTTGAACAGTATTTGAAACAAAGAACAATTTCTTTTCTTCCTTCGTTCACCCAGCAATGGCAACCATCTCCACTTTGTTGCGGGCGGCTCTTTATACGAATTCACTCTAGATTACTAATTTATAGTTGTTGTCGGCCCCCCCCCGTCTTTCTATTTCAAGTGGTCGTTTTGTGGAAAAGCCACCGTTTCTCATTGATTCAAAAGCTTCTTAGTTTTTTCTGGTCATTTGATTCATTAATTCTTGATCGTGCTATTGTTGGAATAGTTACGCGAATGTGAGTTAATACTTTCTGTCTGTCACAAGGTTTGAACTCAGTATCATAATTGTTGAATTTGTAACTTCAATTAACGTGATAAGTCTCTTCTCGAGTCCACACAATTTTTAATATACATTTCAAACAGTAGACAGTCCATGGAGGTTGATTATGAAAACATTATATATTAGAATTGAATCATACATCATAAATGCTATATCCATGCATTCATTCAACGTCCCTGGTCCAATAATATGCAACACTATAGTCACGAACGTCGTAACTCCGTAAATCTATATGGTACACCCAGCGCGGTCTTGGGATCATCCAACGGCCGACAATGAGATTAGGACGTCTGGCGAATAAAACGAATGTGGACCATAATTTCATCCTTCCTTGACTTTAGTTAAAATTACTAACCTCGATACTTTCCTCTCTTCATAAGAATATCGGACTGACCCATGTCCGTACTGCAATAACATATGTGCGGCAATATCATGCCTACCACTGGAAGGATTATAGGACACGTCTTATCCGTTTGACGGTCATCTAAGAAAAGGGTTTGGTAACCTAGTCACGGTGCGTGACATACCAACGCATACACGTCATAATCAATCGGAGTATCGCGTAAAAATTTAACTAGATACAGATTATGTTTACAGTTATATTTAAACGTTAGTCACCTAGTAATCTTATGATGTTAATGCCCGTCTAGCAGACCAATGACCAAAATTAAAATTACACTTAACAACAAGGCTGTCGCTCAGTTTATGTGTATTTGGGTCTGCAAAGATATACAGCCGCGTACTGTCCAGGGACCCTCACGCAATTAGAGATCAATCAAGTTTACGCAACAACAAGGAAAGGGTATTACAGGCGTCAAATTCCATCCCCCAGTGGGTAGTATATTATTTTACGAGGAAAGGACACTTTTCTGGAGGCTGGCTGGACGAATTTGGTCAACACTGCAAAGCGCGGGAACAGACTGACACGCATTTTATTCATTTGGTACAAACCATAGGTTAAAAATAGAGTCTTCCCAGCCCACCTCGCGCAATTAGAGGGGTCCACCAAATGAAAGCACCTACAGGAAAGTTTTACGAGGTCAATTCCTTACACCAGATGGAGTATTATATTTACGTAAAGAGACACTTTCTGGAACTTATACCATTTTTGGTCACCACCGAAAAAAGACGGACTAGGGACTGACAACTCAGTTTAATCATTTTCTTCTGTGTGTTCTAAACAGTTTTCTAATGATTGGGTGGTTTGTTGTGTTTGTTGGGTGTTATATGTATTGGCATAGTTTTGTGGTTTTATTGATTGATTCATTGATGACAGGATTTGATGTTTATTGAGATTATTGATGATTTTGTGGATGGGTGTAATTTAATGTTGTTGTGATGAAAATTGCATTTATTTTCATACATGCTGCTTCTTTCATTTAAATAAAGTTTAACACATTTTATTAATCGCGCTGTTCAACGACCCTTCCATCCATTAGGTTAACATTTTTAGCTCTTTAATATAGTCTTTATTTGAATCAGTTGAAAAGACGTGGAGAGCAATGCGTGCTTGCTTGGACAGTATAAGTGTGTTGAGGCTTGGAGAGAGAGATAATTTTGATAAATCTTCTTCCAGGTTGTCTCAAGTCCACCTCCTATTTACACCTTATCTACGTGTAATCTATAACTCTGTCAGTCCACTATCCCTTGTCGATTTCACTACTATTGTCCAACTCGACAAAATACTCTACCACTTTAACTCAACCACGACAGTTGCAAGTTAAAGAAAAGCCTGTAAAAATGCACACAGACATGTGTCTACCCGGGGAAGAAAACAGTACAACATGTCCATCAATAATGTCGACTCCACGAGAGGTATAGCATGACCTTCACCCACCCCTTTAAGGGAGAAACTCTGTGGCAGTGAGAGATCCTGGAACAAACCCTCAACTTTCTGAGATTAATAGATGTAGTTATGCGAGAGTAAACGCAAAAGTAGAAAAACACGTTATACTTGCTTCCTCCTGATTCGCCCTTTGAGTTAATCGTATTCCAGAATTGTCTACCATACATTTCATCAGTTGGAAAAAAAAAACACACACACACACAAATGGTAATACGTCTTACAAGGAGAAGGACAAGAAAAACCTACGTTGCGGCCACAAGGCCTTCGTCAGGGACAGACAAACAAGAGACAGGAGGGAAAGAAAATGAGAATTAAGTAGAGAACATGAAACTATAAAAATAAGAGAAAAAAACTCCCTTAATATTAAGTCCAGTCACATGTGAAGCAAGATGGCTGCCAACTATTTAACCCCGTCTTACGGCAGTTCTCCTCTTATACTTACATTTCATCAGGAGAATGAGGTGTTCGCACGTACCAGCTAACTTTTCATTATTTCTCCAGCCTGGAGTCAGAATTTCCAACCCGGTGTTCGCGTTGAAGCGGCAGTTCACATCCCCACGGAGCGAGCGTTTGTTCCGTTTCCGCGAGCGCTCATCGCTTGTCGATAGCCTTTCATCACCGTTGTCATCATTTTTGTCAAGAGCTATTTTTATGAAGCCCTTATGTTGTTGTGCGATAACTGTTTTGTCTGTCGTGTTTCTGGCGCTGTGAGTAGTAGTGTTCACGTGTGTAGCTGTGAAGATGAAGTTGGTGCTGGTCGTATTTTGACTAGTTATTGACTACGGATAGATGAAAAAATAATCGCTAAAATTACGATGATAAATTATGTTATAATATTTTGATCCATCTTTGTTTATAGTGCGGTACGGTTCCGCTTGTAATACCTGAATTATAGTAGCAATTATATTGATCATTTCAACGTTCTTTTCCCCGTTCGGTTTGGCAGTCCAGCAGTAATTAAACACGTTTTCGATACTGAGGTTTTCTTTACTAAGGAAATGTTTGCGAATTCTGTTACATGTTCCTATCTATTTACTGATGTCGTGTTAAATGTTTTGTCTGTTAGATATTAATATACGAACCAGTAACCTGCCAAAAACGTGACGAGAAATAATTACGTTGCCGTCTTTCTTCTACATGTCACGATGACAGCATTAACTTTCCACTGGTGATTCCTTTCCTTTCAATTCCATTTCAACTTGACTCGATCTTTGAAGTCAAACTTATAATGACTTATGTTCATTGCTCAGTGCACCAAGGACAACAAACTTTTGAAAGGCCTGTGTGCTGTTTTAATAGTTGTTAAATTTAGCAATGCAACCCTTTTCGGTATTTCCCCGAAAAGTTTTTCCATTGTTTTTTTCCATGACTTTTTATTTAGGCAGTTAGTAAGTAATATGGGGATTAGGAATTTTGACTGATATTTTGCGGCTTTATATAATCGTACTCAAAAAGTGTTCAGAATGTATTAAAGCGTTTTGTAAACCTAGAAAATAAGTAGAGTTCGTTGACAGTTTCCACATTTTGAAAATGCTGATAGCTCATTATTATACCTATCAAGAATAGATAGTACTGAAATTTCATTGGGATACCGTTCAGGAATGGAAAGTACTGAGAGTTCATTGGTATACCTTTCAGGAATGGAAAGTGCTGAGAGTTCATTGGTATACCTGCCAAGAATAGAAAGTGATGGGAGTTGATTGGAATACCTTTCAGTAAACAAAATACAGAAAGTTCATTGGTGTACTATTCAGTAATAGAAAGGGCTGGGAGTTCGTTGGTATACCTGTCAGGAATAGAAAGTGTTGAGAGTTCACTGGCGTACCTTTCAGGATTAGAAAGTTCTTAGAGCTCATTGCCATTTCGGGAATAGAAAGTGCTAAGAGTTAATAGCATACCTTTCAGGAATAGCAAGTGCTGAGAGTTAATAGCATACCTTTCGGAAATAGCAAGTGCTGAGAGTTAACATCATACCTTTCAGAAATAGCAAGTGCTGAGAGTTAATAGCATACCTTTCAGGAATAGCAAGTGCTGAGAGTTGAGAGTTAACAGCATACCTTTCAGGAATAGAAAGTGCTAAGAGTTAATAGCATACCTTTCAGGAATAGAAAGTGCTAAGAGTTAATAGCATACCTTTCAGGAATAGCAAGTGCTGAGAGTTGATAGCATACCTTTCAGAAATAGCAAGTGCTGAGAGTTAACTAAATACCTTTCAGGAATAGAAAGTGCTAAGAGTTAATAGCATACCTTTCAGGAATAGCAAGTGCTGAGAGTTAATAGCGTCCTTTCAGACATAGCAAGTGCTCAGAGTTAATAGCATACTTTTCAAGAATAGATAGTATTGAGAGTTAATAGAATACCTTTCAGGAATAGCAAGTGCTGAGAGTTAATATACTTTTCAGGAATTGCAAGTGCCTAGAGTTAATATCATACTTTTCAGGAATAGCAACTGCTGAGAGTTCGTCGGCATAACTTTCAGGTATAGAAAGTGTTGTGATTTAATAGCATACCTGTTCGGAATAGAAAGTTCACTGACGCACATTTCAGAAATAAAACGGGCAGAATGTTCATTGGCGTACTTTTCAGGAATAGAAGGTGCTGAGGGTTCGTTATAAAACTGCCCATTTCTAAAATATGCTTCTTCTTCTTCTTTGATCCTTAGCCGCCGACCGTCAAAGCAGTCAGTGGCCATCACGCCTAGTGGCGTCTTGTAGGGCAACAACAAATTTATTCCACTTTGCTCGGTCGGTGGCCATCCTTCGTACAGTGCCCCAACTCTGGTTCATTCTTTGCATCTCAGCCTCCACAGTCCTCCGCCAGATTGTTTTTGGTCGGCCTCTCTTTCGTTTTCCTTCAGTTGTCCAAAGCATAGCTGTTCTTGTGATGGCATCGGGGTCTCTTCTGAGGACATGGCCAACCCAGCTCCAGCGTCTGCCAGCTATGATAGTGTGCATCTCCTCTTGCTTGCTCCGAGTAAGCAGATCTTGGTTGGTGATGGTATTCGGCCAAAAGATTCGGTGAATATGCTTAAAAGAGCTCCTTAAGTTTAGTACAGAGAGTTCACCAAAAACTATCCGTACTCTAAAATGTACTGAAGTCTCTCTCGCCTAAGCCATTTATCTTGACTAAAATGCTCTCTAAGCTTATTACACCACTTTCATTTATCAATTAATTCTCTCCGAGTATAAGGGGCCATTTTTCGTGGTGTTCGTACTAATGTTAATATAAATTCTCGGTCAGTCGCCCTGATTATAGTTAACTTTGCTATCACAAATTAGCACCATTAGCCATTATATTACAATTTTTTTTTTTTTAGCTGGACTTCTTATAATAAGTTCGTTTCTCATATAATGTGTAGGGCATAACAGGCAACCAGAGAAGATAATTAACGCTTTGGCGTTTGTAGTTTTCATTCAGAACTTTAAAATGCTTCTCTGTGTGTGTGTGTGTGTGTGTGTGTGTGTGTGTGTGTGTGTGTGTGTGTGTGTGTGTGTGCCTGTCTGTCTGTCTGTCTGTCTGTCTGTCTGTCTGTCTCTCTCTCTCTCTCTCTCTCTCTCTCTCTCGTTATGATTGCACATGGCCAGAACTACATTCGTGTATTCTAACTGCAGTGCTTTATGCTTCCAATTATTTTCCGTGATGAGGTGTGTGAACCTCACGCACAAGCCCCTCATTAGTGAGCTTTTTACTGCATCGATGGTAGCCTACGCGCTATGGTTCCGTTCTTGCTTCTCCTTCTGTTCCCTTTTCGTTTCTTATGGGACGTGGGGCCACCGTGACAGCTGGTCCACTTGCAAGAAGCTTGCACGATAAGTATTCATACGCTATTGCAGCAGTGCTTTCTGTGGCAGTGTGTTTTACACCATGAGGTTGCTAACCCCGTGCACAAACTCACATGAAAAGCCTCTTACGACATGCATGAGGTAGCAGGGGTCCTATTTTTTCTTTGTCTCCTCCGAGACCCCCGGGAACTACACGGCGCGGTTCCGTTCTTTCCTCCCTCCTTCTCTCTCTCTCTCTCTCTCTCTCTCTCTCTCTCTCTCTCTCTCTCCCTCCCTCTCTCTCTCTCTCTCTCTCTCCCTCTCCCTCTCTCTCCCCCTCCTTTCCCCCCCCCCCTTTTTTTCCCCCCAATAATAATAATAATTAGGCTCAGATCTAAAGACTGCTGAAACTATTATTATCTTTTAAGGAAAAACTTATTTTATTAAAATAAAACTCTGACTTGCTTTGGCGAGGTGCGTTCCGTTCAACCGCAGTTACGGGTCCGTCGGTTATATTAGGGCGCATGTTCAAATGTAAAAGACCGTATGCTTTGCTTAATCTAATTTTCGTTGTAAGGAACAGTAAAATAATATGTCCTTTGGTTAACAGCGTACAACTTTACATAAAAAAACTAAATAGGTGAATATACGTGATACATTATGTTCTATATGTTGATGAAAGGCTTTCCTCTCTATCTGTCCCTCTGTCTATCTGTCTACTACCCAGCCTCTCTATCTGTCCCTCTGTCTATCTGTCTACTACCCAGCCTCTCTATCTGTCCCTCTGTCTATCTGTCTACTACCCAGCCTCTCTATCTGTCCCTCTGTCTATCTGTCTACTACCCAGCCTCTCTATCTGTCCCTCTGTCTATCTGTCTACTACCCAGCCTCTCTATCTGTCCCTCTGTCTATCTGTCTACTACCCAGCCTCTCTATCTGTCCCTCTGTCTGTCTGTCTACTACCCAGCCTCTCTATCTGTCCCTCTGTCTATCTATCTACTACCCAGCCTCTCTATCTGTCCCTCTGTCTGTCTGTCTACTACCCAGCCTATCTCCAGTCCAAGGGGTCCGTGCCAGTGAAGTTTCTTTCGGCTTTTAATTGTTTACTTGCATTTAGGAAAGAGTTGTAATGTCATTCAGTGGGACCCACTAGTAAACGAGTGATATTGTCATTCAGTGGACCCACTAGTAAACGAGTGATATTGTCATTCAGTGGACCCACTATAGTCATTCAGTGGACCCACTAGTAAACGAGTGATATTGTCATTCAGTGGACCTACTAGTAAACGAGTGATATTGTCATTCAGTGGACCTACTAGTAAACGAGTGATATTGTCATTCAGTGGACCTACTAGTAAACGAGTGATATTGTCATTCAGTGGACCTACTAGTAAACGAGTGATATTGTCATTCAGTGGACCTACTAGTAAACGAGTGATATTGTCATTCAGTGGACCTACTAGTAAACGAGTGATATTGTCATTCAGTGGACCTACTAGTAAACGAGTGATATTGTGTCATTCAGTGGACCTACTAGTAAACGAGTGATATTGTATTCGTGGAATACTACTAAAGTAAAAAGTGATATTGTCATTCAGTGGACCTACTAGTAAACGAGTGATATTGTCATTCAGTGGACCTACTAGTAAACGAGTGATATTGTCATTCAGTGGACCTACTAGTAAAACGAGGACAGTGATATGTCATTCAGTGGACCTACTTAGTAAAACGAAAGTGGTTATATTGTCATTCAGTGGAAACCTACTAGTAAACGAGTGTATTGTCATTCAGTGGACCTACTAGTAAACGAGTGATATTGTCATTCAGTGGACCTACTAGTAAACGAGTGATATTGTCATTCAGTGGACCTACTAGTTAAACGAGTGATATTGTCATTCAGTGGACCTACTAGTAAACGAGTGATATTGTCATTCAGTGGACCTACTAGTAAACGAGTGATATTGTCATTCAGTGGACCTACTAGTAAACGAGTGATATTGTCATTCAGTGGACCTACTAGTAAACGAGTGATATTGTCATTCAGTGGACCCACTAGTAAACGAGTGATATTGTCATTCAGTGGACCCACTAGTAAACGAGTGATATTGTCATTCAGTGGACCCACTATAGTCCGTTCGGAAATTCGTGCCCACAGAAAGCGTCAATTTTCTCCAAAACTGTTTGTTGTATGGACATGAATTTTTGCATGCAGTCTTAGATTTTCCATGCAGTTATTAATATATTTTTTGCCCTTACAAAACTCATGTCATGTTCGAATTTTCTTC